>CM051260.1:49809437-50171532 GCA_027921565.1 Artemia sinica | reverse complement strand
TTTGAAAGGTATTGCTTGGTGGTGAGGTATCCCAAAAAGCTCTGAACGTAAAGTTGTGGGTGAAAAGGATGGAGCTTCAACTTGTAAAATGGGTTTAGGAGGACATTAAGAAAAGAAGTTGCTCTTGAATGCCTTTTGAAAAGTATTGCGTGGTGTTGAGGTATCCAAAAGCTGTAAGTAAAGTTTGTGGGGGAAAAGGATGGAGTGCTTCAACTTGTAAATGGGTTTAGGAGGGATCATTAAGAAAAAAGAACTTGCTCTGAAAAAGCCTTTTGAAAAGTATGGCTGGTGTTGAGGTATCACAAAAGCTGTAATTTAAAGTTGTGGGTGAAAATGATGGATGCTTCAACTTTAAAATGGATTTAGAGGGACATTAAGAAAAGGAAGTTGCTCTGAAATGGCTTTTGAAAGTATTGCTTGGTGTTGAGATATCCAAAAGCACTGTAAGAAAAGTTGTGGGTGAAAAGGAGGGGTACTTCAAGTTGTAAAATGGGTTTAGGAGGGACATAAGAAAAGAACTCTTGTCTGAAAATGCCTTTTGAAAGGTATGCTTGGGTGTTGAGGTGTTTAAAAAGCTGTAAAGTAAAGTTGTTGGTGAAAAGGATGGATGCTTCAATTTGTAAAATTGGCTTAGAAGGGACATTAAGAAAAGAACTTGCTCTGAAATGCCTTTTGAAAGTATTGTTTGGTGTTGATGTATCCAAAAAGCTGTAAAGTAAAGTTTGTGGGTGAAAAGGATGGGTACTTTCAACTTGTAAAATGTGTTTAGGAGGGACCATCATGAAAAGAACTTGCTCTGAAATGCCTTTGAAAAGTATTGCTTGGTGTTTGAGATATCCAAAAAGTTGTAAAGTAAAGTTGGGGTGAAAAGGATGGGTACTTCAAGTTGGAAAATGGGTTTAGGAGGGATATTAAGAAAAGAAGTTGCTCTGAACTGCCTTTTGAAAAGTAATTGCTTGGTGTTGAGGTATCCAAAAATCTGTAAAGTAAAGTTGTGGGTGAAAAGGATGGATGCTTCAACTTGTAAAATGGGTTTAGGAGGGACATTAAGAAAGGAACTTGCTTTGAACTGCCTTTGAAAGGTATTGCTTGGTGTTGAGGTATCCAAAAGCTGTAAAGTAAAGTTGTGGGTGAAAAGGATGGATGCTTCAAGTTGTAAAATGGGTTTAGGAGGGACATTATGAAAGAACTTGCTCTGAAATGCCTTTGAAAGTATTGCTTGGTGTTGAGGTATCCAAAAAGCTGTAAAGTAAAGTTATGGGTGAAAAGGATGGATACTTCAACTTGTAAAATGGGTTTAGGAGGGACATTAAGAAAAGAACTTGCTCTGAAATGCCTTTGAAAGTATTGCTGGTGTTGAGGTTCCAAAAAGCTGTAAAGTAAAGTTGGGTGAAAAGGATGGATACTTCAACTTGTAAAATGGGTTTAGGAGGGACATTAAGAAAAGAACTTGCTCTGAAATGTCTTTTGAAAGTATTTCTTGGTGTTGAGGTGTCCAAAAAGCTGTAAAGTAAGTTTGTGGGTGAAAAGGATGGATGACTTCAAGTTGTAAAATGGGTTTGGAGGGACATTAGAAAGGAACTTGCTCTGAAATGCCTTTTGAAAGTATTGCTTGGTGTTGAGGTGATCCAAAAAGCTGTAAAGTAAGTTGTGGGTGAAAAGGATGGTACTTCAACTTGTAAAATGGGTTTAGGAGGGACATTAAGAAAGGAACTTGCTCTGAAATGCCTTTGAAAAGTATTGCTTGGTGTTGAGGTGTCCAAAAAGCTGTAAAGTAAAGTTTGGGTGAAAAGGATGGAGCTTCAAGTTGTAAAATGGTTTAGGAGGGACATTAAGAAAGGAACTTGCTCTGAAATGCCTTTTGAAAGTATTGCTTGGTGTTGAGATATCCAAAAAGCTGTAAAGTAAAGTTGTGGGTGAAAAGGATGGATGCTTCAAGTTGTAAAATGGGTTTAGGAGGGACATTAAGAAAAGAAGTTGCTCTAAAATGCCTTTTGAAAAGTATTGCTTGGTGTTGAGGTATCCAAAAAGCTGTAAAGTAAAGTTGTGGGTGAAAAGGATGGATACTTCAAGTTGTAAAATGGGTTTAGGAGGGACATTAAGAAAGGAACTTGCTCCTGAAATGCCTTTGAAAAGTATTGCTTGGTGTTGAGATATCCAAAAAGCTGTAAAGTAAAGTTGTGGTGAAAAGGATGGATGCTTCAACTTGTAAAATTGGTTTAGGAGGGACATTAAGAAAAGAACTTGTTCTGAAATGCCTTTTGAAAAGTAGTGCTTGGTGTTGAGGTAACCAAAAAGCTGTAAAGTAAAGTTGTGGGTGAAAAGGATGGGTACTTCAAGTTGTAAAATGGGTTTAGGAGGGACATTAAGAAAGGAACTTGCTCTGAAATGCCTTTTGAAAAGTATTGCTTGGTGTTGAGGTATCCAAAAAGCTGTAAAGTAAAGTTGTGGGTGAAAAGATGGATGCTTCAACTTGTAAAATTGGTTTAGAACGGACATTAAGAAAAGAACGTTGCTCTGAAATGCCTTTTGAAAAGTATTGCTTGGTGTTGAGGTATCCAAAAAGCTGTAAAGTAAAGTTGTGGGTGAAAAGGATGGATGCTTCAAGTTGTAAAATGGGTTTAGGAGGGACATTAGAAAGGAACTTGCTCTGAAATGCCATTTGAAAAGTATTGCTTGGTGTTGAGATATCCAAAAAGCTGTAAAGTAAAGCTGTGGGTGAAAAGGATGGGTACTTCAAGTTGTAAAATGGGTTTAGGAGGGACATTAAGAAAAGAACTTGCTCTGAAATGCCTTTTGAAAAGTATTGCTTGGTGTTGAGGTATCCAAAAGCTGTAAAGTAAAGTTGTGGGTGAAAAGGATGGATGCTTCAACTTGTAAAATGGGTTTAGGAGGGACATTAAGAAAGGAACTTGCTCTGAAATGCCTTTTGAAAGTATTGCTTGGTGTTGAGGTATCCAAAAAGCTGTAAAGTAAAGTTGTGGGTGAAAAGGATGGGTACTTCAACTTGTAAAATGGGTTTAGGAGGGACATTAAGAAAAGAAGTTGCTCTGAAATGCCTTTTGAAAAGTATTGCTTGGTGTTGAGGTATCCAAAAAGCTGTAAAGTAAGTTGGTGAAAGGATGGTCTTCAGTTGTAAAATGGTTTAGGAGGACATTAAGAAAGAAGTTGCTCTGAAATGCCTTTTGAAAGTATTGCTTGGTGTTGAGGTATCCAAAAAGCTGTAAATTAAGTTGTGGGTGAAATGATGGATGCTTCAACTTGTAAAATGGGTTTAGGAGGGACATTAAGAAAAGAACTTGCTCTGAAATGCCTTTTGAAAGTATTGTTTGGTGTTGAGGTATCCAAAAAGCTGTAAAGTAAAGTTGTGGGTGAAAAGGATGGTGGTACTTCAACTTGTAAAATGGGTTTAGGAGGGACATTAAGAAAGAACTTGCTCTGAAATGCCTTTGAAAGTATTGCTTGGTGTTGAGTATCCAAAAGCTGTAAAGTAAGTTGTGGGTGAAAAGGATGGTACTTCAACTGTAAAATGGGTTTAGGAGGGACATTAAGAAAGAACTTGCTCTGAAATGCCTTTTGAAAGTATTGCTTGGTGTTGATGTATCCAAAAAGCTGTAAAGTAAAGTTGTGGGTGAAAAGGATGGGTACTTCAAGTTGTAAAATGGGTTTAGGAGGGACATTAAGAAAAGAACTTGCTCTGAAATGCCTTTTGAAAGGTATTGCTTGGTGTTGAGGTATCCTAAAAGCTGTAAAGTAAAGTTTTGGGTGAAAAGGATGGATGCTTCAACTTGTAAAATGGGTTTAGGAGGGACATTAAGAAAAGAACTTGCTCTGAAATGCCTTTTGAAAGTATTGTTTGGTGTTGAGGTATCCAAAAAGCTGTAAAGTAAAGTTGTGGGTGAAAAGGATGGGTACTTCAACTTGTAAAATGGGTTTAGGAGGGACATTAAGAAAAGAAGTTGCTCTGAAATGCCTTTTGAAAAGTATTGCTTGGTGTTGAGGTATCCAAAAAGCTGTAAAGTAAAGTTGTGGGTGAAAAGGATGGATGCTTCAAGTTGTAAAATGGGTTTAGGAGGGACATTAAGAAAAGAAGTTGCTCTGAAATGCCTTTTGAAAGTATTGCTTGGTGTTGAGGTATCCAAAAAGCTGTAAAGTAAAGTTGTGGGTGAAAAGGATGGATGCTTCAACTTGTAAAATGGGTTTAGGAGGGACATTATGAAAGAACTTGCTCTGAAATGCCTTTTGAAAGTATTGCTTGGTGTTGAGGTATCCAAAAAGCTGTAAAGTAAAGTTGTGGGTGAAAAGGATGGATGCTTCAACTTGTAAAATGGGTTTAGGAGGGACATTAAGAAAAGAACTTGCTCTGAAATGCCTTTTGAAAGTATTGCTTGGTGTTGAGGTATCCAAAAAGCTGTAAAGTAAAGTTGTGGGTGAAAAGGATGGATGCTTCAACTTGTAAAATGGGTTTAGGAGGGACATTAAGAAAAGAACTTGCTCTGAAATGCCTTTTGAAAAGTATTGCTTGGTGTTGAGGTATCCAAAAAGCTGTAAAGTAAAGTTGTGGGTGAAAAGGATGGATGCTTCAACTTGTAAAATGGTTTAGGAGGGACATTAAGAAAAGAACTTGCTCTGAAATGCCTTTTGAAAAGTATTGCTTGGTGTTGAGATATCCAAAAAGCTGTAAAGTAAAGTTGTGGGTGAAAAGGATGGGTACTTCAAGTTGTAAAATGGGTTTAGGAGGGACATTAAGAAAAGAACTTGCTCTGAAATGCCTTTTGAAAGTATTGCTTGGTGTTGAGGTATCCAAAAAGCTGTAAAGTAAAGTTGTGGGTGAAAAGGATGGATGCTTCAACTTGTAAAATTGGTTTAGAAGGGACATTAAGAAAAGAACTTGCTCTGAAATGCCTTTTGAAACGTATTGCTTGGTGTTAAGATATCCAAAAAGATGTAAAGTAATGTTCTGGGTGAAAAGGATGGGTACTTCAACTTGTAAAATGGGTTTAGGAGGGACATTAGAAAGGAACTTGCTCTGAAATGCCTTTTGAAAAGTATTGCTTGGTGTTGAGGTATCCAAAAAGCTGTAAAGTAAAGTTGTGGGTGAAAAGGATGGGTACTTCAAGTTGTAAAATGGGTTTAGGAGGGACATTAAGAAAAGAAGTTGCTCTGAAATGCCTTTTGAAAAGTATTGCTTGGTGTTGAGGTATCCAAAAAGCTGTAAAGTAAAGTTGTGGGTGAAAAGGATGGATGCTTCAACTTGTAAAATGGGTTTAGGAGGGACATTAAGAAAGGAACTTGCTCTGAAATGCCTTTTGAAAGGTATTGCTTGGTGTTGAGGTATCCAAAAAGCTGTAAAGTAAAGTTGTGGGTGAAAAGGATGGGTGCTTCAACTTGTAAAATGGGTTTAGGAGGGACATTAAGAAAAGAACTTGCTCTGAAATGCCTTTGAAAAGTATTGCTTGGTGTTGAGGTATCCAAAAAGCTGTAAAGTAAAGTTGTGGGTGAAAAGGATGGATGCTTCAAGTTGTAAAATGGGTTTAGGAGGGACATTAAGAAAGAACTTGCTCTGAAATGCCTTTTGAAAGGTATTGCTTGGTGTTGAGGTATCCAAAAAGCTGTAAAGTAAAGTTGTGGGTGAAAAGGATGGATGCTTCAACTTGTAAAATGGGTTTAGGAGGGACATTAAGAAAGAACTTGCTCTGAAATGCCTTTTGAAAGTATTGCTTGGTGTTGAGGTATCCAAAAAGCTGTAAAGTAAAGTTGTGGGTGAAAAGGATGGATGCTTCAACTTGTAAAATGGGTTTAGGAGGGACATTAAGAAAGAAGTTGCTCTGAAATGCCTTTTGAAAGTATTGCTTGGTGTTGAGGTATCCAAAAAGCTGTAAAGTAAAGTTGTGGGTGAAAAGGATGGATGCTTCAACTTGTAAAATGGGTTTAGGAGGGACATTAAGAAAGGGAGTTGCTCTGAAATGCCTTTTGAAAAGTATTGCTTGGTGTTGAGGTATCCAAAAAGCTGTAAAGTAAAGTTGTGGGTGAAAAGGATGGGTACTTCAACTTGTAAAATGGGTTTAGGAGGGACATTAAGAAAGGAACTTGCTCTGAAATGCCTTTTGAAAGGTATTGCTTGGTGTTGAGGTATCCAAAAAGCTGTAAAGTAAAGTTGTGGGTGAAAAGGATGGATGCTTCAATTTGTAAAATTGGTTTAGGAGGGACATTAAGAGAAGAACTTGCTCTGAAATGCCTTTTGAAAGTATTGCTTGGTGTTGAGGTATCCAAAAAGCTGTAAAGTAAAGTTGTGGGTGAAAAGGATGGGTACTTCAAGTTGTAAAATGTGTTTAGGAGGGACATTAAGAAAAGAACTTGCTCTGAAATGCCTTTTGAAAAGTATTGCTTGGTGTTGAGGTATCCAAAAAGCTGTAAAGTAAAGTTGTGGGTGAAAAGGATGGATGCTTCAACTTGTAAAATTGGCTTAGAAGGGACATTAAGAAAAGAACTTGCTCTGAAATGCCTTTTGAAAGTATTGCTTGGTGTTGAGGTATCCAAAAAGCTGTAAAGTAAAGTTGTGGGTGAAAAGGATGGGTACTTCAACTTGTAAAATGTGTTTAGGAGGGACATTAAGAAAAGAACTTGCTCTGAAATGCCTTTTGAAAGTATTGCTTGGTGTTGAGGTATCCTAAAAGCTGTAAAGTAAAGTTGTGGGTGAAAAGGATGGATACTTCAACTTGTAAAATGGGTTTAGGAGGGACATTATGAAAAGAAGTTGCTCTGAAATGCCTTTTGAAAAGTATTGCTTGGTGTTGAGATATCCAAAAAGCTGTAAAGTAAAGTTGTGGGTGAAAAGGATGGGTACTTCAAGTTGTAAAATGGGTTTAGGAGGGACATTAAGAAAAGAAGTTGCTCTGAAATGCCTTTTGAAAGTATTGCTTGGTGTTGAGGTATCCAAAAAGCTGTAAAGTAAAGTTGTGGGTGAAAAGGATGGGTACTTCAAGTTGTAAAATGGGTTTAGGAGGGACATTAAGAAAAGAAGTTGCTCTGAAATGCCTTTTGAAAGGTATTGCTTGGTGTTGAGGTATCCAAAAAGCTGTAAAGTAAAGTTGTGGGTGAAAAGGATGGATGCTTCAACTTGTAAAATGGTTTTAGGAGGGACATTAAGAAAGGAACTTGCTCTGAAATGCCTTTTGAAAGGTATTGCTTGGTGTTGAGGTATCCAAAAGCTGTAAAGTAAAGTTGTGGGTGAAAAGGATGGATGCTTCAACTTGTAAAATGGGTTTAGGAGGGACATTAAGAAAGAACTTGCTCTGAAATGCCTTTTGAAAGTATTGCTTGGTGTTGAGGTATCCAAAAAGCTGTAAAGTAAAGTTGTGGGTGAAAAGGATGGGTACTTCAAGTTGTAAAATGGGTTTAGGAGGGACATTAAGAAAGGAACTTGCTCTGAAATGCCTTTTGAAAGTATTGCTTGGTGTTGAGGTATCCAAAAAGCTGTAAAGTAAAGTTGTGGGTGAAAAGGATGGATGCTTCAACTTGTAAAATGGGTTTAGGAGGGACATTAAGAAAAGAACTTGCTCTGAAATGCCTTTGAAAGTATTGCTTGGTGTTGATGTATCCAAAAAGCTGTAAAGTAAAGTTGTGGGTGAAAAGGATGGGTACTTCAAGTTGTAAAATGGGTTTAGGAGGGACATTAAGAAAAGAACTTGCTCTGAAATGCCTTTTGAAAGGTATTGCTTGGTGTTGAGGTATCCAAAAAGCTGTAAAGTAAAGTTGTGGGTGAAAAGGATGGATGCTTCAACTTGTAAAATGGGTTTAGGAGGGACATTAAGAAAGAACTTGCTCTGAAATGCCTTTTGAAAGTATTGCTTGGTGTTGAGGTATCCAAAAAGCTGTAAAGTAAAGTTGTGGGTGAAAAGGATGGATGCTTCAACTTGTAAAATGGGTTTAGGAGGGACATTATGAAAAGAACTTGCTCTGAAATGCCTTTTGAAAGTATTGCTTGGTGTTGAGGTATCCAAAAAGCTGTAAAGTAAAGTTGTGGGTGAAAAGGATGGGTACTTCAACTTGTAAAATGGGTTTAGGAGGGACATTAAGAAAGGAACTTGCTCTGAAATGCCTTTTGAAAAGTATTGCTTGGTGTTGAGGTATCCAAAAAGCTGTAAAGTAAAGTTGTGGGTGAAAAGGATGGATACTTCAAGTTGTAAAATGGGTTTAGGAGGGACATTAAGAAAAGAAGTTGCTCTGAAATGCCTTTTGAAAAGTATTGCTTGGTGTTGAGGTATCCAAAAAGCTGTAAAGTAAAGTTGTGGGTGAAAAGGATGGATGCTTCAAGTTGTAAAATGGGTTTAGGAGGGACATTAAGAAAAGAACTTGCTCTGAAATGCCTTTTGAAAGGTATTGCTTGGTGTTGAGGTATCCAAAAAGCTGTAAAGTAAAGTTGTGGGTGAAAAGGATGGGTACTTCAACTTGTAAAATGTGTTTAGGAGGGACATTAAGAAAGAACTTGCTCTGAAATGCCTTTTGAAAAGTATTGCTTGGTGTTGAGGTATCCAAAAGCTGTAAAGTAATGTTGTGGGTGAAAAGGATGGATGCTTCAACTTGTAAAATGGGTTTAGGAGGGACATTATGAAAGAAGTTGCTCTGAAATGCCTTTTGAAAGTATTGCTTGGTGTTGATGTATCCAAAAAGCTGTAAAGTAAAGTTGTGGGTGAAAAGGATGGGTACTTCAACTTGTAAAATGGGTTTAGGAGGGACATTAAGAAAGGAAGTTGCTCTGAAATGCCTTTTGAAAGTATTGCTTGGTGTTGAGGTATCCAAAAAGCTGTAAAGTAAAGTTGTGGGTGAAAAGGATGGGTACTTCAACTTGTAAAATGGGTTTAGGAGGGACATTAAGAAAAGAAGTTGCTCTGAAATGCCTTTTGAAAGGTATTGCTTGGTGTTGAGGTATCCAAAAAGCTGTAAAGTAAAGTTGTGGGTGAAAAGGATGGATGCTTCAACTTGTAAAATGGGTTTAGGAGGGACATTAAGAAAGAACTTGCTCTGAAATGCCTTTTGAAAGGTATTGCTTGGTGTTGAGGTATCCAAAAAGCTGTAAAGTAAAGTTGTGGGTGAAAAGGATGGGTGCTTCAACTTGTAAAATGGGTTTAGGAGGGACATTAAGAAAAGAAGTTGCTCTGAAATGCCTTTTGAAAGTATTGCTTGGTGTTGAGGTATCCAAAAAGCTGTAAAGTAAAGTTGTGGGTGAAAAGGATGGATGCTTCAACTTGTAAAATGGGTTTAGGAGGGACATTAAGAAAAGAAGTTGCTCTGAAATGCCTTTTGAAAGGTATTGCTTGGTGTTGAGGTATCCAAAAAGCTGTAAAGTAAAGTTGTGGGTGAAAAGGATGGATGCTTCAACTTGTAAAATGGGTTTAGGAGGGACATTAAGAAATGAACTTGCTCTGAAATGCCTTTTGAAAGGTATTGCTTGGTGTTGAGGTATCCAAAAAGCTGTAAAGTAAAGTTGTGGGTGAAAAGGATGGATGCTTCAACTTGTAAAATGGGTTTAGGAGGGACATTAAGAAAAGAAGTTGCTCTGAAATGCCTTTTGAAAGTATTGCTTGGTGTTGAGGTATCCAAAAAGCTGTAAAGTAAAGTTGTGGGTGAAAAGGATGGATGCTTCAACTTGTAAAATGGGTTTAGGAGGGACATTAAGAAAAGAAGTTGCTCTGAAATGCCTTTTGAAAAGTATTGCTTGGTGTTGAGGTATTTAAAAAGCTGTAAAGTAAAGTTGTGGGTGAAAAGGATGGATGCTTCAATTTGTAAAATTGGCTTAGAAGGGACATTAAGAAAAGAACTTGCTCTGAAATGCCTTTTGAAAGTATTGTTTGGTGTTGATGTATCCAAAAAGCTGTAAAGTAAAGTTGTGGGTGAAAAGGATGGGTACTTCAACTTGTAAAATGTGTTTAGGAGGGACATTAAGAAAAGAACTTGCTTTGAAATGCCTCTTGAAAGTATTGCTTGGTGTTGAGGTATCCTAAAAGCTGTAAAGTAAAGTTTTGGGTGAAAAGGATGGATACTTCAACTTGTAAAATTGGTTTAGGAGGGACATCATGAAAAGAACTTGCTCTGAAATGCCTTTTGAAAAGTATTGCTTGGTGTTGAGATATCCAAAAAGTTGTAAAGTGAAGTTGCGGGTGAAAAGGATGGGTACTTCAAGTTGTAAAATGGGTTTAGGAGGGACATTAAGAAAAGAAGTTGCTCTAAAATGCCTTTTGAAAAGTATTGCTTGGTGTTGAGGTATCCAAAAAGCTGTAAAGTAAAGTTGTGGGTGAAAAGGATGGGTACTTCAAGTTGTAAAATGGGTTTAGGAGGGACATTAAGAAAATAAGTTGCTCTGAACTGCCTTTTGAAAGGTAATTGCTTGGTGTTGAGGTATCCAAAAATCTGTAAAGTAAAGTTGTGGGTGAAAAGGATGGATGCTTCAACTTGTAAAATGGGTTTAGGAGGGACATTAAGAAAGGAACTTGCTCTGAAATGCCTTTGAAAGGTATTGCTTGGTGTTGAGGTATCCAAAAAGCTGTAAAGTAAAGTTGTGGGTGAAAAGGATGGATGCTTCAACTTGTAAAATGGGTTTAGGAGGGACATTATGAAAGAACTTGCTCTGAAATGCCTTTTGAAAGTATTGCTTGGTGTTGAGGTATCCAAAAAGCTGTAAAGTAAAGTTGTGGGTGAAAAGGATGGGTACTTCAACTTGTAAAATGGGTTTAGGAGGGACATTAAGAAAGGAACTTGCTCTGAAATGCCTTTTGAAAGTATTGCTTGGTGTTGAGGTGTCCAAAAAGCTGTAAAGTAAAGTTATGGGTGAAAAGGATGGATACTTCAACTTGTAAAATGGGTTTAGGAGGGACATTAAGAAAATAAATTGCTCTGAAATGCCTCTTGAAAGTATTGCTTGGTGTTGATGTATCCAAAAAGCTGTAAAGTAAAGTTGTGGGTGAAAAGGATGGATGCTTCAAGTTGTAAAATGGGTTTAGGAGGGACATTAAGAAAAGAACTTGCTCTGAAATGCCTTTTGAAAGTATTGCTTGGTGTTGAGGTGTCCAAAAAGCTGTAAAGTAAAGTTGTGGGTGAAAAGGATGGATGATTCAAGTTGTAAAATGGGTTTAGGAGGGACATTAAGAAAGGAACTTGCTCTGAAATGTCTTTTGAAAAGTATTGCTTCGTGTTGAGATATCCAAAAAGCTGTAAAGTAAAGTTGTGGGTGAAAAGGATGGATGCTTCAAGTTGTAAAATGGGTTTAGGAGGGACATTAAGAAAAGAAGTTGCTCTAAAATGCCTTTTGAAAAGTATTGCTTGGTGTTGAGGTATCCAAAAAGATGTAAAGTAAAGTTGTGGGTGAAAAGGATGGATGCTTCAACTTGTAAAATGGGTTTAGGAGGGACATTAAGAAAGGAACTTGCTCTGAAATGCCTTTGAAAAGTATTGCTTGGTGTTGAGGTATCCAAAAAGCTGTAAAGTAAAGTTTTGGGTGAAAAGGATGGATGCTTCAACTTGTAAAATGGGTTTAGGAGGGACATTATGAAAAGAAGTTGCTCTGAAATGCCTTTTGAAAAGTATTGCTTGGTGTTGAGGTATCCAAAAAGCTGTAAAGTAAAGTTGTGGGTGAAAAGGATGGATGCTTCAAGTTGTAAAATGGGTTTAGGAGGGACATTAAGAAAGGAACTTGCTCTGAAATGCCTTTGAAAGGTATTGCTTGGTGTTGAGGTATCCAAAAAGCTGTAAAGTAAAGTTGCGGGTGAAAAGGATGGATGCTTCAACTTGTAATATGGGTTTAGGAGGGACATTAAGAAAGGAACTTGTTCTAAAATGCCTCTTGTATGTATTGCTTGGTGTTGAGGTGTCCAACAAGCTGTAAAGTAAAGTTGTGGGTGAAAAGGATGGATGCTTCAAGTTGTAAAATGGGTTTAGAAGGGACATTAAGAAAAGAACTTGCTCTGAAATGCCTTTTGAAAGTATTGCTTGGTGTTGAGGTATCCAAAAAGCTGTAAAGTAAAGTTGTGGGTGAAAAGGATGGATGCTTCAAGTTGTAAAATGGGTTTAGCAGGGACATTAAGAAAGGAACTTGCTCTGAATTGCCTTTTGAAAAGTATTGCTTGGTGTTGAGATATCCATAAAGCTGTAAAGTAAAGTTGTGGGTGAAAAGGATGGATGCTTCAAGTTGTAAAATGGGTTTAGGAGGGACATTAAGAAAAGAAGTTGCTCTGAAATGCCTTTTGAAAAGTATTGCTTGGTGTTGAGGTATCCAAAAAGCTGTAAAGTAAAGTTGTGGGTGAAAAGGATGGATGCTTCAACTTGTAAAATGGGTTTAGGAGGGACATTATGAAAAGAAGTTGCTCTGAAATGCCTTTTGAAAAGTATTGCTTGGTGTTGAGGTATCCAAAAAGCTGTAAAGTAAAGTTGTGGGTGAAAAGGATGGATGCTTCAACTTGTAAAATGGGTTTAGGAGGGACATTAAGAAAGGAACTTGCTCTGAAATGCCTTTTGAAAGTATTGCTTGGTGTTGAGGTATCCAAAAAGCTGTAAAGTAAAGTTATGGGTGAAAAGGATGGGTACTTCAAGTTGTAAAATGGGTTTAGGAGGGACATTACGTAAAGAACTTGTTCTTAAAAAATATATTCGAGGGGAACCAAAAGGTTGGGGGGATGGGGCACTTCTGTGTCTCAAATGCGCAAATAAAAAGGTATTAAAAAAAATGGGGGGCAAAAAATTTGGGGGGGGGGGCTCTTTGGGGTTGGGGTAGATGGCTCTTTGGGATTGGGGTAGGGGGTTGTTGGGGTAGGGGACCTCGCATGACTGTTCAAATGGAACTTGTGTATTATAACGACCACAGAGTTTCACCCTCAAATCCTCTTCTAAATCATCTTCTAAAATCATCTTCTAAAATTCCTCTAACTGTTTCGCCCAAATAATTCCCTAAAATGTCTCAAAACGGTTTCGCCCAAATAATTCCTAAACGTAATTTCTGCGAGTTCCTTTTGTTTTTGCATCCCTGAGCTGTCACATTTGAAATTCCTAGGAAACCCTTTCCCTCGTTAATCTCTTCATCTCTAAGATCAAAACATTCGCCCGGAGACAATTCTCCTGGATGAACACCAACAAATCATCGACCTTGACATTATCCGTCAGACATTAATAAACTTCGCCCGGAGACAATTCTCCTGGACGAACACCAACAAATCAATTTCTCGGAAATCCATTTCCCCTAGGGAGGCTATGCCCATATATGGTGTTTGTACGGAGTTACAGTCAATTGTAGATGGCAGCAGGTGTGACTCGTGGGAGTCATTATGCCCTTCTCAAGGGGTGCGTAGATTGGAATTTATTTTGAGAGGGGGAGGCTCAAATGGGTAAATTCAGTTAAAATAACACCAACTGCAGGCTTTTATATGGTCTCTGGGAGTTTTTGGGCCCGAAGGCTCATTGTAAATATATTTGAAAATTATTATGTGCTATCAATGCTTGTGTTAACCTGTGCGTTATTCGGTGTGGAGCTTTGGCTTTGTCCCCACTGAATGATAGTAGTTGTGTCCACCGAATTTTCTTAATATTCTCCAATGCTATCTTTCTTTTTATATAATTGGACTGTTTCTTTTAAATCTGAATCCCTTAGTATAATATCCACCCCCTATAAATTTAGGCATATTCAGATTTAGGATTTCTATTCTTTCTGAAATTGTAATTTTATATAACAAATATCAGCAGCAACAGCTCATGAAAGTCTCGAGGGAGGGGCGATGTATTTATAAAAATCTAGGGGTGGGGGTAATTTAGTCTTTTTATTTTTTCCAGTATAAACCAAAAGGGTTATTTTTCAATGAAAATACAAAAAAAATATTTTTCAAAATTTAGGCGGGAGGATAAAAATATAGAGAGGAGCCAAATGGCCCCTTCTCTCTGATCCTCCCTCCGATTAGCACTAATGATATATCGCATAAACCGAGAACTTAGACTACTGGCAGGCTATAATAAGAACTAGAAAGTGCTTTGATTTTGACACGTGGATATTTGTGTTTGTGGGGGGGGGGTGTTCGTGTGAAGTTATGGAATAAAACATGTGTTTGGTAAAAAATTGCTTGACTAGGAGTTATGTGCGTGGGAAACCCTGTTGGTGGGCTGTGGTGTGGTGGACACTCATCAAACAGTTCGTGGTAACGAACTGTAAGTAAGGAGCAACCCGGCGCAATGGTAACCGAAACTCTAGAAAACGGGATTTTGATACCAATAGATACATCAAAAGAATCATATTTTAATGCTTATTTCAAATATATTAGTTTCATCAAGGTTAGTCCTACCCATCAAAAGTTACGCACCTGAGAAAATTTGGCTGATTTTCGAAAAAAGGGTGAAAGACCCTCGAAAATTTATAGAACCTTAATGAAAATCACATCATCATATTCAGCGTATCAGAGAACCCTACTGCAGAGGTTTCAAGCTCCTATTTACAAAAATGTGGAATTTTGCATTTTTTGCCAGAAGAAAGATCACGGATGCGTGTTTATTTTTTTTTTTTTCTTTTTTTCCCCAGGGGTGATCGTATCGACCCAGTGGTCCTAGAATATCGTGGGAGGGCTTATTGGAACGGAAATTAAAAGTTCTATTGCCCTTTTTAAGTGACCAAGAAAATGGAGGGCAACTAGGATCCCCTCCCACACTCATTTTTTCCCAAAGTTACCCAATCAAAATTTTGAGATAGTCATTTTGTTCAGCATGGTCGAAAATATAATAACTATGTCTTTTAGGATGACTTAATCCCCCGAAGTTCCCGGAGGGAGGGCTGAAAGTTATGAACTTTACCCAATGTTAACATATAGTATTGGTTATTGGGAAGTATACAGACGTTTTCAGGGGGGATTTTTTCTGGTAGTGGGGGGGGCGGGGGTTATGTGGGAGGATCTTTCCATGAAGGAACTTTTCATGGGGGAAGGGAAATTTCTATGAAGGGGGCGCCGGATTTCCCAGCATTATTTAAAAAAAGATCAGAAATTAAATAAAAAAATAAGTTTTTCAACTGAAAGTAAGGAGCAACATCAAACTTCAAACGAACAGAAAATATTACGTATATTATTGGGTACACCCCCTAGTCAATACTTCGCTCTTTAAGCCACAGATTTTTTAGTACTTTCATAAGAGGTATTCTAACTAACGGCCTTTGTGATTAAGGGGTCATTTTTAAAGAATTGGAACAACATTCGAACTTTAGCTTAAAGAGCAAGGTATTGACTATAGGGGCGAACCCCCTAATGTACGTATTAAGAATCTATGAATATAGAAGTTCGTTACGTAAGTTAATTCGTAAGTTGCGTAAATATATTACTAATAAAAACGTTCGTAAATAAAATTAAACAAGTTTCGAGAAAGTTATTTATCCAAATAAAAGTAAAATTAATATGCAAATTTTGTATTAATTATTCATGTACGGTGAGCCAAAATCAAAACCTGCATTAATTCAAAAATGTTCAAAAATTAATTAAAAAAACAAGTTTTTTTAACTGAAAGTAAGGAACGACGTTAAAACTTAAAACGAACAGAAATTATTCCGTATATGAAAGGGGCTGTCCCCTCCTCAACGCATCGCTCTTTACGCTAAAGTTTGACTTTCTCACAACTCAATTTTTTTAAACAATAAAAAACTTTAGCGTAAAGAGCGAGGCGTTGAGGAGGGGACAGCCTCTTTCATATACGGAATAATTTCTGTTCGTTTTAAGTTTTAACGTTGTTTCTTGCTCTCAGTTGAAAAAACTTGTTTTTTTATTTAATACAGGAAGGAATCATTTGTTCGAAAATGTTTTGATGTTTATTTTTTAGTTCTTAGTCTTTTAACTATGTACTTGACGGTTTACGTTTCAAATAAATGGGACTATGAATAAGAACAAATACAATACACATATAAAAATGACTTCACATGGGTACAAGCACATAAAAGGGACTATATATCCTTCCTTGATGTTTCACAATTCCTTCCATAGATTCCATATGATAAGATTTTTACATTATATTTTGTCCGCTATTCCCTTCCCCCAATAAAAATTCGGCGTAAATGCTAGGGTTTGGCCGTAAGTATTCTAGGAATCCCCCCTCCAGAAAAGGATAGGGAAAAACAAAATAGTTGGGTTATGGTGATATAAGAGTCCAATAATTTAAAACTTTATTAATATTCAGTGTTGTCTGCTCCTTACGACAATTAAATATTTTAAAAAATCAACTGAAAGTAAGGAGCAACACTAAAACTTAAAGCCAACAGAAATTATTCCGTATATGATGGGGGTTGCCCTCTCCTCATTCCCGCACTCTTTACGCTAGTCTTAGAGCTCTTAAAAAATACTTCTCATCCAAATTAAACGGCCCATGTGTCTGAGCATTCTCTCTTAAAGAAATGTGATAAAAATTCAAACTTTAACGTAAAGACATTGATGAGGAGGCTGTTCCCCTCACAAACTGAATTATTTATGTTCGTTTTAAGTTCTAATGTTGCTCCTTCCTTTTATTTGAAAAACAAACTTAAAAAAATAAATAATTTCTGGTCGTTTTTCAAATCATGCCAGGAAATATCCCTCCCCCGCGTGTGGAATCTCACCTGAAAAATTTTTCCTGGAAAATTTTCACCTCACAGAAAATTTGAAACGTGGAAAATCCTCCTTAAAAAAATCCCCCCCCCCCCAAAAAAAAAATCGTGTAATTCCCAATAAAAATACTATATGTGAATAATGAACAAATTGCGTAACTTACAGCCGTTTTTCCAGGAACTATGGGGGGCGGCATATCATTCCCAAAGGCATAGTTATTGGACCTTTCGACTATGCTGAATGTAATGGCTATCTAAAAATTTTGATCGGATGTCTTGGAGAAAAAGGGTCGTGAAGAAAGTATAGTTGCACTCCAATCTGTTGGTCACTTACAACGGGCACTAGAACTTTTGATATTCGTTCGGATGAGCCACCTCCGAATCGTCTTGGACCCTTGGTTCAATATGATCTTTCTTAACACGCCTCCGTGATCTTTCTTCTTGCGAAAAATACAAAACTCCACTTTTTTGTAGATAGGAGCTTGAAACCTCTGAAATAGGATTCTCTAATAAGCTGAACCTGATGGTATGATTTTTATTATGATCACTTGACATTTTAAAGGTGTTTTTCCCCTTTTTGAAAATAGATTTTTTCAGGCTCACAACTTTTGATGGGTGACATTCAACTTAACAAATTTTATGTATTTGCGATCAGCATTAAAGGCAATTCTTTTGAAGTAACTATTGCTATAAAAAATAAGTTTTTTTTATAGAAATTTCTATACGAGTTTTTTCTTACTTATAGTTCGTTACCATGAGCTGTTTGATCATTGACACTATTTTGGCTTAATGGGACTCGGATCAGGCATAGTTCATTCTATGCTTTTAAGTGTACTTAGCGTAATAATCTAAATTTATTCTTTCTTCGTCAATGGTGGCCTATTTTAGAACTTTTAGGAACTTCCCCAAAAAATCTTTATCAGCCTTATAGTGCATTAATATGTAGTAAAGTCCATTTGAATTAAAAAAAAAAAAAAACACACAATATATCAATGCTAGAAAATCGTAATATCTGGCTATTTAAAACAAGCCTGTATTAAGAAAATTATTTCAGGGGGGGGGGTGCAGCAGATTATCTTTAAAAACTCCAAAATTAGGCAAATCATAGGGTAAGTTCAGTGTCCTCCTTGAACAGGTATATTTTTTTTCTTTGGTTTAGCCGGGATACTATTCCTAGTGCTAAAAGAAAGTAGGCGAAGCCCATTGTCAGTTAAATGCTTTCTCATTGAGACCACTCAAGCTGAATATCCTCTAAAAGTAAATAAAGGGGGGAACGAAAAGACCAGAAACTTTTTCCTGTGACTTTTTGGATGGGCACCTTTCAGATGGATGTTTCCGGAATGTAGGCTTGATACAAAGAAGGGGGGCGATAACCTGTAGAGTCTATTGAACCAAGAAACCACGGGTGTAATTACACGAAAGTTGAAATATCCTTCCTTTTTATTTAATAATGGGAATCCTCTGTCAAATTTGTATCATGAAGACAGGAGTGTTAAAACGCAGGAGCTTGTTCTAAGCGTCTAAAAGGAGGACCCAGCAAATTTTTTCCAGTTGGTGGGGAGAGCTTCGGACGAGTTTTTTTTCCCCAGACAGGCTCTAAGCCAGTCGTACAGCATCCAGTATAGACGATTTTTATGGTCTCGTATATTTTTTATCTTCGAAAGGTGGGGTGAAGGGTGAAAGTCGATTCAAACATGACTCCTTTATATGTCCTTGCTTTAATTTGAATATGTGAATTCTTGACTAAATTTGAATTATGAGGGTAGGAATTTCATAAATCCTTATCCATGCTAAACATGTTTTTTCCTCAGAGCAGGGAGGGGGCGAGAACTTCTCCTGATGGGGTGCCAAACCACAAAAACTTAGTATTACACAACCTTGCACTTTTGCACATTTTTAATCCACAAAGAGAAGGTGGCAAATATCTGAAAAGCCCTCTTGGAAGGGCTCATGTCTCCGATCATAGAAACGATAGGTTTATCCATGCTGTTTTAAGACATTTCAATGACTAATGTTTAGAATAGTGTACTCATTGCTCCTATCAAATTTTTTCGTCCATATGATGACTAAATGATGATGACCAGGCTAGGGGAGAGGATTACTGTACAAACAAAGTGATAGGTAATATGAGAGGACTACTACAAGTGATTGGTACATTCCAAAAACAGAGCAAGTAATGTGCTTTTAACACCGAAAGGACAAGACTAAAAGCAGAATCATGGCTCGAAGAAACAATAGTTTGGTGGAACAAGAAAACCCACTTCATCTGCCACATTTCAGGTTTTATTTCAAGGACAAGGGTAAATCATCATTTTTGCCCAAGGTAAAGTTGTATCTCCCACTACTTTCTCGCTAAGCACGGAAAATCAGCAGCATAGGAAAAAACGGACAAAACCAGAGTGCTGCTTCTGAAACAGAATCTCAACAGTTCAAGATTGTATTTCACAGTATTTCCTTTCTAATGTTATAAATATTAAAGGAATGTCTGTGATACATTCGGTTTTCAGTAAAGCGCAAATAACACAATACGCTTCGGAAACTATAAGGTTAGTGGAGGGAGAAGAGAACAGTAGCATAACTCCTGTTTGTAGAATTTTTTGTTTGTTTTAAGTTTGACCTGAGTATTCAATTAAATTTTTACTCGTTGATTTATTCATCTATTTCAGTTGATTGATTTATTCATCTATTTCAGTATCTGTTATCTTAATGTTTGATATGAACATTTATTGGGGTTTGGGTTTAATTTATTCTTTAATAGGAATTTTTGGCCGTTTTGAGTTTGAATTACTATAGGACTTTATTTCTGCTCATCTTAAGTTTAATATTACTCTTTACTTTGCTCTAGAACTTCTTTTTCGGAAAGTTTTTTTCGAACTAATTTCCGTTTGTTTTTATTACCAAAGTTTTATTACTGGTGAATGAAATGATGAATATTTCTCCAGTTTTTCATGTCTTCGGCTTAAGAATCAAAATCTAATTTATTTGTTCTAATTCGTGCCGTCTGATTTATTTCAACATCCTCCTCTACATTCCCTGAAAGTTTCAATGAAGTGCCATTAGCCCTTCTTGAAATATTGCAGATATGCCCTTTTGACAACCGGGATGCATTTAATGTCTGTTGATCGAGCTCAACATCCCCCTCAACATTCTTGCATGTTGATAGACCTCAAAATTATAACATTATTGCACCCACTATTTTAACAAACTGGATGTACATAGTATCTTTTGATTTAATTTAACATCTCCTGAAAGTTTCAGATAAAAACAATTAGCAGATCCTGAGATATTGTACATATGTCTTTTTGACAACCAGGATGAACATAGTTGTATTTTGATTAAGTTCAACATCCTCTGAGAGTTGCAACTTAATACACTTAGCCATTCCTGAGATATTGCAAGCATGTCATTATGATTTAGTTTAATATCCGGATCGACATTTCCTGAAAGTTTCAGCTTGATAATCTTAGCCGTTCCTGAAATATTGCAGCTACGCATATTAACAACTGGGATTCATATAACGTATTTAAATTCAATATCCCTAGAAATTCTCTGAATGTTTCAGCTTGGCAACCTTCCCTAACTCTTCTTAGAATATTAAGGATATGCCGTTTTAATAACCTGGATACATATAGTGTCTTTGGATTTTGTTTATTATCTCCCTTAGGATTCAATGAAAGTTTCAGCTTAATACCCACAGCCGTTGCTGAGATCAATGACGCTCAGATACGCCCTATTGACAATGAAGATGTATCCAGTGTCTTTTTTATTTACTGCAACGTCCCTGACAATATACCCCGAGATTTTCAGTGTAGTAACCTTAGCCTTTAGTTGTATATTGTAGATAAGCTGTTTTGACAACCAAGATGCACTATACCATTTCAATAAGCAGGATGCAGTTAAATCTTTTGATTTAGTTCAACAGTTCTAGGTGTAATTGTGGAAGTTAAAGAAGTATTTGAAGTCAAGGTCGGAATCGTAGTTGTAGTCGCACCACTAATAATTGTTGTAACAGCCACAAGCAGTACCAGCTGCAGTCATGAGTTGTCATATTTTTGTTGCAAATTGTCACACACGCAATCGCATGTAGTCCCAGTCGCAGTTGTAAGTACTTACAGTCGCAAGTAGCCACAGTAGCAGTCAACTTGTATTCGCATTTGCCGTCATAGTCATAAGCTGTCGCGGTTGCAAGTAGTGACAGTCGCAAGTATTTACTGCCTGTAGTCATCACAGCTGCAAGTAGTCATAATCACAAGTAGTCACGCTTGCAAGTTGTCACACTCACAAATAGTCACAGTCGCAAGTAGTCGTAGTCGCTAGTATTTGGAATCACAAGTAGCCATGGTTGCAAACAGTCAAAACCACAAGTAGTTACAGTAGCATATACAATTAGTCACAGCCGCAGTCATAAGTGGTAGCAGTCGCAAGTAGTCTCAGCAGCCGTCGCAAGAATTCGCAGCCACAAGCAGTCGCAATTCCAGTCGCAAGTAGCCGAAGTCGCAAGTATACGCAGTTGCACGTAGTCGCAAATACTGATAGTCGCAGTTGCAAATGATCGCAGTCTCAAGTAGTCGAAGTTGCAGTTACACAAGCAGTAGCTATAATGGTCCTGTTAATACCCTTAGCTGCTACTAAGATGTTGCGGATTTGTCCTTTTGATAACATGGATGCACATAGTATCTTTTGATTTAGTTTAAAATACCCCCAGTATTCCCTGAAATTGCATATTAGAACCCCTCGCCTTTTCTGGCTCACCCAGGATCAGACATTCCCCCTCTTTCCCAATGATAAATCCTGTATGTAAAAAATGGGCGTATTGCATAATTTACAGCCGTTCTTGGGGGCTGTGGGAGGGGGGGACAGCTCATCCCCAGAAGCATAGCTATTAGATCTTTTTTACTGTTTGAACGAAGTTGTTGTTTCATATATTCGATCAGTTTTGAGAGGGAAATTTAAAAAAAAGATGGGGCCTTTTGCTCTACAAGCACTGTTCAACATGCCCTGAAAGTTTCAATTTAATACCCTTAGCCGTTCTCAAATATTGCTGATATACCCTATTGACAGTCAGCATAAACATGGTGTGTTTTCGTTTTGTTAAACATTCCCCTCAATATTCTCTGAAAGTAGTCATATGTAGATGTAGTCACAGGTAATTCGCTGTTGCAAGTAGTCAAAGTCACTGTAGGCACAGTTGGAGTCACAACCAGACGCAGTTGCAGCTGCTGTAGTAGTAGTAGTAGTAGCGTCAATGGCCCCGGAAGCTTCAGGTTAATACCTTTAATGACTCCTAAGATATTGCATATTCCTACTATTGCTAGCCTGGATGCACAAAGCATCTTTTGATTTACATCAGGATTTCTTTTAACATCCTTTGAAATTTCACCTTAACACCCTTAGCTTTTTCGGAGACAACCACGATAAAAATTGCCCCTTTCCCCATGATAAATTCTTTAAGTAAACAATGGCCAAACTGAATGATTTATGATTCCCTGCCACAGGGGCTTTGGGGGGATCGGCATCCCCAAAGGCTTAGATATTAGACCTTTTGACTATCTTGTGAAAATATTTTTTCAGCATTGTGATCAGTATTGGAGAGGGTGAATCTACTAAGGGCATGTGGGGGATGGCTGGCTGCCCTCCGAACGCTTTCGGCTACCCCCTGACCATACTCAGAAAGTTTTCACTTTATACTCTCAGTCACCCCTAAGATACTGCTGATACGCCCTTTTGATAATCATTTGAAGCAAAATGTCTCAACTGCTCATACACTATCATGGACCGAATTAGAAGTCAGCAACTCCACTGGCTTGGTCAAATCCAACGAATGTCATCAAATCAACTCCTCAAAATCACGTTTGAAGGATGGGTACACGGCACACGACCTCGTGGCCAACCTCGCAAAAGATGGTACGACAACTTCAATGGCGAGAACCTCCCCCAACTCCAGCGTCTTGCACCAGATAGAACCGAATACCATCGCCAAATTCAACGAGTAGTTAGAAGAGAAGAAGCCCCAATACAGCCACAAAGGCCGGATGAGATATAAGTCAAGTAAGTAAGTCATGCATATAATATGTTTTGATTTTGTTTAGTCCCCCCTCAAATTTTCCTGAAAGTACTGGCAAGTAAAAGTACTCGCAGTCACAAGCAGTTCTAGTCACAGTCACGAGTAGTCATAGTCACAGTTGCAAGTTGCTGCAGTCACAAGTAGTCGTGGTCGAATTCACGAGTAGTCAGAGTTGTAAGTTGTCACCGTCACAAGTAATCCTAGTTGCCGTAACAAGTAGTAGCAGTAGTGACCTCAAATAGTCGTAGTTGCAGTCACAGTAGCAGTGGCCCTGAAAGTTTCAAGCTAATACCCTTATCCGGTCCTATGACATTTACGTCTTTTTGATAACCTGGATGTATGTAGTGTCTTTTAATTTAGCTCAACATACTCCTCAACATTCCTGCGGAATTTCATCTCGATACTCTTAGGCTTTTCGGACACACCCAGGATCAAACATTTTACCCTTTCCCAATGACGAGTTCTACAAATTGTAATTGGCAAAACTGGAAAAAATGGGCCAATTGAACAGTTTATAATCCTTGCCCTGGGGGCTCTAGGGGCATGGTATCCTTGAAGCCATTTTTATTGAATCTTTTGACTATTTTGAACAATATGACTTTTCAAAATTTGATCAATGTTAATGGAATATGGAATTTAAAATTTGGCAATAGGGGAAAGGATTGGCTGCTCTTTGGTTACTCTTTAATTTCACCCTAAACGTTCCCTGAAAGTTTCAGCTTAATACCCACAGCCGCTCCTTAGATATTACTGATACTCGCTTTTGACAACCAGCATGCACATAGCGTGTTTTGACTATGTTCGATATCTTTCTTCCTTAAAGTTTCCTTAAAATTTCACCCTTTTTGAGACCCAGGAGCAAACAAGCCCCATTAAGACTAAGATTCCTCGTAAGACTAAGAGAGTACAAAAGTCATTAAAGAGGCCCTGTGAATTGAATGCCCTGTGATTGGTCTCTGTCCTAAAAAGGAACTAAAAATGTAAATTTCTGGCCCAATTGACCCTTCTTAGCTCCTTATAATCATCCGTGCTATATAATACACCGGGGCTAGAGGAGGTGATCCAAGAGGCACACAATTCTTTTTACCAAGTACAATTCTCTTTACCAAATACAATTCTCTTTACCAAATACAATTCTCTTTACCAAACACAATTCTCTTTACCAAATACAATTCTCTCTACCAAATAAAATTCTCTTTACCAAATACATTCTCTTTACCAAACACAATTCTCTTTACCAAATACAATTCTCTTTACCAAATACAATTCTCTCTACCAAATACAATTCTCTTTACCAAATACAATTCTCTCTACCAAATACAATTCTCTTTACCAAATACAATTCTCTTTACCAAAGACAATTCTCTTTACCAAATACAATTCTCTTTACCAAATACAATTCTCTTTACCAAATACAATTCTCTTTACCAAATACAATTCTCTTTACCAAATACAATTCTCTCTACCAAATACAATTCTCTTTACCAAATACAATTCTCTCTACCAAATACAATTCTCTTTACCAAATACAATTCTCTTTACCAAAGACAATTCTCTTTACCAAATACAATTCTCTTTACTAAATACACTAGTACAAAGGCTTTCTTTTTCACTTTTTCTCTCTTTGAAATGGAACTGCTGTTATTTTTTTTTTTAGATGAGGCTCCTCCCGAATTCTGAGGTTTCCCCTACATTTTCATGGATTTCTGCATAATCCTCCTGTTCTGTGGTTTCTAAGGTAATGCTCCCATCCCCTACCCTCGAAAGTAAAATCTTGTCTACATGACTGGCTGAAATCCCCTTGTACAAAAGCAGTCCTCAATGGCCATCCGTTCACACCTAAAATCTAAAAATTTAAGGATTTCTTCCATGGTTTTCCGATAACTTCTTTATGATTTGTCTGTAATTCCTCTTCTTTTATGAGTGCTTTTACAAGCTCCATAAACTCCACCCCCCTCAAAAGAGCTCATCCCCACCCGTTGGCCTGGGACCGACGGGTGGCCTAACTCCCTTGTAGTAACTTGTTGCTTTTTTTTATACATTTGTAAAATTAAGCATCAGATGTAATGAAAATGACGGTAAGAGGTGAAAGGAGCAACATAAACCATAATACCACTTATGGTCTATCACTGTATAAACGATGTTGGCCGAAATTGCTTTGCGGCGGCATACTAACATCAGACTTCATTAAAATTTCTGTTGAGCTATGGTAATTATATCAGTATTTTATTTGAAAGAATTGTCTTATGTAATGGAAGCTATAATGATACCTGAAATACCCAAAGGTGGTATATATAGGCTACACACTGTTCATTGTCTAAATTGTATAATTTATTCAGGAGCACAACACTCATGATGTGAAGTTGAACCTCATGCATTTTAGCTTAGGCAGTTGCCCAGGAAGTTATCTCAGGGGAGTGGAGACCAAGTTTGTCAAGGCGGAAATAGCAAGGAGATTTTATGATTAAGAAAAAATAATAAAAATCTTGAAATATTAAAATAGAAGGTTAGGGGACCCCCAACCCTTCCCCGATTAATGCCGAGTTCATTTATTCAGACAGTTACGATTTTAACCAGTATCTCAAGGTTTTTACTTACGTTTCGAGATTTTCTTGGATTTTCCATGCAATTCGCCTATGTTTTGCGTTTATTCCAAGTTGAGTCCCCTTAAGATTTGGGTTTCCTTGAAATCCTCCCCGCCCATAAAAAAAATTGTATACGTTCCTCAATTCATGATACAAAGGTAACCTATAGAGCAACAAAAAGTAGAGAAAACACAAAGCAACTTTAACAGTAACTAACTAATGCAGGAAAGTAACACGGATGGCCACTTTTGTCGAAACAGCAAGAAAATAACAAAAAAGGGATGGGAACTGTAATGAATTTACAAAGAATTTTCGAAAATTAAGAAGTCTTGAAGTTGAATTTTATTTTTGGAAGGGAGCTGTAAGAGCCTCCATCCTTTTCCGCATGCGTGTTCGCAGAGGGTAAATTCATAATTGAATTATCTATAATGTCATATTTGCACTTAGAAAGGCAGAAGCCTAAAAAGGCAGAGTGGTTGCCGAGCCTGAAGCACAGTCCCATGTCTGAGGATGCCAGGTTATATCTCCCCGAAAAATTCAAGCAAATCTATTTGAATTTGATCAGCATTAGAGACGGCTGACATATCTGGTCAGCCGTCTCTTAAAGCACCCACTCTTTAAGCTAAAGATCAACTTATTCTTAATTGATAGCATAATTAATATCCGCAATGTTGAAACTTATGCGCAAAGAGTGGCTGAATTAGAAGCGGCTGCCTCTCTCACATAAAAAAAAAAAAAAAAATGTTTTAAGTTTTTACGTCGCTGTTTACTTTTATTTGAAAACACTTTTTTAATTCCATTCATGTTCGGTTTCAGTATCATGTTTCGACTTATCCCCATTATGAAGGGCCGGGGGATTATACATTAAATTTCGGTCTTTAAATTATAATTAGACTTCTAGCTAAGATTTCAATATAAATTTGAAAGTTTGAATTTGGCATAAAAAGCTTTGGAATGATAATCAAACCTAAAAAAAGTGTATCTCTCAAACTATTGATCAAGAATTGAATTTTGGGTAACGATCTGCATATTTTTCAAGGACTTGTAAGGTGGACAAATTTTGTTCCTTTAAAATACCTCCATCCCCTCTCACCTCTGTGCAGGTAACCATGTGGATTCAATATTTTGTTTTCCACTCAATGCATTTCCTCAGTTAAAGGGGAGATATTACCCCTTCAGTGCCAATACTGGATGCTCAGATCATAGATATTTCTCCGAATAAATAGTTTGTTCTCTATATTTACATGAAAGACCTGTCAGAGGAAGTTAGAAAACTTGGGCCTAAAAGTTCACTTTTTTTTAGCTTCATGCACTCAAATCCACTACCACATAAAAAAAAAAAGATCCACTAAACGTTACTGAAGCTTTAAATGAATTAATCGAGTCAAATGAAGCTTGCAAATAATCATCCATAATAGCTGTCTATTCTTTATGGACTACTTATGTCTGGGTACGAATATGCCACCACTCGGAATAAAAATCTATGAAACTGTGGTTAAACTGACACAAATAACAATTTTGTCCCAGAGTCTCTTTTATTATTTGAAAGGGGACTAAAAGTTTTAGTTTTAATCCGAATCAGTCATCTCCTACTCCGCGACTACTCACACTATCGCTACAAAAAAAAAGAAAAAAAAGAAGAAAAACCTTCATATTCTATGGACTGCGAATATATTTAGGAACGAATGAACAGAAATTGATGTTTTACGAAAAATTGACCAATATCAGCTCTTTGCTACGACGCAATCCTCTTTTTTTTACTGCAATAGGAAGCTCCAGCCTTAAAATTTGTTTAATCGGCCCCTCCTGATATTCGACGACTACCCCAGGCAAAAATCAGCCGTCACCATCCTTGCGTGCTCGGATTATTATTTTGTATAAAGGTGGACCAAGAAATGACCCGGCAAATTATCGACCAATTTCAATTTTATCAGTATTTAGTAAAATATTTGAAAAGGCTATGCTTTCTCGTCTCCTTACTTTCTTAAAATCTAAAAATTTCTTCATGATTTTCAATTTGGTTTCCGAATGAAGCACTCCACTGAATATGCCTGTATTGACCCTTTTGAGTTTTATTCATTCTGCGTTAGATTCGGGATTGATTCCGGCTGCTGTATTCCTGGATATTCGTAAGGCTTTAGATTCCTTAACCCATGAAATTCTTCTATCAAAGATGTCTCATTTTGGCATAAGGGGAAGGTATTTTTTTGGTTCCAGTCTTATTTGAAGGATAGGTTAATTTCTGTTGATCCACTTTTCCGGTCACCCTCGCAAGTCAATTTTGGTGTCCCCCAGGGATCAGTTTTAGGGCCTATGCTATTTTTGATTTATGTAAATGATCTTTATTATGTTGTAAAAAAGCAGAAACTTATTAATTGCTGTAGACTTTGTCATCCTAAGCCTTCCCTTGCCCATAGTGGCAACTATAGTTCGCCTTTTCTGATGTCCTTGTTTGTTTTGCTGATGACAGCACACTTGGCACTTTGGGAAACTGCGAGTCTGAGCTTCGATTGAATTTGGAAAATTTGTTTGAGAGGGTGATTTTATGGCTTGATGCTAATTATCTTACTCTAAATTTTTCTAAGTCCAGTTTTTTTATTTTTTCGCGTGTTTCTCAGGTTTATCCCCAGTTATCAGAAATTCGCCAGCCAAATGGAATAATTCATAGATCTAAAGACCGGTATGTTTGTTTTTTGGGCATTCTTGTTGATGTAAACCTGTCTTTTAAACGTCACATTGATTTTATTAAAATTAAGATATGCAGGAGTCTCGGTATTTTAAGGAAACTTAGACATACTTTTCCAAGATCAATTTTGAAAATCCTTTTTCACTGCTTGATCCAATCTTACGTTTCTTACTGTCCAATTGTCTAGATGTCAACTTTTCCTTCACTGTTAAAACCACTTTCTAAGGTTTACAATAAAGCTAGAAACCTCATTCAGGAAACTAATCGTTCATTAGTTATACCATTACTTGATCTTGAGTCACTATACATTCTTTCACGTGCATGTTTTATTTTTGCTCAGCTTCATGGTGACCTCCCCCGGCCCCTAAGTGTTCCGCTATCTTTTACCTCTGATCAAAATAATTATAATCTTCGTAATATGACAAATCATGTTCAGGTTCCATTTACTCCTTGCATAAGGTCAGATTTAATCCTCTAATGGCGTGTCATATTGTTTGGAATAAGATGCCTGAATCAGCTCGAGGGTGCCGCTCATTCGGTTTGTTTAAAAAAAAATTAAAAATTCTTTGGTTTCGTAGAAGTTATTTTTATTTATGTTTTTATTCTATTTATTTTATTTTTTATTATTTTTTAGACTATTTAATCTAATTAATTAATTTAGTTTATTTATTTTATTTTTTCTATAGTTTTCATTTTATCTATATTTTCTTTTCTT
Source organism: Artemia sinica (assembly GCA_027921565.1). NCBI lineage: Eukaryota > Metazoa > Arthropoda > Branchiopoda > Anostraca > Artemiidae > Artemia > Artemia sinica. The sequence goes on along the minus strand of CM051260.1, from coordinate 50,142,894 downwards.
CTCCTTCGTATGTGAGTAAGTGATCATTTTAAATTTTCTTTTGTTTTTCATCTCTGAGTAAGCAATTCATATGTCTTCCCCCTTTGTACAGGCCAATGAGCCTTTGGGGGAATAATAACATGTAATATTGTATGTGTATCTAATGAAGAATAAAACTTATCTTATCTTAGGGAAAACGTGTAATTTCGTATTCTTGCTGGTATGTTGAAGTTCCTTGTATAGACCGCATTCTATTTCGTGGGTGCTTTCCCCTTAGAATTATAGGATTTTTCATATCAAAAAATTTGATATGTAAATTAAAAAGTGATGAATTTTAGATATTCGGAATCAAAAGTTTTTTCAAGGGGAATAATTTAGACTCAGCAATTTAATAAAAAAAAAAAAAAATCATTTTAAGACCCACATTCTTTTAAATGTTATTTGTATAGGTATTACCCTCCTTTGCCACGAAATGGGGTTATGGCTGTAATTCTACTGATGAACAAAACACTTGTTCTTATCTATGCTTAACTTAAATTCAAATTGTCTTTTATAATAAGATAGCCTCTGTTGACGGATTCTGCCTTGACATTAATTTTTTTTTTAAGTTTTTCTTACGGAACTAAAGAGTGAAATTGATACTTAAACCAAACAAAAATTATTACTCCACAGATTAGTCAAGATTTATATACAGAACTAGCCTGAATAAAATAACTCATGATATTTTCCATTATCAGTAGAATTATGAAAACTAGCGCTTTACTGAAAACAAAAAACCGACCCCAGAAAACAGAATGATCCCTTAGGATAAGGGAATTCCATGAGTAGCCTAAAGAAACTAAAAGACTAATTTGCATGCTTCTCGATAGTCTTTCAGCGACCAAGATATCGATAATTTTACTTTACAATTATATTTTTCTAGAAAATTCAAGCAAACTCAGTTTTCAGTCAAACACTAGTTTTTAGAATTCTAACAGGGTACTTCTTAATTAAACGAAACATATTCAAGAATTATGCTTAGGTTAAGTTAGGTTTATGTATAGGTTTAAGTATTAAGTTTTGTTAAGTTTAAGTATAGCGGGTCTGCATGCAAAATGTGTTATCTACAATTATTCTGCATATTGTGAAGTAAGAATTGTTTTCTAACTTCACGCTTTCCAAATACTTTACCCCCCCCCCCCCCCGCCTCAAATGTTTTAATATATAGCCCAAATTTTATAAGTCCAATGCATTCTATCACCCGTCACTTGTCTTTGCTGCTATGAAACCGGTTTTCCGAGATCCAACCTAAGCCTGATTTTTGAGTGTCTTTCGTTTAATTAACAAGTACCTTCTACATATATTGTAAAATATCAAGAGTCAGTTTATTTAAGCTTGTTTTTCTGATATATCCTGCGTAATCTACAAAGCATTAGTTTTTTTTCCTTTCAAGTTTCATTTTCGCTCAACACAACCACAGGAGACGGCAAATAGATTATTGTGTGCAGTTATATACTTCCAATATCCAAAGCCACTTATGATCTACCACTATCGATTGCAATGCTATTGTTATAAAAAAAATAATAGGCAGGGGGATGAGAAAAAGTTTGTACCTAGGGCCATTATCGGCGACTAAATCTTTCATAACAGTAAATTATCTAAAAAGGTGCTTTGGAACTGTTTATTTTCTGTTGCAAGTTTACCCAAACTCTTGTCTTCATATTCTCTTCCTCTTGTTCTTCCACTTACTGTCAGAGCTTAATCTGATTGTACATTGCGCCGTGGTTCACACACACCCCACCACCGTGACGGGAGATTGATGGATCCATCTCAGCCCCTTGTCTTACTCTGCTGTCTCTGCATCAAAAGGCTGCGTTAGTCCTTAAAATGTGCATGAAATAAGAAAATGCATGACTCCTTGTAACCCGTTGGAATCTCCGGTGTTGTTTGCTGACGGGGATCACGTCAGCTCTAAAAAAGGGTACTAATGACATGGAAAAGCTCGCAGAAATTTGTTTGGGGAAAGGCAGTATCATTTCAGGCTCAGGGGCCTAAATAAAATTATAGAACACATGGAAAACTACTAATAAAGCAAGATTTTCTACACCTTCTCTTGCTTTGTTCAATATAGTCAGCAGATTGGGCCTTCACCTCCCGTAAATGGGCTCAGGCCTTAAACACTTGTTATCACAATGTCAAATTTCCAATTTTTCGGTTTTTTTTTCATACTGCTTTTGTTTAGTATATGTACTTTTAGTGTTTAAAAAGTCATCAGAGGACAGCCAGGCCCCTTCCTACGCTCATTTTAGCTACCCTCCCCCCAAAGACATGGGAAAAAATTTTGATATATTCATTTACTTCAAAATAGTCGAAAGTTCAAATAGCTGTGTTTCTTGGGATGATATTACCCTCCCCCACAACGCTTGGGGCTAGGGCTATATGTTATACAAGTTGCGTATTGTTTACATGTAGGGCTTGCTATTGGGAAAGGCGGAATGTTTGATCCTAGGTCTCCAAAAATGCTTCGCGAATTAAGATGAAAATGTAAAGAAATATAGAGTGGGAGGTTGAACTGAATCAAAGCACATAACGCATATGCAGGTTGCCAAAAGGACGTATCAGCAATATCTCAGAAATGACAAAGGGTGTTAAGTTGGAACTTTCAGGGCATGTTGAGGGGGATATTGAAATAATCAAAAGACGCTATGCGCATAGTACTATTACATGCTGGTACTACTACTATTACTACACAGTGGTACTACTACTGCTACTACTACTACTACTACTACTACTACTACTACTACTACTACCACTACTACTATTACTATAGTGTAAGAATAGAGAATGTAGTGAAGTTGTTTTCCTATCTCTGTGATCAATTTGTGTCAACGTCAATTTTCTCAAAATCATTTTCTTGTAATTTTGCAATATTAGCATCAAAAGGTACAGTATTTGAAAACAAATAAATTCTAAATATGTGAGTGTGTGATAAAAATTGTCAATTTCCGTTTAAAACCCTTCGGTGCATTTGAAAAGTATTAAGAAAGTCTTTTTAGGAATATCAAGCTTGTCTTTTGGCCTTTAAGCTGGCAAAAACGCAATGTAACAGCAAATTTCTATTTAAGATCTATAAAGTTATTCAAGGTTCTCTCCTTGTTTTGATTGCAAGATCTTCAGGGCAAGAGGCATCCAAACACCGAGATGTCTCTCATTTAATCAAAACATCTCAAAGTGTTATGGCTAGGATCCATGGTACAATGACCGGTAGGCTATATGTATAGTACATACAGTGATTAAATATCGAATATACCGACTATAATTTACATGCAATTTATTTTTAGAAACCCTTGGGAGAATTAGGACTTTTTAAAATAAATGTTCCGTGCAGATATGTACACATGATATTTTTCATGGGGGGAAATAATAATAATAAAAAAAAATATTTAATAATCTAAGTAAAATGTCAAAAACTTTGGAAATTTTTAGGATTTTATGGGGCTGGGCCTTGGAATCCTCTCCCTCCTTGGGTACGTGCCTGCCTTTTTGGGCTGTGCTAAATCTATATTTCACTGATTTACTGTTATAATGCAATAAACTTTACCAAATTTACGTTTAGGGTGGAGGGGGGGCATTAGCCTAAATCTGAAAATCTACACCTGTAAGTCCCTGGTCTAAGGGAGCACAGAAAAAACAGGTTGGCACGCACCTTCCAAAACTGAGGCTTTAAAAGGAGCAAAAAAATTTGTATTCGACCAGCCTGAAACTTTATGCTCAAGTTTTTGGGCCCAGGGGATCTCATTATGCAAGAAAAAAATAATTTGTCCAAAAATGAGGCCAGAAAAGGCAAAAGATTTGTTTCTGAACAGCTTAAATTTACATCCGTAAGTTCTTGGGCAAAGAAAACCTCAAACTGTAATAAAACAGGTTGACCCCCCCCCGCAAAAAATTACCAGAAAACATTTTGCAGTCAGCTTGAACCATAAATCCTTGGACCCTTGAGACTGGAATGCACAAGCGAAAATTTAAAAGAAAAAAAAAAAACTTTCGTTTGTTGGCATGGAAAAGAGGCATTTTTTCCAGAGCAGCTTAAAAGTTAGGTTTGTAAGCTTTTGGACAATAAGGGACTATAATGGGCAGAAAAAATAGGTTGTGAGCAAGGGCCGTGGAAAATTGACCAAAAAACTTTTTCTATTGGCTTGAACATTATACTGGAAATTCTATAAGTCAAGAGACCCCAATGTATGAAAAGTAACAAAAACTTGTTTGCCTGAAAAAGGATTTATCTTTACGGCCTTAAACTTACATCTGTAAGTTCCTGGGAAAAAAGATCTGGTTTTCATTGAAAGTGGGGACCAAAACAGCGTCAAAAAAGTTTGCCTCTGAACAGCTTCAAACGTACACCTGCAATGTACAATGTGCAATGTACATCTACAATGTACATCCTGGGTTCAGGGAAACTTAATACATAAAGAAAAACCTAGGAGAAGAGGGAAGAGAAAGGCCTAAATATATTTTGTCTCAGAAATCTAAAAATTTTTGCACCTTAAGCACCAGTAGGACTAGAATCAACTCACGGTCTATTCGAATCTATTCGAAAGGCACTATGTGTACCCAAATTAACAGTAGGGTATAGGGTATCTGCAAATATCTCAAGGTTGGTTTGGGTAGATAAATTTGAAGCTTCCATCGGGTATTGGGGAGTTAATTAGACCCAAGTTTGAGTCAGAGAATGAGAGGTAAATCTAAAGATATTATGCATTTAGGTATAGAAATACATATCTACATCGTCTCAGGAACGGCATGGGGATGCTGTTGAAACTTTTCACGCAGTGTAGGAGGGAGGACAAGGGGACTTCAAGTTTTATGTTTTGTCTCTTGTCTATATATACATTTATTGTCTATAAGCTTTTATAGGAATTAGAATCTATTCGCGTCCAAGTAGCGGGATAAACCCAACGATACTATGAGGTATTAGATTATCAAAATAGAATATCCGCAATATTCCGGGAATAGTTTGGGATTCAAGTTGAAACTTTCACATAGTTTTAGGAGGACGAAGCAGGCCTGGAATTTTGACTTGAAAAGATACGGAAGGAGACCCTAAGAATATTGTTCTCCAAATCATTTAAACATTTTTTTTTTTTTTTTAATTTAAGCCTCAATGAGATTTATGGTCAGTTCACGATTAAAGAGTGAGGTAAATAGAAAAACTTTTTCTATTGCCATGTGAGCAAAACAGTGTATCTGCATATTCTGGGATATGGGATTGAGAATTAAGCAGAATCTCTCAGATAAATTTGAGGGGAAGTAGAGCATGTAGACCACAAATTCTGACTGGGAGGAGGGCAGAGGGGAAGGTTTGAAAGATTTTATTTCTAACTGTTTGAAATTCTGGTAATATTAGCCCCTGTTGGACTAGAATCTATTCTAGTTAAGTATTGATGTAGGTCGAAATAAATTTTTTGTATCGAGGTTATCAAATAGTGTATGTGCATTATCTCATGAACGGCGGGGGGATCGAATGAAAATTTTCGAGGATTGTTGAGAGGACTTTCAATTTTATATTTAGGGAAAGGGATAAGAGTGCTTAAGTTTTTGGACCAAGGGGACCCTATTACACAAGAAAATTAGCTTGCGCAAAAATAATGCCCAGAAAAGACAAAATAGTGTTTTGTGAACTGTTTTTAATATAAATCTGGAAATTTTAGGGTCAAGAGAACCTTAAAGTGGGATAAAATTAGTTGGGGCATGGGCTTCAACAACTGGGCCAAGAAACCTCTCTCCATTCAACTTAGAACTTAAATCCTTGGACTGAGGAGACTCAAATTTTATTCAATTGGCTTGAAACCTATTTTGAAAGTGTTCTGATCAAGGAGACCCTAATACCCCCCCCCAAAAAAAAAAAAATACAAAAAGCATACTGGTTTGCCTGGAAAAGGGCTAATTTTATTTATTTATTTATCCGTTCATTAATTATTTTTTTTTTTTAGTGGCTTGAAACTTACAGCCGGAATTTTCTAGACCATAAAATATAAACGAGATCTAAGTTTGAGGGCATGGGTATCCTCCAAAATAGGCTCCAGAGACGAGCCAAAAAGCATTTTTTTCAACCGGATTAAAACTTCTATCTTTGGTTGAAGTCAAGTGCTTGGGCAAAAGATGAGACCAATATACAAGAAAGAATTGAAAAAAAAAATCTGGTTTATAAAATGGGGACAAAACAAGGTCATTTTTTTCTCTGAACGGCTTGAAACGTTCATCCGTAAGTTCTTGGGTCCAGGAAATCCTGATTCACAAAAAAAAACCTAGGGGATGGGAAGAGAAGAGTTCAATATATTGATCTAAATTGTCCAAAAGTTTCAGTATTCTAAACCCTAATGGTATTGGATGTTATTAGCAGCAATGGCGTAAATCGAGGGGAGGAGGATGGGCAGGGGTATGTGCCCTCCCCGATCTCCCTTGATTTTGAAAAATGCCTTTGTGCGGTTTATTTTTATTAAAAATGCCTTATTTTGGCATTTTTCGATATAAACGATAATTGACAGAAACGACAAATTTGCCCCCACCCATAGATCTTGATAAATGACCTCAGATGGGTACTGAAAAGTGAAAAACTTTGGCAATCCATTATCCTTTATCCATGAATAACTAAATAGATCGCTAAAATTAAATACCATGCCTGGCCAATTTACTTTTTTATATATTGATTTAGAAAAATGGATTCCTGAATGGATTCAGGTTTTTTAAAGAAAAGTAAGGAGCCATGCAAAAACCTAAGACAAGCAGAAATAAGGTCGTAAAATAAATTAAACTTGAAATCAACAGAAATTACCACAAAGTGGTAATTTCTGTCTAAGATATTGAAAGTGAATAAGATAGATGAGATTAAAAAAAAAAGATAATCTACAATCCCCACTAAGGTTCCATGGCCTGTGAAGGAGGGGAAAATACACATACTATTTAAATGCTAAATAATTAACACTAACTATAAGAGACAAAAGAGAGAGAGAGATCTGATATATTGTACAAGGATAGGACCTTCAGTTAAGCTTTTCAAACTAAACCTTGTTCATAATCTTTAAATCTGAGGGATTAAGAGGTCTAATGATTTAGGTATTTCTTAATTATTAACCCAAGGGCGAAAATTTGGTTCACGCACCCTCTCCCCTTCCTAAGGGGAGACTTACTGTTATTCTTCTTCACTTGAAGCCTTATCTATATTATCGCTAAGCCTAAAATTATCATCATACTAAGTAATCTTCTTCTTACATAAACCAAGCTAATCCCTCTATAGTTACCACACACAGTTTTATCACCTTTCTTATAATGTGGTTTCATTAAAACTATCCTAAAACCACCAGGGACTTCTCCTTTTCAAAAATTAAATAAAAAGAATGTTTTTTCGACTGAAAAGAAGGAGCAATATTAAAACTTAAAAAGAACAGAAATTATTACGTATATAAAGTGGGTTGCCCCCTCCTCAACACCTCGCTCTTTACACTAAAGTTTTTTAGTACTTTAAAAAAAAACGTCTTATTGTTCTAATTAAACGGCCCCTGTGTTTCAGGAGTCATTGTTAAAGAATTGGGGGAAAAAATTTCAAACTTTAGCGTAAAGAGCGAGGTGTTGAGGAGGGGGAAACCCCCTTTGTTCACGTAATACTTTCTGTTCATTTTAAGTTTTAATGTTGCTCATTAATTTCAGTTGAATTTTTTTTTTATTTAATAGTAAAACAGAACCGTAAAATAGTAAAACAGAATTTAATAGTAAAACAGAACCTTTGTTTTTTTTTTTCAAATCCATACTCTTCAGATGTGGAGTACAATCCATTGTCTAAGCCAAACTTTCGAATTCGTGAGTAAATTCACTTTTTAGTAAAAACATAAAATGATCCTTATTTCAGGTACTAGGGTATGGTAGTAAACACATCTGTTTCACAGAATTTTTTTTCCACCACGATAAAAAAAAGAGATTAAAACGGAGAAAAAAACCAACCAAGATAACCCATGGAATATTTATATAGGAGGGCTTGAGGTAATATATCATGCTTCTTCTACTCTACGTATTGTATACTTTACTTCTCCCCCCTCTTCCTCTTCCGCTCCAAATTGTTATTTTAGTAATATTTCTTCTGTAATTTTCACGACTGAGCTTTTGAAACTTAAACCGGACAACTTTACTCGTAATTCCGAAATTAATAAATTCGTTTTTTATGATTTTATATACTAGCCTCAAGCTTAAAATATTATATTCTATTGAGCCCCGTTTAATTTTCAAAAACACTGAAACACAAGAACTTATGAATTTCAACTAGGAGTAGCCAACCCCTCAATTAGCACAATTATTTAGTGATTCATTCTTTGGGAGTCCTGTAGTTACTTTCAAACATCATTTTAATCAAATATTCTTATGATCAAAAATTCACAATGAATAGAAAACATAATAAATTTTAAATTTTGAATATTTAATAACAATTATGCTATAAAACAAAAGAATAAAAAACACTTTATTTGGTTTTACAGAAACTCAATAAAATAACTATCGTGTCCATTAGTCCTGAAGATCGTCCTTGTCAATTTTATGACAATTTTTGAAGGGTTTTACCATTTGTAAAGCTGTTGAAGAAACGATACAATTGGCCAACCCGAAAAAACTCATATCAATAATTATCTGTATATTAAACCTTATAGCAGAGATTAATGTAGTAAAATTACTTAAAACCCAGCATTATTAGGAGCAGGGTTGCCACCGTCAGTAGGATTTTACTAGATCTAGTAAAAAAAAAATCTAGTAAAAAGTCATGATTTATAGTAAACAAAACTTTTTTTATTTTCCATGAATTCAGGGGAAAAAATTATCGTAAACATAAGACAATTTACAATTTTGCTTGTCTGTCTCAGAGACAGACAAGCAGTCACCTATTTTCATCAACAGACACTTCACTTCCGGCGTCTAAAGGTCGACGAAATCAGCCTTCTGTGTATCAAATCTTACCACTAAAAATGAAGCTATAATGACACTTGGATTTGTGATGATTGGGAATCTATTGCAATAAAAAAAAGCCAACCACCCAAGGTGATTAGGTGAATCTCCTCAGTTTGAAAATTTTTATTGAGGAAAAAGGAGCCTGCTGAGAGAAATTAAAAGTAAGTAGAAATATAACATTATATATATATATATATATATATATATATATATATGTATATATATATATATATATATATATATATATATATATATATATATATATATATATATATATATATCTATATATATATATATATATATATATATATATATATATATATATATGATATATATATATATGTATATATATATATATATATATATATATATATATATATATATATATATATATATATATATATATATATATATATATGTATATATAGGATTTTTGAACTTGTAGGTTTCCGGAATTTTCAATCATACTATGAAAACGAAAGAAAAGAGGAAAAGAGAGAATAAAAGAAGAAAAAAGGAAAAAAGATTGTGAAAATCGTATTGATCATCCTCCTATAGTAAAATCGATGCTTGATGGTGCGCGTGCGGCGTAGCCGCACGCGCAAAATTATTTTTTGAGCATTTAGCAGAAACAGATGCGATCTAGTCAATTTTTCCTCTCCGATTTAGTACATTCTTCCAGGTCAGGGTGGCAACCCTGATTAGGAGATTAAAGCGTCCAAGTTGTGCTAGGTGATAATATGATTAAACGAGGTTTCTGATAAATTATTTGCTCAGATTAATTCCTGGTTTTGCAAAGTTAGGAGTAGTCCACCCCTCAATTAGCACAATTATTTATTGATTCTTTCTTTGGAAGTCTTGTACTTACTTCTTTTTACATCATTTTGATGAAATATTCTTATGATCAAAAATTTACAATAAATAGACAACAAAAAATTTTTTTAAACTTTGAAGATTTGATAATAATTATGCTATCAGAGGCAACGCTGTAGCGTTGCCTATAGTAAAGGCCATACGGCTCCAATGTTTTGTTATTATTGTTATTATTTTTTCCCCAGAGGCACTTCATTTGGAAGGAGTCGTCGTAGAAACTTCAAAGGGGGCTCATTCGATTAGAAATCGAGAGTTCTAGTGCCCTTTCTAATAGTCGAAAGTGATTCTAAGGCAACTGACACCCCTTCCACGCCCACCATTTCCCCAAACACATGCAATACAAGTTTTGATATAGCCATTTTGTTCAACATAGTTGAAAGTTCTGGAAATTATATGTTTGAGCAGGACACTCTCCATTATATGTTTGAGCGGGACAAGGGTTATAAGTTATGCCCTGGGGGCATATATGGTTCTTATGAAAGGAATGCTCGTATTAACTTCAAAGAGGGCTCATTTGATTGGAAATTGAAAGTTCTAGTTCACTTTTTAAGCATCAAAAGATATTGGAGGGTAACCAGCTCCCCCCTCCCCCCTCCCAAACCCTTTTTCCTAAATGCATCCAATAAAAAATTTAAGATAGCCATTTTGTTAAAAATAGTTCAAAGATCATATAACAAAAATTCCGATTTTGGAGCTGTAAGTTGTGCCCTGGGGGCATATATGGGTCTTATGGAAGGGATGCTCGTATTAACTTCAAAGAGGGCTCATTTGATTGGAAATTGAAAGTTCTAGTTCACTTTTTAAAATTCAAAAGAGATCGGAGGGCACCTAGCCCCCCCCCCCCTCTCCACGCCCTTTTTTTCCTCAAACCCATCCGATAAGAACTTTGAGATAGGTTTTTTTTAAAAATAGTTCAAAGACCATATAACAAAACTCCGGGGTTGACACAGCCCCCTAGGGCCCGAGGGCAGGTGTTGTAAGTTATGCCCTGGGAAACATATGGTTCTTATTGAGGGATGCTCGTAAAAACTTCAGAGATGGCTCATTTAATTGGAAATTGAAAGTTCTAGTTCAGTTTTTTAGAGTCAAAAGAGATTGGAGGTTAACTAGCCCCCTCCCCCCACGCCCCTTTTCCCCAAATGTATCCAATAAAAATTTTGAGATAGCCATTAAGTTAAAAATTGTTCATAAGTCAGATAAAAACAACTCAGGTGTCGTCACAACCCCCCAGGGCCTGGGGGCAGGCGTTGTAAGTTATGCCCTTGGGCATATATTGTTTGTATGAAAGGAATGATCGTGTAAACTTCAGAGAGGGCTCATTTGATTAGAAATTGAAACTTCGAGCTCACTTTTAATAGTCAAAAGAGATCCGAGGGCAGCTACCCCGCCCACGCCTTGTTTTTCCAAACCCACCTGATGAAAATTTTGAAATAGACATTTTGTTAAAAATAGTTGAAAGGTCGGGTAAGAAAAAATCCGGTGTCAATAGAACCCCCCCCCTCCAGGGCCCAGGGGAAGGTGTCCTAAGTTACGCCCTAAGGGCATGTATGGTTTTTAGGAAAGGGATGCTCGTATAAACTTCATAGAGGTCTCATTTGATTGGAAATTGAAAGTTCTAGTTCACTTTTTAAGAGTCAAGAGAGTTAAGGGCAACTAGCCCCCTCACGCTCTTTTTTCCCCAAACCCATCCGCTACAAATTTTGTGATAGCCTCTTTTTTGGAAATTTTTCAAAAACTAGATAACAAAAAGTCCCCCCAGGGCCCGGGTGATAGCCGTTTTAAGTGTTGTCCTGGGGCGTATATGGTTCTTATGAAAGGGATGCTTGTATAAACTTCAGAGGGGGCTCATTTGATTGGAAATTGAAGATTATAGTTCAATTTTTAAGAGTCAAAAGATATCCGAGGGCAACTAGCCCCCCCCCCCCTCCTTCACGCCCTAAATACATCAGATAAAAATTTTGAGATGGACATTTGTTAAAAATAGTTCAAAGTTCTGATAAGAAAAAACTCCGGTGTCGACACAGCCCCCCAGGGCCCTGGGGTAGGGGTTGTAAGTTATGCCCTGGAGGCATATATGGTTGTAATGGAAGGGATGCTCGTATAAACTATCTAAAGGGCTCAATTGATTGGAAATTGAAAATTGTAATTCACTTTTTAAGAGTCAAAAGTGATTGGAGTGCAGCTAGGCTCCCCCTACAGTCCATTAATTTTTTCTCAGAGGCACTTCATATAGAAGGGGTCGTCGTATAAACGTCAAAGGTGGCTCATTCGATTGGAAATCGAGAGTTCTAGTGCCCTTTTTAAGAGTCAAAAGTGATCGGAGGGCAACTGGCCCCCCAAGCCCTTTTTCCCCAAATACATCTGATAAAAATTTGAGGTAGCCATTTTGTTAAAAATAGTTCAAAGATCATATAAAAAAACTCCTTTACGCATAACCTTTTCGTTAAAAATAGTTCAAAGGTCAGATAAGAAAACTCATGTGTCAACACAACCCCCCCCCCCCATGGCCCGGGGCAGGCGTTGTAAGTATTGCTCTGGGATCATATATGGTTCTTATGGAAGGTATGCTCGTATAAACATCGGAGGGCTCATTTGATTGGAAAATGAAAGTTCTAGTTCACTTTTTAAGAGTCAAAAGTGATCGGAGGGCAACTGGCCCCCAAGCCCTTTTTCCCCAAATACATCTGATAAAAATTTGAGATAGCCATTTTGTTAAAAATAGTTCAAAGATCATATAAAAAAAACTCCTTTACGTATAACCTTTTCGTTAAAAATAGTTCAAAGGTCAGATAAGAAAACTCATGTGTCAACACAACCCCCCCCCCATGACCCGGGGCAGGCATTGTAAGTATTGCTCTGGGATCATATATGGTTCTTATGGAAGGTATGCTCGTATAAACTTCGGAGGGCTCATGTGATTGGAAAATGAAAGTTCTAGTTCACTTTTTAAGAGTCAAAAGAGATCGGAGGGCAACTAACCCTCATCTCCACGCCCTATTTTCCTCAAACACATCCGATAAGAACTTTGAGAGAGCCATTTTTTCAAAATAGTTCAAAGGTCAGATAACAAAAACTCCGGTCTCGAAACATCCCCCCAGGGCCCGGGGGGCAGGCATTGTAAGCTATTTCCTGGGACCGTATGTGGTTATTATGAAAGGGATGCTCATATAGACTTCAGAGGGGGTTCATTTGAATGGAAATTAAAAGCTGTAGTTCATTTTCTCAGAGTGAAAAAAGATCGGAGTGCAACTAGCCCCTCCCGCCTTCCACGCCCTTGGGTTTATCGCATGGATAAACCCATCCGATAAAAATTTGAGGTGACCATTTTTTTTAAATTTAGTTCAACCACCAGATATTAAAACTCCAGGATCGACACAACCCCCCAGGGCCCAGGGACAGGCGTTGTAAGTTATACTCTGGGGATATACATGGTTCTTATAGAAGGGATACTCGCATAAACTTCAGAGAGGGCTCATTTGATTTGAAAATAGAAAGTTCTAGTTCACTTTTAAAGAGTCAAAAGAGACCGAAGCTTAATTAGTCCCCCCACGCCCTTTTTCCCCAAACCCATCCGATAAAAATTTTGAGATAGCAATTTTGTTAAAAATAGTTCAAACATCAGATAATAAAAACTCCGAGGTTGACACAAACCCATTTTTTCACTTTGATTATGTTACTTTGATACCAGTTTTGATACTTTGATGAATATTTGATTTTTTTTTAAGTTTGATTTGAAATAAGGAATTTTTAAAAACTTAAAATTTTTTGCAATCAAAAACGAACAAAAATTATTAAAAAAAAACTTCCCGAAAAAGTTTAATTTCCAGAGTAATTGTAAATTAAAAGTTGTAGTTCATTTTCTCAGAGTGAAAAAAGATCGGAGGGCAACTAGCCCCTCCCGCCCTCCACGCCTTTGGGTTTATCGGATGGATAAACCCATCCAATAAAAATTTGAGGTGACTGTTTTGTTAAAAATATTTCAACCATAAGATATTAAAACTCCGGGGTCGAAACAACCCCCCAGGGTCCAGGGACAGGCATTGTAAGTTATACTCTGGGTATATATTTTGTTCTTATAGAAGGGACGCTCGTATAAACTTAAGAGAGGGCTCATTTTATTGAAAATAGAAAGTTCTAGTTCACTTTTAAAGAGTCAAAAGAGACCGAAGCTTAATTAGTCCCCCCACGCCCTTTTTTCCAACCCCATCCGATAAAAATTTTGAGATAGCCATTTTATTAAAAATAGTTCAAACATCAGATAATAAAAACTCCAAGGTTGACACAAACCCATTTTTTACTTTGATACCAGTTTTGATACTTTGATGAACATTTGATTTCTTAAAAAAAAAGTTTGATTTTGAAATAAGGAATTTTTAGAAACTTGAAACTTTTTGCAATCAAAAACGAGCAAAAATTAATTAAAAAAACTTTCTGAAAAATAAGTTTTTCCAAGAAAAGTAAAGTCCATTTTAAACTTAAGCTCAGCAGATACAAATACCTGTTAAAATTCAAAATCAAAACGACCAGAAATTACTATTTAAGAATAAATGAAACCCAAAACGAACAGAAATTAAATAAACAATCATAGCAAAAAACATACAACAAGTAATAATATAAATGAATAAATAAATCTTAAAGCGAGTAATGCTTAGATTGAATATGAAAATCAAGCTTAAAACGAAAAAACATATTTTGCTATTGAAGTATAAATGAAACTTAAAACGAGCAGAAATTAAATAAACAATCAATGCGAACAAACATACAATAAATATTAATGTAAATGAATAAATAAGTTATCTGCTGAGCTTAAGTTTAAAATGGCCTTTACTTTTCTTGGAAAAACTTATTTTTCAGAAAGTTTTTTTTTTAATTAATAAAACAAAAGAATAAAAAATACTTTATTTTGTTTTACAAAAACTTAAAGCGAGTAATGCTTAGATTGAATATGAAAATCAAGCTTAAAACGAAAAAAAAATATTTTGCTATTGAAGTATAAATGAAACTTGAAATGAACAGAAATTAAATAAGCAATCAATGCGAACAAACATACAATAGATATTAATGTAAATGAATAAATAAATCTTAAAACGAGTGAAACTTCAATTGAATATGCAAATCAAGCTTGAATCGAATAAAAATAACTAAAAACAAGAGTTTGGGTATCACCTCACTGCAGAAGCCTAAAACCTACTGCGTCATTGGTGCTTTACTGAAAACGAATTATATTACAAACGTTTTTTTCGTACTTAATATTGAAAACAAATATTAAAATTACAGTAAAATTTTGAACTGATGAGGTTTCAGCAATTAATATCATTATACATCAAATATTCAGTTTAATTTATTAGTTCTGTCCAAGATTGTCCAAGACAAATATAGTTTCACTGCAAACAAAATTTGGAGACTGCCCCCTTCTTTAACTGTAGAAACTTAAAGCCTTCTGCGTCATTGGCACTTCATTGAAAACGAATTACTCGTATATTACAAATTTATTCTTTTCCAGTTCTTACAGCATTGAAAATGAAAATAAAAATTACAGTGAAAACAAAATCTTGAACTGGTGGATCTTTCAACAATTAATATCATTATATATCTAATATTCAATTTGATTTTGTTTATACTTTCCAAGACTGTTCAAGACTCATATAGTTTTCAGTAAAGCGCGAATGACGCAGTAGGTTTTAGGCTTCTGCGGTGAGGCGATACCCAAACTCTTGTTTGTAGTTATTTTTATTCGATTCAAGCTTGATTTGCATATTCAATTTAAGTTTCACTCGTTTTAAGATTTATTTATTCATTTACATTAATATTTATTGTATGTTTGTTTTAAGTTTCATTTATACTTCAATAGCAAAATATTTATTTTCGAAATATTTAGCTTGATTTTCATATTCAATCTAAATATTACTCGCTTAAGTTTCAAGTTTCATGTTCACGTTTTAAGTTTCATTTATACTTCAATAGCAAAATATTTTTTTCGTTTTAAGCTTGATGTTCATATTCAATCTAAGTATAACTCGCTTTAGGATCTATTTATTCATTTATATTATTACTTGTTGTATGCTTTTTGCTATGATTGTTTATTTAATTTCTATTCGTTCTGGGTTTCATTTATTCTTTAATAGTAATTTGTGGTCGTTTTGAGTTTGAATTTTAACAGATATTTGTATCTGCTAAGCTTAAGTTTAAAATGGCCTTTACTTTTCTTTGAAAAACTTATTTTTCAGAAAGTTTTTTTTTAATTAATAAAACAAAAGAATAAAAAATACTTTATTTAGTTTTACAGAAACTCAATAAATATACTGTTGTTTCCTCTACCTGGGAAGACCATTCATATGTAATTGTAGTGAAAAATTTTTCAAGGGTCTTACCAATTGTAAAGTCGTTGAATATACAATTGGCCAACCCGAAAGAACTTTTACCATCTCGAAATTCAACCTTATAGCAGAGATTAATGTAGAGAGATGTAGTAAAATTATTCTAAACTCAACGTAATTAGGAGATTAAAGCGTCCAAGTTATGTTAGGTGAAAATATGATTAAACGATATTTCCGATAAGTTTTTTGCTCAGATTAACTCCTGGTTTTGCCAAAGTTGAATCGCAAACATTATAGTTAAAGATAATTTTTCCTATCCTCAAATAGGATACAAAAAAACTTCGAATACATAAATGAATACCACAAAAACCCGGATTTGGAATTATTCGGGCTCAAGAAAAAGATACTAATGACTTTTATTTTGGTTATTCAACATCAGCTTCTTTATCTTAGGTTTACAAAAACTGTGTAACATAAACAGTCATTTCCAAGGATTAGAGAATTCTTATTAATGACAAGTTGAACAAATTTTGAAGGGTTTTACGAATTGTAAAATTGCTGAAGAAATTATACAGTTGGTAAACCCGAATGAACATTCACTAGGTCTAATCGGGACTCAGACAGTATCAATGGTGCGAGACTTAAAATAATTATGCAAAACTCAACATAAGTATTATCTCTTAGACAGTATTAATTTTTAAAAATAACAACAAAGTTTTTCAGAGGGAAGTAAAGAGCGAAATTGAAACTTAAAACGAACAAAAATTATTACTTCAGAGTCTATCTAACATACATCAATAAAACTAATGCAAATAAATCAACTGGTGATATTTCCCTATGTTTGTAGGATTACAGAGAACTAGCACTTTACTGTAAACGCAAAAGCCAAGTATAAAAAACAAGAATATTGATTTAGGAGTCAGAAGTAAATACGTAGCCTCACAACAGCAAACTAATCTATAACGCTTTTCATAGTCCTACAGGAGCTGTGGTATCAGTAACTTTCAGTATACAATTAAAATTATCTTAAAAACTTAGACATAAAAATAAAAAGTTTAAAATCATTACACAGAATATAAAATAACAAGAGCGGATCCAGGATTTTTGTTCGGGGGGGGGGCTACTAATTTTTGACTCAGTTTTCGACTAATTTTACTAGCTTTTACTAAGGTTTTACTAATTTTCGACTCGGTCAAAAACTTCGGGGGGGGGGGGGTTCAAACCGGTACTCCCCCCCCTGGATACGGCCTTGTAAAATAATGGATTGATTTATCAGGTAACATCTTGGTCTCACCTAGTATTACTCGAAATGAAGAACATATCAACCGTAATATGAACTCTGGAAATCCAGTTATTTTTCTCTATATAACTGAGAATTTTAAGTTGTGATACAGATTCTAAAGCGAGTCTGTTGTGACGCTTCGAATTTGTCTACAAAATTAAATTTAAAAAACAGTTTTTTTTTAAACTGAAAGTAAGGAGCAACATTAAAACTTAAAACGAACAGAAGTTATTCCGTATATGAAAGGGGCTGTCCCCTCCTCAACGCCTTGGTCTTTACGCTAAAGTTTTGTATTGTTTTGAGAAATAGAGTTGTGAGAAAGAGTCAAACTTTAGCATAAAGAGCGAGGCGTTAGGAGGGGACAGCCCCTTTCATATGTGGAATAATTTCTGTTCGTTTTAAGTTTTAATGTCGCTCCTTAACCAGGACTCTAGAGTCCTGGTTGAACTTCCTTGAAGTAATGATATTAGGGCTTTTTAAAAATTAAAAAAAAACTTTTTTCAGTTTTAATGATCGAATTTTAATGTAGGTTTCTTTATATTGTTTTTTTTCTCTTCGTTTGTTTTGCTGAGGACGGCCCTTGGATATAGGGTCGAAATATTCATTCAAAAGTTGCGTTCCACTGTCTTGTGTAAAAAAAATTCCCCGTTGCTTCTACTTGTTGTTTATCCACTCACCTTTTCCACTTCTTAGCCAGTAGGCAAGTGAATATAATATTTTATACTACATAGAAAAGGTTATCGCAAAGGCAGAAGTACTGTTATCCCCTCCCATCCCCAGCATCAATAATAAAGGAATAGACCAAAATATTCCCAGGTATCGAACAATTAGACATCAATTGTTATCTCCACCCTCCCACAAAAATCATTTTATATTTACCTGAAAACTCAATGGAGTAAGGATGTTTATGACTTAAAATGCACTCTTCAAGGCATCTATCCCCCCCATCCCGATAATAAATGACCCACCATCCTTCTTTCATAATAGCTGATGTGCCCTTAAACATCATTGCATACATTTTTGTGAAGTATGAAAGAAATCCGTATAGTTAAATGGAGATTCAACATAAATATCAGAAACATTTTTCTGCAATAAGAAGGAAGATATCACCCCGCAACACCCCTATTCAGGCTTAGTCTAAATGAAGGGATGCTTTATTTCCTACCCCATCCCCTCCATACCCCTTCCTATGATAATCTAAAAGCTCATGGAGAGCTAGACCATTTGGTCATTGAAACGACTTTAAAGCGCCTGCCTTTATAATAGCTGATGCCCAATTATACATCGCTGAACATAATTCATATAAAATCCAGCAAATCAACTTAGTTAAATCGAGCAATAAGATAAATGTTAAATGTAAATAAACGTGACTTTTCAGAGACAAATGCGCCATCGTGTGGTAATACTTCTTCCGTAACTGGCAAGCTCAATATATAGTTTCTGGATACTTCTAAATTCACTGGCTGTCTTAGGCCAATGAGCCTTTGGGGGAATAATAACATGCATCATTGTATGTGTATTTAATGAAGAATAAATCTTATCTTATCTTAGAATTTTCAATCAATAGCAGCTTAGTCCACCATGGGGCAAAATTGCAGTTTGGTGCCACAAAATTACAGAAAACACCACTTTCCCATAGCACAATCTTTTTGTTTACTTAAAAAGGGCACTAGAACTTTTAGTTTCCGTTCGAATAGCTCTCTCTCTCTCGATCTTCTAGAACTATTGATTCAATACGGTCAACCATGGGAAAAAAACAACTACAAATGAACATGCATCCGTCATCTTTTTTATGGGAAAAAAAATGCAAAATTTCACATTTTTGTATATATAGGAGCGTGAAACGTTTACATTTAGGTTATCTGATACACAGAATTCAATGATGTGATTTTCATCAAGAACACTTAACTTTTTGAGGGATTTCCTCCCCTTTTCAAAAATCGGGCAAATTCTCTCAGGCTCGTACCTTTTGGTGGGTAGCTTAAAACTTAATGAATTTTATATATTTAGAATCAGCATAGAAAGTCAATCCATTTGATGTATTAATAATTATCAAAATTCCTGTTTTGAGTTTCGTTCACTGTTAGCCCCAGTCGCTCCTTTCTTACAGCTTGTTACCATTCACTATTTGATAAGGCTGTTGCCATATACTCCTAGTTCTAGAGACCTTACTGCCGGGCGATGGCGCAGTTATCCATAACATATAACCATTGGTAAAAGTGTCATTTTGTTTGTTATGGGACAAAGCATCATTGCTTTTGTTTGACGTTATAAAGTATCATTGTTTTTCTTGTTTTTTCTTTAGTTTTGTAATCAGATAAATAAAAAAACAAGTTTTTTTTACTGAAAGTAAGGACTGACATTAAAACTTAAAACGAACAAAATTATTTCGTATATGAAAGGGGCTGTCCCCTCCTCAACACCTCGCTCTTAACGCTAAAGTTTTTTATTGTCTGAAAAACTAAAGTTGTGAGACAGAGTCAAACTTTAGCGTAAAGAGCGAGGCGTTGAGGAGGGGAAAGCCTCTTTCATATACGAAATATTTTCTGTTCGTTTTAATGTCGCTCCTTACTTTCGGTTAAGAAACTTGTTTTTTATATATATTTAATTTCTGAACGTTTTGATTAATGCGGCTTTGATTTTGGCTCACAGCACATGAATAATTAAAATGAAATTTGCTTTTTTTTTTTTTTTTTTTTTTTTTTTTTTTTTTTTTTTTTTTTTTTTTGGCTAAATAGCTTTCTCGAAATTTTGATCTGACGTAACTTACGAATTAATTTACGTAACAAACTTCTATGTTCGTATATTTTTATCACGTATATTAGGGGGTTCGCCCCCTAGTCAATACCTCGCTCTTTACGCTAAAGTTCAAATTTTGTTCCAATTCTTTAAGAATGACCTCTTAATCACAAAGGCCGTTAATTAGAATAAATAGCTCTGATGAAAGTACAAAAAAACTTTAGCGTAAAGAGTGAGGTAATGACTAGGGGGCAAACCCAATCATATACGTAATAATTTCTGTTCGTTTTAAATTTTGATTTACTCCTCACTTTCAGTTGACAAAAATGTTTTTTTTTAATTTAATTTCTGATCGTTTTTTCTAAATAATGCTGGGAAATCCGGCACCCCCTTCATACCAATGTCCCTTCCCCCATGAAAACTTTCTCCATGGAAAGATCCTCCCACGTAACTCCTGACCTCCCCCCCCTAACTACCAGAAAAATTCCCCCCTGAAAACTTCGGTATACTTCCCAATAACCAATGCTACATGTAAACATTGGGCAAAGTTCATAACTTGCAGACCTTCCCCCGGGGGCTGTGGGGGATTAAGTTATCCTCAAAGACATAATTATTGTATTTTTCGACCATGTTGAACAAAATGGCTATCTCAAAGTTTTGATCGGGTGACTTTGGGGAAAAAATGAGCGTGGGGGGGGGGGGGCTTAGTTGCCCTCCATTTTTGTTGGTCACTTAAAAAGGGCGCTATAACTTATAATTTCCGTCCGAATAACGGTTTTTAGTACTTAAAAAAATCCTTTGTTCTAATTAATTAACCCTTGTGTTTCAGGAGTCGTTCATGAAGAATTAGGACAAAATTCAACCTTCAGCGTAAAGAGTAAGGTGTTGAGGAGGGGGCAACCCCACATATACATAACAATTTCTGTTTGTTTTAAGTTTTAATAATGTTTTTCACTTTCAGTTGAAGAAATTTGTTTTTTAATTTAATTTCTGATCATTTTTTAAATAATGCCAGGAAATCTAGCTCCACCTCCACAGAAAGATCCCCCCTCACAACAGAAATATTCTCTAGAAAAATTAAGCAAGAAAAACGGGTTTTAATTTTATTATAGCAGTGACTAAATAACAACAAAATAAACACTTAATTAAACAAAACACACTCCGAATATTTCGGCCCCACGTCCGGGAGCCTTTCTCAACGGAAAGAAAAAAAAAGAGAAAAAAAAATGTTCTTTAAAAAATAATATACTTCGAAATACAACAAAACTAACACACGAAGAGAGAGAAAAAAACAAAAGAAAACAAAACGTCAAAAAAGGCCCGTTCGATTGGAAATTCAAAGGGCGAAAGTTTTAATAGTCAAAAGTGATTGGAGGACAACTAGCCCCCCTCTCACGCCCACCTTTTCCCCAAACACAACCAATCAAAATTTTGAGATAGCCATTTTGTTCGACTTAGTTGAAAGTTCTGGAAACAAAGGTCTTTGAGGATGACTCTCCCCCCAGAACCCTCTGGGCAAGAGTTGTAAGTTATGCCCTGGGGGTATATAAGGTTTTTTTTTATAGAAAGCGTTGTCATAGAAACTTCAAAAAGGGCTCATTCAATTTGAAATTGAAATGGCTAGTGCCGTTTTTAATAGTCGAAATTGATTGGAAGGCAACTAACACCCTTTCCACGCCCACCATTTATCCAAATACATCCAGTCAAAATTTTGAGATAGCCATTTTGTTCAAAGTAGTTGAAAGGTCCAGGAGTTATATCTAAGAGGATGACACTCCCCCCACAGCCCTCAGGATAAGGGTTGTAAGTTATGTCCTGGGGGCATATAAGGCTTTTATTGAAAGCTTTGTGGTAGAAACTTGAAAAAGGGCTACTAAGATTGGAAATTCAAAGGGCTAGTGCCCTTTTTATAGTCGAAAGTGATTTCAGAGCATCTACCCCCCTCCTCTCACGCCCACCTTTTCCCTAAACACATCCAATCAAAATTTTTAGATAGCCATTTTGTTCAAAGTAGTTGAAAGGTCCAGAAGTTATATCTAAGAGGATGACACTCCCCCCACAGCCCTCAGGATAAGAGTTGTAAGTTTTGCCCTGGGGGCATATAAGGCTTTTATTGAAAGCTTTGTGGTAGAAACTTGAAAAAGGGCTAATTCAATTCGAAATTCAAAGGGCTAGTGCCCTTTTTAATAGTCGAAAGTGATTTCAGAGCATCTACCCCCCCCCCCCCTCTCACGCCCACCTTTTTCCTAAACACATCCAATCAAAATTTTTAGATAGCCATTTTGTTCAACGCAGTTAAAAGTTTTAGAAATTAGGTCCTTGAGGATGATAACCTCCTCAGAGCCCTCGGGGCAAGGGTTGTACGTTATGCCCTGGGGCAAATAATGTTTTTATAGATAGTGATGTTGTAGAAACTTCAAAAAGGGCTCATTCGATCGGAAATTAGAAGGGCTTGTGCCCTTTTTCATAGTCGAAAGTGATTAGAGGATAACTAATACCCTCTTACACATCCAATCAAAATTTTGATATAGCCATTTTGTTCAGCATAGTTGATTTCCAGATATAAATTATGTTTTTGAGGAGTACACTCCCCTTTTGAGATTTTGAGATAGCCATTTTTTTCGACGTAGTTAAAAAGTCTAGAAATTATGTTTTTGAGGATGACACTCCCCCACAGCCATATAGACAAGGGTTTAATTTATGCCCTGGGGGCATATTAGGTTTTTTTTTTCATAGCAAGCGTTGTCGTAGAACTTCAAAAAGGAATCATTCGATTGGAAATTGAAACGGCTAGTGCCCTTTTTAATAGTCCAAAGTGATTGGATGGCAAGCAACCCCCCTCTCACGCTCACAATTTACCCAAATA
The DNA here is from genome assembly GCA_027921565.1 of Artemia sinica. Taxonomy (NCBI): domain Eukaryota; kingdom Metazoa; phylum Arthropoda; class Branchiopoda; order Anostraca; family Artemiidae; genus Artemia; species Artemia sinica. The sequence goes on along the minus strand of CM051260.1, from coordinate 50,119,874 downwards.
CATCCAATCAAAATTTTTAGATAGTCATTTTGTTCAACGTAGTTGAAAGATCCTGAAATTATGTCTTTGAGGATGACAACCCCCTCACAGCCCTCAGGTCAAGGGTTGTAAGTTATGCCCTGGGGCATATAAGGTTTTTATAGAAAGCATTGTCGTAGAAACTTCAAAAAGGGTTCATTCGATTGCAGATTGAAAAGGCTAGTGCCTTTTTTAATAGTCCGAAGTAAATGGAGGGCAACTAACGCCCCTCTCACGCCCACCATTTCCCCAAACACATCCAATTAAAATTTTGAGATAGCTATTTTATTTAACGCAATTGAAAGTTCTAGAAATTAGGTCTTTGAGGATGACAACCCCCTCACAGTCCTCAGGGCAAGGGTTGTAATTTATGCCCTGGGGGCATATAAGGTGTTATATAAACTCAAAAAGCGCTCGTAAGATTGGAAATTGAAAAGGTTAGTGCCCTCTTAATAGTCAAAAGTGATTGGAAAGCTTGACATTTTTATAGTAAAGATCGATGTGGGTACAATGTATTATTATATATATATATTTTTTTTGTTTAGACCAGGGCATTTTGTATTGAAGGATTTGTCTTAGGAACTTCGAAAAAGGCTCATTCGATTGAAAATAGAAAGGGCTAATGTCCTTTTTAATAGTCGAAAGTGATTGGAGGGTAAACAGTCCCCCTCCCACACCCACCCTCCCATTTGCCAAAAATGTTTAAAAACTAAATTTTGCCTTAAGATTAAACCAAAACGCACTGTGTTGATGCTAATTCCCAATAAGGCATATCAGCAGTATCCCAAGAACGACTGAGGGTATTATGTTTAAACTTTTGGGGCTACTTCTGCTCTTTAAATTTAACCAAATCAAAATAGCGTAAGTGTATCCAAGCTATCAAAGAAAGTAAACAGATTTTTTTTTCCGAATGGTATCAAGTTTTCTATTTCAGGTCAACTAGAGGAGGTACGAAACTAAATTAAACACTACTATTTGTGTCCAGATTTCTAAAAGGGTGTATGTTGTTAAAAATTGCTGAAAATTTTTCTCCAGCATACAAGTAGCAGGCCAAACTACAAAATACGTGTTCCAGGGTAATTGGACCGCTGATGGCAGATCAAATGAGAGGAGCTGTTTGTACGGGCCGATATAAATATATATATATATATATATATATATATATATATAATATATATATATATATATATATATATATATATATATATATATATATATATTATATATATATCATATATATATATATATATATATATATATATATTATATATATATATATATATATATATATGTATATATATATATATATATATATATATATATATATATATATATATATATATATTATATATATATATATATATATATATATATATATATATGTATATATATATATATATATATATATATATATATATAAGTAGATACCTATCTTATACTCCCACGGGGAGTCCATATATGGGCATAGAACCACGTGCTCTATGGATTTTGTCAGTGAGAATTTGAAAAAACAGGAATTTTGTCACATTTATGTCTGTTTTTATGGTTTTTGTCAGTGAGAAATTTTTATTTCAAATAAAATTATTTTCCTTGCTCACCCTCTAGTATATTCAGGTAAATCCCCCTCCCCCATACAATACAAACATCACTATACAATCTTTATACTCGATGGAAAACGTAAATATATTCTTTTTACCCACAAAACCTAACCACACCCCATTGTTTTACAACCAAATTCTCGCAAATGGAAATAATAATCTTTTCGTTAAATTTTAGCCTTTCTCTATTGTGATTTAAAGTGTCTACTGACTTCTATCAATTTTTAATGAAAATGCCGCTCTGTTTTGACACAATCTCCAGTGCGAGGTTAAAATTAGCTATCACCCCTTTTCCCTCTGTGTTTACGAACGCAGCGGCCAAAGTCAAAGGAACTGTTCTTCCGTCAAAATTAAAACACTATGATGCAATAAAGCACAGACGTAATGCTCTATTTTGGAGAAGTGAAACAGATTATTTTCAAATTAAGATCTAACAATATATTTAGGACATTATGTAAAAGGGGGAAGAGGGGGCAATGTCTCGCTTCTAACAGCTTCGTTGTAAGTAAATTATGTAAAAGGGAGGGGCAATGTCTCCATTCTACCGCCATCATTGTAAAATGAAAACAAACTGTGCAGGGCTAGAAAAGTCTTTGGGAGTTGCATGTAGCTTATATTATGTGTAAATTGAATAGCATTTTAACCTATGTTTGCAAATTTAGGTCTATAGGCCGCTGGGTTAACGATCTAATTTAAAGCCTATAGACTGGAACATTTAATATTTTTCTAAATGGTAAAAATAGAAACAGTGATTCCTATCCTATGGCTATAGACTACTGATTGTCTAATAAAAACGTTTGATTTCTAAGCCTAATATATTTCTCGCGAAATTTTTACTTTTTGCTTTACTGAAAAGAGATAAATACTTTTCTAAACAAAATTATGGTTAATAATTTTCTTTCTGTAAAAAAGGGGCAAATTATTTTGAAACTAATGTTTTTCTCTTCTTTAAGGCAAATTGTGAAGAATGCCCGTCGCCACCACCCAGTAAGAGAGCAAGGGCTAATAATGCGCCCCCTGCGAAGGCTACTGTCATACAATATGGTCGCTGGCCAAAACCCCCCCCTGCTCCACACTGCCTGCCCAAGTGCAGCCGTCTGTACAAGCCCCTGACTCGACTGCACAAGTCACAGCTCCTGTACAAGAAATTAATGACATCGTTTGCACATCCGCTCTCCTTGGTCCTCTAATAGCTGCCCCATCAACGCTAGGTCAGGAGGTTACCCTCCAGCATGCTATGTCAGATCCATCCGACATCCAAGTCCAGACGGATTTTGCAAATGTAAGCATTTTTTCCTACCTATCATATAGAAATATCTATCAATTTCTTCCAACTTTTTTAGGCCTTTTCTACATGCACCATTTTCGAACACTGTGTAAAAGTATATCTCAGCGGGATATTGAAAGATTTTTTTTCCCCAAAGGAAATATAGTGTTCTCCCTTTTGAATCATGTCAAGTGCATGCATTCACCCTTTGCTAAATTAGATTAGTGAAGCAAAAAAAAATGCTCTATATCCCGCTCATAATAAGTAGCAAAATCCATTGCATTACAAATTGCTTTATTAGTGAATGGTTCACCTTGCCTCTACAAATATTATAAAAAAACTTTATATCTGAATGAGTTGTGTATCATGAGAGGAGATGGCTATCCTTTTCAAATCATGTTTTTGTTGTTTTTTTTTCCCAGAGCAGATAAAGAGCATTAATATGAAATTTTATTTGGAGGGATTGTTTGAACAATATCAAATTGCCGCCTTCTATGTCATGCGACGTTTTAGACTGCAAATATCTTATACTAATATAAGATATGCTATGGGCCCAAGAAGCGCCGCAGGAAACGCTATGGGCCCGAGAAGCGCCGCAGGAAACGCTATGGGTCCGAGAAGCACCGTAGGAAGCGCTGCGGGCCCGAGAAGCGCCGCAGGGATGCGCCGCAAAGACGCACCGCGGGCCAGGAAAGCGCCGCAGGATGCGCCGCGGGCCCAAAAAGCGCCGCGAAAAAAAAAAAAAAAAAAAAAAAAAAAAAAAAAAAAAAAAAACGAGCAAATTGCCGCCTTCTGTGTCATATCTTAGATTATATTAAGTTGGAACTTTCAGTTGAATTAACCAAATGCTAGTATGTGCATACTGCTACAGCCCTACTCAGTGCTGACTTTAAATAATACGTAAATAATAATCCAAATTTTAAAAACAGTAGGGCTGATTTGAACACTTTGAAAATAAGCTATTTTTCATTTATAGGTTGGAGCATTGGTCCCTTACTCACCATCGAGTGAAGAAGAGGAAGAACACATTGAAGGGGCAATGGAGTTTCAGGACAACGAAACATGGGACAACTCTATTGAAGTACCTTTTAATATTGATGAGTATTTAAATGATTTTTTTAATGTAGAACCTAGTACAGTTGAGCATGCGGACTTGAGCCCGAACACTACAAATTTTAGAGGATTTCACAGGGAACCCTCCTCCTCCATCCTCCGATACCCTAACGAGTCCACTTCAATCGAATGAAGTGGAACATACCCCAAATATTGTTGAACAACTTGGGGGAGGGGGTACATCTTTCCCCGATTTTCAATTGTCCAATACAATTTTAAATAATATAGTTGTTTTCACTGCAACTTTTGGGGATCCATTTAATTCACTTATGGGGGGAAATTTTGTTTTTGATCCTGTAGAAATAGTGCATGCCTATGTAGATAAAATTCGTGCACTACTGGAGAAACAAATTCAATTGTGGGGGGTAGGGATTCAATTAAGGTTTCAATTGTTTTAAAGGTTTTTTATTTGAATGAGGGGAAAAGCGAGGTTTACTATCATTATATACATTCCGAGATGCGCGTAATTTATCCAAATTTAGAAAATTTTGAGGGTGTTTTTAGTGAGTGGGCAAATTATTGCGCATCTCGAGAACTATAACGAAAATGGGAGTGGGTCTGTAGTTTTATTTATTGAAAATTTAAGTGTAAATATTTGTAAATTTAAGAAGGATTTTATTTTAAGAGGGGGGCATAGGGATAAGGGCATAGTTTTAAAATATAATCCAGATCTAGTAGGTTGTCGTGGTGTCCAGAAGATCTGTTTTGAAACAGATCAAAAGTGTTTCAAGTATGCTTTCCTCATATCAGCTTTCCAACCATTGAAAGATGACGCAACCAAGAAGAATTTAGATCACTGGGCTGTACATGGGAAGGACGGGTCCGATTTCCCAGTTGTAGATTTTTCTTGCTTAGAAGGAAAATATCCAGTAACGCTAAGATCCATTGACATTTTTGAAAGGGCTAATGCACATTTAAATATTGGCGTTACTGTGGTACAATACGAAACAGAATTTGAAGATGGGGCTCGTTCTAAAAAGAAGGGGGTGGTTTTCCCCGTAAGGGGCCCGTCAGTTGATTTGGTTAAACACTGGGTTTGGTTGTTATACACACCGCCTAGTGAACCGAATCCAATTGGCCATTTTAATCCGATTACCGACATTAGTAGAGTTCTGGGGGGTGGTAAGCATAAGGGGGTATGTTTCTACTGTCCAACATGCCTCTCTAGATTTTGGACTGAATTAAAGTTGCGAAATCATATGAGGCACTGTAGACGGCATGTATATCAGCAGTTGAAACGGTTTCAGGGGATAGGGCCATTCTACGCTTTAAAAATTTCCAAAATACCCTTCTCCAATGCAACAAAATATCTTTGGACTGTGAAGCTAAGCTGGTGGAGGTGAACGATCCCCAATATCCAAACCGTATCAAAGAACACCAGGCCATTGCAGTGTCCTATGCTCATGCGCAAAGAGACAGTTCTAACACCATGCGGTTGTTAGAAATAGTTGAGACATTGGATGAGAGTGAGTGCATGGTCAAGGCACTGACTAAACTGATTGGCACGGCTAATGGTGCTATTTCTCGTTTGAGAAATACGCATTATCAAATGGTGCTGTCTGCAGAGGATCGTCTCGTGATTAAAAATCAAAAAATATGTTGGGTTTGTAAGGGGGAGTTTGTAGAGGAGGATAAGGGAACTAAAGGGAAAAGAGGGGGGAGGGGGAAAGTCAGAGACCATGATCACTTGTGGCAGGAAATATCATCTGGGGGTAGTAATTTTAGGGGGGTAGCGCATCAATCGTGTAATTTAAATGTTAGCCAACAGTTTTTTATCCCAGTTTTTATTCACAACTCTAATTATGACTTAAAATTTATTTTACCGGCACTGGCACGTATGCGTAGGGAGGGAGGGGGAGTAGATAGTCCATGGGTAAATAATTCATTTACCTATAACATTATTCCCAAATCGGCCGAGAAGTTGTTGCTTCTCGAACTGAAATGGCAGGTAGTGGATAATGAACGTACGTGCTGGAATAAAATTAGGTTTTTAGATTCTTTTAGTTTTTTTCCCAAGTCCTTAAGTCAACTAATTCAAGTGCAGAAAAGCGACAATTTTGATAGCTTTCCCTTGCTTAAACAGCACTTTCCAGACAGTGAAATGTATGACTTATTAACCAGCAAAGGTGTATATGCATATGATTATTACTGTTCTGGCGCTCGCTTAAGCGAGGAGAAACTACCTCCAATTGAAGCTTTTCACAATTCACTGACCAACAGTGAATGCAGAGCCGAGGATAATGAGTTTGCCAAGAAGGTGTGGTCCAAGGGGGATTGTAAAAATGGGTGGGATTATTGTAGACTGTACTTGGCCAGTGACGTTCTAACTCTGTTGGATATAGTCTGTAAGAATACAGACCAGATCTATTCAGAGTTCGGGTTAGATATAGGATATTATTTTTCTACACCCCATTTAGTGATGGATTTAATTTTAAAAATTAGTAGGGAGGAAATAGGCCTAATCACCGACGTAGATCAACACCTTTTTGTAGAGCGTTCAATGAGGGGAGGGTATGTTTTTCACAGGGACCGCGTCTTATCAACCGATCCGAGCGGACAAAGCACCGGTGTAAAGTCAAATGCTGTGTTCTTGGACATGAACTCGTTATACCCCTCGGCAATGTCCCACTACTCTTTGCCGTGTGGGAACTATCAATGGCTTGAGAATCCATGTGAGTTCCCCGACATTAACACCGTCGAGGACAATGGGCCACAAGGATGGTTCTTTGAAATTGACGGTCACATTCCGCTGGCGCTTCACGACTCAGTCAAAGATTTTGTTTTTCCCTGTTTCAATCGACCAGTGACCAGGGACTCGCTGAGCCCCTCCAATCGGTCATTGGTTGAGGATATGGGGATGCATTGGACTCCCTGTAAACAAAAACTGATTGCTGATTTGGACCCTAAAGAGAATATCGTTGTTCACCATGTGCTTTTACACTGGATGGTGAACAATGGTTTCAAGATCACCAAAATACATAGGGTCCTGCAGTTCAATCAGCGACCATATTTGAAAACGTTTATCGATACTTTTGTCGATAAACGCTCTAGGGCAAACTCCAAGGTAGAGAAGGAATTGTACAAGCTCATTCTAAATTCAGCGTTTGGCAAAATGTGTGAAAGCGTACGTAACAGATCTCGCTGCGACGTCGTGACTGACCCTCTAGAGTGTGCACGAATTATTGCCGATCCCAATTTTACATCATTCACGAGCATAGAGGCTGGCATGGTTCTTCTACACAGGAAAAAGCGAAACGTGGTACTGAACAAGAATATAGCAGGCGGTAGTTCAGTACTAGAAATTTCAAAAAGCTCATGTTGTCGTTCTTTTACAATGTGTGCAAGGTGCAATGGCCACGGGAGGGGGAGGTTCAAGTTTACTATGGGGATACAGATTCTCTGCTGTTAAAGGTAAATGGGACTGAAGATTTATTGGGTGATTTAGAAAAGGGGGAACACATCAGCTCGCGGATGGATTTCACCAACTGGAATCCATCCCTCTACCCCGAGTTGGTGAAACGTCAAGCCCCCAACCAACTATTAAAATTAAAATCAGAGACGGGGAGTGATTTGATATCCAGGGGGGTGTTCCCGGGTCCCAAAGTTTATTGCGTTGAAACACACAGTGGGGATGAAAAGAAGACATGTAAAGGGGTGCCTACACATTTGTAAAGAGCAATTTCAACATGAGCGTGTACAGAGACTGTGTAGAAAGTAGCCTAGTGCCAAGAGCACAAGTGCTTGCAATTCGCTCTCTACAGTATAGAAATTATACTGTGAGAGTGGAAAAAAATGCAATGTCATGTATATCTGACAAAGTCTATGTGCTCGAGAATGGTGTGAGTGTCCTGCCTCATGGCCACTATCGTATTTCAGATCGAGTTGAATGCGTAGACTGTCGTAATCAACTTGGTCTGGATAAACTAACCTAATCTGACTAACCCACCACTAACCCAAGCACTAACCACCATCAACCTTTCATAAATTAACTAACCCAGCCTCAAATAACCAGTAGCAGTGACGACAACTATTGTTTTTCCATCGCGGCTCCCGGGGGGTGGGGGATCCTTCCCGCGGCCGGCTCCCGGGGGTGGGGGCCCTACCTTTAAATTCACTGTAATGTTCAACTGTGCTAGTTCCAAGTGTATTTTTGTTGTACAAAAAGTGTTGTATAGAAAAGTGTTGTACAAAAGGTGTTGTACAGAAAAGTGTTGTTGTACAAAAAGTGTTGTATAGAAAAGTGTTGTACAGAAAAGTGTTGTACAAAAAGTGCTGTAGATGGACAAAAGTGTTTTTATTTATAAAGTGTTATCATTGTTCATGTTGAACAAATAGAGTTTTCATGTTGACCAAGTGTTCATGTTGAACAATGTTCATATTGCTGTAATAAATGTTGCCATGAAATATTGTTTTTGTTGTTCTTGAATAGATAGATCTATGGGAAAATTACTACTTATTCATTGGACACATATGATTTACAGTTAGTCATAGTCCGACTGTTGTCAACAGCATGTATCAATTTAAAACACCCTTCAGATCGTTTCTGTGTGGGCCCTCAATGTCGGGGAAAACAACACTTTTAGCTAGAATAATTCAAAATTGCGATAAAATGTTTTTGGAAAAACCGAAAAAAATCTACTATTGCTATAGTATTTGGCAGGAGTCCTATGATCAAATAAAAGCTATTGCCACAACCATACCAATACAATTCATACGAGGACTTGATGTTTTCAATAGTATTGAACCGAACTCGTGGCTGATTATTGATGATTTGGCTGAATCCATTGAACAGTTCTCACAGGAAATGCTACAACTGTTCACTGTCCGATCTCATCATGAAAACATTTCCATAACCCTAGTTCTACACAATCTGTTTCATCAGAGCAAATGTATGCGAACCCTTGCTTTGAATTGCACTATCTATATTATCTATCGAGTCGTTCGTGATTCTAGCTCGCTCATAACTCTCAATAAACAGATATACCCCGGCGCCCCAAAATTTCTGTTGTCAGCGTACACTCAGGCGACTAGCAAGCCCTACGGTTACATTTTGCTGGATCTTAATCAGAGCACGCCCGAGGATCTACGTGTAGTCACCGACATTTTCGACAATGAAATTACAGTATATCTTCCGGTGAACAGTAGAAAAGGCTATTAGTTGCCATTATGACACTGAAGAAACTACACGAACAACGGCATTTATTTTCCGTTTTAAGCACTTCAAAACCCTTGCTTAGAAAAGCCATACTCAAACATGGTGTTGACAATGATTTCATTAATCTAATATCTGAACTTTGTTTAAATTTAACTGAGGGCAATGTTCAACTGCCAGAAGGTGTTAGACAACAGACAAAGCAACATCGTTCCACTGTACGTGCCTTGGCTTGTAAAAACAAGGGAAACAAATTTAAAAGAAAACGGCTCCTTCAAGCAGGCGGTAGCTTTTTCACACTTTTACTGCCAATAATTGCAGGACTTGTAAACAGTTTTCTCTAGAGAATGGCAAAACCCTATAAATTGACACCATTTGAACTTGTCCTCTCGCCCGTCGAACATTTTGAAGACAATCTAAGCAAATTCATTAATGACGAGAATATTGCCGATGACAAAAAACTGCTTTTACTTCAAGATGCATTGCGACGTATGGACAAACATAAACCTTATCGTGAGAGACCCGCCGCCGATCCCTCTAAACAGGAAACATCTCTTCAAGATTCTGCACAATCAAAGGAGAAGGAATTGAATTCAATTGTAATGAAAATTGGAAACCTATTGCCACTGACCTATCGAGAACAGAGTAAAAGAGTATTATCTTATCTCGTGTTGGAAACTGGTGATCAAGTTCAAGTCGATAGCACAGGGAAACGAATTATAATTCAGGGAAAAAGTTATAATCTAGTTGATTTAATTTGTGATATGGTGACGAATCGTAAAGGACTCTTATCCTTTGACGATAATCTATACACCTTTCTAAGTGTATCAAACTTTCCCAAAAGTCTTATTGGCAATAAGCAAATTCTTAAGAAACTAAGAGAATATAGTCCACCACAACGCCAACACCATTTAAAAAAGAAGAAGAAGATTCAATATTTGAAAATACTATCAGCAGTAATGATTTTACAACACCTGTGGCTGCTAGTCAAAAGCGAAGACGAATTGATTCACCCTCCAGTGTGCAAAAGGGGAGTGGACATTACACTACGTGTTTGCGTTCAAAATGGATGAAGTTCTGAAAGGTGTCTATGAAAATATTGGTGAAGCGGGAAGTTTAAGTTCTCCCAAAACGCTTTCTAAAGCTGTCTCCGGCACCACATTGAAAAATGCAAAAGAGTATCTAGAAAATGAACCAAGTTACACACTACATCGGAATCGCAGGCTTCGTGGCAAACAATATCGACAAACTAAAGCCTTTTTCCCTCTGCATATAATGCAAATGGATCTTTTAACTTTAGACGCAGTTCAACGGCGTCACAATGCACCCTACAAATATATTCTGGTGGCAATCAGTGTCTTTAGTCGCTATGCCTATGCCATTCCACTACGGTCAAAGAGAGGTGTTGAAGTTGCTCGGGCCATTGAAAGTATTCTTGAACAGGATTCATATAGAAAAATTCAATCGGATCGTGGCAGTGAATTTGTTAATCCCCATGTGCAAAAGGTTCTATTGAAATATAATACATCACTTTATCATAGTCACAGCCCGATAAAGGCTGCATTGGCTGAACGATTAATAAGAACGATTCGTCTATTAATTTCAAGATATTGTACATTGAAAAATACACCGGCTTTTATTCATGATTTAGATAAAATCATGCAGATATACAACCATCGACCACATCGATCTCTATCCAACTCTAGCCCTCGGGATGTTCATTACAGTGAAAATACATTTGATGCTTTTCTAAAGCAATACTCCAATGACAATGAGAAGAAAAAGAAGAAGAAATTTAATGTTGGTGATACTGTTCGAATTAATAGAACCACCAATATTTTTGAAAAGGGGAATTATTTATGGAGCACCGAACTTTTTAAAGTGTCCAAAATCCTAGACACCGAGCCCACAACGTATCGACTGCGAGACACCAAAGATGATGAGATTCTCGGTGGTTTTTATGAATATGAACTGCAAAAAGTTAGAAACACTAGTGAAATTTATCAAATTGAAAAGATATTAAAGAGTCGTACTCGTAGGGGCAAGAAACAGTTGCTTGTTCGCTGGCTAGGATACAACTCGGATTTTGATTCTTGGGTCAGTGCTGAAGATATTAACAATGCCCAATGATTTCTATGTGACTTTCATGTCCAATGTTTCTGATCCTCTCTACAATGATCTGAATAAAACAAGTGATTTTTGGACGAAACTCTCCCCCACCATCAAATTCGACGGAAAGTATGAAGTGGCTCTTGTCGACTGTATTCTCAAAAATACCTATGACATCCTGAGAAAGGATCGTAAATATGAAATAAAAATTAGACCCTATGATTGGCCGCCACCACCAGGTGATCAAGAACAAATTCAAAAAATCAATTGGATGGATTATCCATATATTGAATTACCCTACGAGGAACTCACCTGTATGAATGATTTATGTCGTACTATTAATAAAAGAATTTCCGCTCGTAAAAAAGGAGCTTTTCATTTCAACTATTCAAAGGAGGAGGGCAAGATCTACATTAGTTCACCTATTGCCAGCGAAAAGATTATTCTCAATGATAATCTAAAGGATGTTCTTGGCTTTAAGCTCAATATAATCAATGGTAAAAGTGCCGGAAACACTAATTTCATTTTTGCTGACTACCCGCCTGCCTTCTCCACAGACACTTGTATATTTCTCTACGCCTCATTTGTGGAAACATCTCGGGTCGGTAATTCAAATGTTCCCCTCCTACGAGTTCTTGAACGAAAAACCAATCAAGAGCATATTCACCACTACAATATAAAGCATCTTCAGTATATTCCCGTAAACACTTCCTATTTGGAACTCTGTCAGTTAACACTAAGAACTGAATTAGGTGATCCCATAGCAATTTCAAAGGGTTTGGCTGTGATTACATGTCATTTTCGACCCATCGTTCAACAGCAAGATGTCTAATAGAAAAGTGGTATTCACTTGTCCTGATATTGACTGCTATGTTAATACTCTTGGCCCAAGACAACAGGGCAATGGAATGGACTATTACAAGGGTCGCTCGTCAATGTCTGGCTATGGTCTTGGCAGTTGGTTTGCTAAGCTGTTTCGCTCTTCACTACCACTGGCTAGAAAATATCTTGTACCGGCTGCGACAGATTTTGCATCCTCTACACTATACGATTGGGGCTCTGGCAAGGATTTTAAAAAAAGTGCTACGGAAAATCTTAGGTCCAGTGCGCGAACCCTTGGCGAGAAATTAAAACAAAATGGTAAAGGTTTAAAAAGGTCAAGAAACAACGCATCACTCATCAGTCTCTACTCAGGACGGAAACGAAAGACATCATCCCTTTTGTCAAAGAAAAGAAGGAAAAAGCCGACACGTAGTGTAAACAGAAGCCCCAGGAAGAAAATTGTTAGATCGAAACTAGATTTCTTCTCCTAAGATGTCCTACCTGCCGCATAAGGATTCTCAACCTTCAATCACCGCCTCATTGAATCTATTCAATGCTGAAAATGTTGATGTGAGTGTCAAGCATGGATACTATGAACAATTTTATCCACTACAACCCCTCTCCGATAATATCCACTTTCAAATTTATTCCAATGAAGACTACTTTATGGACATGTCTTCAACATTTATAGATTTACAAATGAAAGTCCGGAAATCCGATAATACAATGCCAGTTCGAGCCGATGGGATATCCTATGAAAATTGTATACTACATAATTTATTTCGTCAAGTTAGTGTCTACATCAATGGCACGCTGGTTAGCACAAGCAACAATCTCTCAAACTATGCAAGCTATATGCAATTCATGTTGATGACACCCAAGTCATACAAGGAATTGAGAGGCGCCTCCAATGGATATGAATATATTACTAATACTGATAGTACAGATGCACTTAAAAATGCTACAACTAGTGAATTACATCTAGTTGGAAAAATATATCATGAAATATTTAATATACCCCAATGGTTGCCGCCCAATGTTAAAGTGGATATAAAATTGACGCTTGCACCATCAAATTTCATATTGAGAAAAGAACTTGCTGCCAATCCCGATGTAAGTCTCTCCCTCACCTCAGCAATACTTCATGTACGCAAACAGCAGGTTATGAGTTCTGTTGCTTTGGCCGTGGAAAAACTGAGAGCCAATGGAAATAATATTAAACTACTTGTTCCTCATACAATCACCAATCAACGTCATATTGCCATGGGGTCACGCACCTTCACCGATTCATCCTTTATCAATGGTGAAATCCCCTCGAAACTTGCATTGGCATTTGTAAAGAGCGCCAGTGCAATAGGATCATGGACTGAATGCCCACATAAATTCGAGATGTTTGGACTTTCATCTCTTGTGTGCAAAGTAAACGGCATCCCACTCTACAATCTATCTTTTGATAAATCCTATAGAACATTGTATGAGTTGACCATGCAAACCCTAGATCATGATTCGCAACTATTTGAAAATGGTATAACCGAAGATATGTTTGCTAAAACACATGGTATCATTGTATTGGATTTGTCTGGCACACAGGATATGAGTATAGTACGTACGGGGACTGTGCGTTTAGAGTGTACATTTGCCAACCCATTGGCTGAGAGTATTGCACTAATCTCACTAAATCAATATGAAACCTATTGGGAAATCACTCCCGAAGGCAGTGTTCTACTAGACTTGGCGCCATGAACACCAGTCAAATAATCAGTGTATTTAATATGGACCCCTACATGTCCCAGTACAAATCCTATTGTCTACCCTCAGACTATCTTGGAAAAATTCAAAGCGCGAACAATACCTTGATTATTGTTAATAGCAGTCCATCGACTGTGCTGACGGGTCATTGGCTGTGCATCTATCAAACAATGAAGACGATTGAATTTTTTGATCCTCTTGGTCTACCCTATACATTCTACACACCTCACATCAGCAACTATATTGAGAGCAGTGGGAAAACTATTATTCAAAATCGAAAGAGGGTGCAGGATCTAACGACTAAAAGCTGTGGCTTCCATGCACTACTATATTTTGTGTTCCGATGTCGTGGCTATACTTACAAGCAGTTTCTCCACATTTATGGTGACAATCCACGTCTGAACGACTTTCTAGTGGAAAATATACTTACAAGTGTATTTAATATTGATTTCAGTGCCCTAAGAGTAAAGTGCTTAAAAAATGTTTGTGAATTTGTTTATTAATAAAATGTATATATACAACAATGTCTTTAAATCTTCACTTTTAGATTTCTTCATCGGTGTATAGGCAACTGTCGTGAACCACTAATGCTGGTAAATCATTTGGATTCACTGTATATTGATCTTGATTGACTGCAAAGTCGGGGTCACATTTTCTGCAGTACAATGTAACTTCACTCTTGTCATATCTCTTTGTATAGTCAATGATACTATTTGCATTCATATTATGAAATTCACGAGTTTCAATCTGTCTATTTGAAGCAATATCACATACAGTGTTTTCAAGTGGTGAATCACATTCGGTAACTGCCAAATAAAAATCACTTGGTTTATAGTCATAGTAGGCAGTGTCGTCACAGCGATGACGTAGAAACCAGATTGTCTTGTTACCCCAACAGTTGAATCGTAGACCAGATTCCTCTTCCCAGAATAATTTAAATCCGCGACGATACCAATCTCGTAGAAATAAACTAAAATCACGTTTAGGATTCTTTCCAATCATAGCGGGGTAAGTATTCTCCCACTGATCACATTTATCATTGTGACAATTGGAGCAGAGGTGCCCTCTAGGGTGAGAGTCACACACCTCTTCAAGACATGAATTACATCCTTTAATTTGTACTGCATAGCCTCTATGTAATTTACAAGGATTACATAATTTACACTTTTCACTATAGTCATCAATAATTGTACAATTCTCACATTGAGTCCAACTGCCAAGAGTGTACAAGCACAATGGACATATATAGAACATTTTTTGGTTTCCGATGTCAACTCTCTCACAGCTAAAACGAAACTGATCGTCTTCGCTCGATAAATTCAAAGTGTAGGAAAGGGGAGAGGAGTAACTCTGTGACGTTACCTCTTTCGAAGGAGGAGCCATCTACATTGGCAATGAAAGTATATCCACAATATGATTCCGCCTTGTTCCAATTAATATATCAATAAATTGAGTATAAGCATTTGAATCACATTTTAAAAGTTTCATACAATAGTCCAATGGGGATTATTCCAAATGGCGAGAAAATCATCATCCAAAATCAAATGTTTTTCCATAAACACTAGATTTGATCTAATTCTCTCTTTCTCAAATTTATTCATTTTTCAGTCCTTTCACTCCGACTGCTGACTCTAGACTGACCCTGATTCGTCAGCTCTAACCAGAAAAGCATGTACAATTAGCGATAGAGTTTATTGTCTTCGATATGTTTCACTAATGCACTTAAAGCGCATTGAAGTCTATTCACATGTGCTATATCAACTTTAGCGGCGAAACATAATTGATCTTCCATTTTAAATTTGCTCAAGGATATCACATATCTTGCATATACTGCATCCCATTCCAGACAAAGCCGCGATCCTTTCGTAATTTCCACCGCAATGTTTGGTGCTCTTGTATTATTACCATCAACTCCACTATCAACTTCTAATATGGTAAACATTCCACTCGCCATCAACACAAATATATATCCAAATAAACTATTCTCTTTGAATTCTATTCACAGACTAATAAAACTATAGCAAAAATCCTTTCCTTATATTCCCTCCGCCGCTAATATGTAAACAAGCCCTCTGATTGGCTGAGAAGGAAACACGTGATCTAACTGTTTCCTGGAAACTCATAACAATCGCCTCGAACAACAACAGCAAGGAAGTTGTCATAACTTTGCCTCGAACAACAACAGGAAGGAAATGTCATTAACTTTGCCCGGAAACGATCGGTTAATGACTCAATAATCCATGAAAGTGACAAAATTCTGTTTTTCAATTCTCACTGACAAAGTCCATAAAAACAGACATAAATGTGACAAAGTTCCTGTTTTTTCAAATTCTCACTGACAAAATCCATAAAAACATACAAAAATGTGAGAAAGTTCCTGTTTTTTCAAATTCTCACTGACAAAAACCATACAAAAATGTGAGAAAGTTCCTGTTTTTTCAAATTCTCACTGACAAAAACCATAAAAACAGACATAAATGTGACAAAATTCCTGTTTTTTCAAATTCTCACTGACAAAATCCATAAACCACGTGGTTCTATGCCCATATATGGACTCCCCGTGGGAGTATAAGATAGGTATCTACTTATATATATATATATATATAAATATATATATATATATATATATATATATATATATATATATAATATATATATATATAATATATATATATATATATATATATATATATATATATATATATATATATATATATGATATATATATATATATATATATACGGGCCGATATAAATATATATATATATATATATATATATATATATATATATATATATATATATATATATATATATATATATATATATTATATATATATATATATATATATATACATATATATATATATATATATATATATATATATATATATATATATATATATATATATATATATATATATATATATATATATATATGTATGTATGTAAATAATTAGTTCAGATATTTATAGGAATTACAAGTAGGTTTCGAAGTCTCGAGTTGGTTTTAAAGGCATTTTAAGAAAGTTTTCTGCCATATACATGTTCCAGGGTAATTGGACCGCTAATGGCAGATCAAATGAGAGGAGCTGTTTGTACGTGCCGACATATATAATATAATATAAATATATATATATATATATATATATATATATATATATATATATATATAGATATATATATATATATATATATATATATATATATATATATATATATATATATATATATATATATATATATATATATAATATATATATATATATATATATATATATATATATATATATATTATATATATATATATATATAGATATATATATATATATATATATGTATATATATATATATATATATATATATATATATATATATATATGTATATATATATATATATATATATATATATATATATATAATATATATATATATATATATATATATAATATATATATATATATATATAATATATATATATATATATATATATATATATATATATATATATATATTATATATATATATACATATATATATATATATTATATATATATATATATATATATATATATATATATATATATATATATATATATATATATATATATATATATAGTGCAAAAACTTTACGAAAAAGAAAGTTTTTTTTTAAAGAAAAGTAAAGGCCATATTAAACTTAAGATCAGTAGAAATAGAAGTCTACAATAACTAAAACTCAAAACGACCAGAAATTATTATTAACGAATAACAATTTTTATTCTTTAAAATTTTTAATCTGCCACTAAAATGTGTGATGTCCTTCAATTTTCTGAAAACTCCCTAAGAATTTTACGAAAAACACTTCTTAACAGACGTTTGGTATTTTCTTGGATAGGGCTATTGTGGCAACTTTTGCCACAGCAACCAATAATTAGAACCCAAGTCCTAAAATTGGTCTCAATCAGGAACCCTTATCGCTATATAAATTGACAAAGTGCTAAGATTTTCAAACAGAGGTGTTTATTCTATAAAGTTCAGGAAAGGTCTGCCCATTTCATACGAAAACATTGATTGAAAACGAAACTAGTCTTATCTCGGCTCTCCGCCAAACAGGTAATTAGCCTTTTTCAAGTTTCACAGGAACTACAATCTGAGAAAATAAATATCACGACGTGAAAAAAAATGATACACCATCCAGTGGCGGATCCAGAGGGAGGGTGAGAGGGGCACTCCCCCCCCCTAACGTAGTCTAAAGTAGTGTAATTTACCTAATTAACGCAAGTTTGCATTAATTAAACTTGCTCCTAACGTAAGTTTATCGGATCAACCTATTTTGCGCCCCCCCTAAAAAAATCCTGGATCCGCCCCTGAAACCATCATACCTATTCCACCAGTTATTAGAAGAAAAAAAATTCCTTATTTTCACAAATTTCATCAACCCCCCGCCCTCTTTTTTAGAAATCCCACATAGGCCAATCAGTTAAGTCCACTGTATATAAATAATAGATTAAGTCATAATTTGTATATAAATTAAGTCACACCTGTGAGATGGGACAGTTGCAAACCACTTGGCCGGCTCACCAAGTTTTTTTCTGCTTTCGCAATTAAGGAATAATACAATTTCGAACCATTTCTCATTGATTGACGCATACACACTAACCCGCTAATGCATGAATAAGTGGGAGGAGCTTTTCGTTCGCACCGAGAATGAAGAGCCAGAAATCATCTGCGGTAAACCTACTGCCTAATTATAAATACAGTGGTTCCTAATAACAAATACTATAGGCCTACGTATACAATTGGCAAATTTTTATAACTTTTTTTTTTACCTTTCCATAAGGGCTCCAGGGGAAATTTGTTACCTTCAAAGGTATACTTGTTGGGTTTTTCAACTATGCTGAACAGAATGGCTATCTCAAAATTTTGATCAGACGAAATTGGGAGACAAGGGGCGGGGGAGGGAGCCTAGTTTCCCTCCAGCATTTTTGGTCACTTAAAAAGGGCACTATAACTTTTAATTTCCGTTTCAATGACCCTTCTCTTGATGTTCTAAGACCACTGGGTCGGTACGATTACCCCTGATAAAATAAAATAAAAATAAAATAAAAATGAACACACATCCGTGATCTTTCTTCTGGCAAAAACTACAAATTTTTACATTTTTCAGATATGAGCTTGAAACCTATGTAATGGGGTTTTCTGATACGCTGAATCTGACGGTGTGATTTTAATTAAGATTCTTTAACTTGTAGGGGGTGTTTTCTCCTTTTTTCAAAAATCAGGTAAATTTTCTCAGAATCGTAGCCTTTGATGAGTAATACTAAACTTATTGAAATTTATATATTTAGAATCAGCATTATAAGCCCGTTCTTATGATATTTATTGACATCAAAATTCCGTTTTTAAAGTTTCGATTACTATTGAGCCATATCGCTTGTATTTTTTATTGTTTTTTATTACGTATATGTTATTACGCATATGAGGGGGTTCTCCCCCTAGTCAATATCTCCCTCTTTACTTTAAAGTTCGAATTTTGTTCGAATCAAAATTCCTGAGAAAATTTGCCTTATTTAAGAAAAAAGTAGGAAACACCCTTTAAAAGCCATATAATCTTAATGAGAATCACACCATCAGGTTCAGCGTATCAGAAACCCTACTGTAGCTTTTAAGCTCCTGTGGGTTTTAAGCCCATTTTGTTGGTCTACAAAAATGTGGAATTTTGAATTTTTTGCCAGAAGAAAGATCATGCATGCGTGTTTATTTGTTGTTTTTTTTCCCAGGGGTGATCGTATCGACCCAATGGTTCTATAATATCGGGAGAGGGCTCATTCAAACGGAAATTAAAAGTTTTAGTGCTCTTTTTAAATGACCAATTAGATTAGAGGGCAACTGGGCCCCCTCCCATGCCCGTTTCTTCCACAAAATTATCTGACCAAAATTTTGAAATAGCCATTTTTTCCAGTATAGTTGAAAGATCAAAATAATTATGTCTAGGTGTAAAATGATCCCCAGAGTCCGTGGGGAGAGGCCTGTAAGTTATGAAATTCGCCCATTGTTTACGTATAATTTGTTATTGGGAAGTATTCAGACACTTTTGGGGGGGAGGGAGAGAGGTATGCTTGGGGTGGGTTTTCTATGGGGAGAATCTTCCTTGGGGAGAGAAATTTCTGGTGGGTGAATATTCCAGGGAATATGTTACATTGGAAGATTTGACAGAATTACTATAAGAAATTCTTTTTATTTGTCTTACATTCTCTTTGCCAAATTTTTCATTTGGAGATGTTCCTGGGGCTTTTTTCGCGTGTTTTTTTTTTTCTGAGAAATAAATTTCACAGAAGGGGGCATATCTGGAATGATCGTGAAACAGATTAAAGATTGAAGTCTTATTCAAATGAAAGAATGCGAGGGAAAATTTTTCAGGCTGAATCGTCCGCAAGCAATTTTACAGGGAGGGGGATCGAAATTTCCATGGAGGAGCTTTCTGTGAGGGGGAGGGGTATCTCTCATAGAGGGTGAGCCAGATGTACCGGCATTATTTTAAAAACGAACAGAAATTATTCCATACATGAAGGATTATCCCCTCCTCAATACCTTACTCTTTACTCTAAAGTTTGACTGTTTACTAAAACTGAAACACGGGGGCCCTTTAATTAGAATATGAAGCTTTTTTAAAGTACTAACAGCTTCAGCTTAAAGTGCAAGGTATTGTGGAGGGGGCAACCCTTCATATACGGAATAAATCTGCAAATTTTGTTTTAATTTTGTTTTAAACATGCACAGTGAACCAAATTCGAACCTGCATTAGTTGAAAAACGTTCAGAAATTAAATAAGAAAAAACATAATTTGCACTTTACTGAAAAAATATAAAGTTTTTACATTTTTAATAAATCAAATATTATTAACATTATGATTACTAAATATCAGTACATGTACATTAGTAGTAATAGTGTTAAAAGCACGAATTACACATACAATTACACATGAATTGCGCAAGGAAAACCCACGCGTGTGTCATTACACTTACACGTGAGCATTTTAAAAAGCTTGGCAAGGTTTTTGTTATTGATAGGAATTGCACATGGTTGTATCATTTGACGTAGACATTTTTAGGAGCCAATCAGAGACAGCGATGGTTGCTCAATATACGATAACTTGATTGGTGATTGGGATTTGAATAAAAGGAATGGTATTGACATTTGCAAAAAAGGGGTAAGGAGTTTGCGAATTGGATTGTATGAAGGTGAAAAAAAAAGAAAAATGAAAGGGTTAAACTGATTATCAGTTAAGGTAACCCCTCGGAGTTGTTAACTAAGGCAATTTGTTATAAATTTGAGACAACATCAATCTATGAAAATGGTTAATGATGATAGAATGAAATTGTGAGTTGACCTAGCTTTACCTCTCCGATGTTTTCTGTATAATACACAAGTTGTGTTTGAATAGTGTTGTCAGTTTAAAATAGGGTCCAACGTTATAGTATACTAAAACGTTGATACTAAGAGAGATGTAGATGGCAAGAAAATAATTTTAATAATGAAATTCAAAACAAAACTTAGAAATCCTTGCAAATAAAGTAGTAAGGTGTATCTGAGTACGAACCATCAAGGATCATAAGCACCAATGACCCTAACCAGCAGAGACATCAACCCCCCAAAGGTCTCCTATCCCCAAACTCGAAGGGTACCCCCTCCCCTCCAACTTTTTGGCTTTCTCCCCCCTTTTTTTTGATTTTTTTTGGCAATTGACATTTTTTCTGATAACAAGTATCATTCATTACGATCGTAGCTTTCAAATGTGAAACTTAAGTCCATTTTTGGATCGAAAAATAAACTATTTCTGTAAAATCTGAGTTAATAAGGGTTTTTGACCTTAAACTCTAGTTTTTTGTAAGAAAATTATGGAAAATATAATTCTCTGGTTCAAATGTGAAACTTAAGTCCATTTATGGATCGAAAAATAAAACTATTTCCGTAAAATCTGAGCTAATAAGGGTTTTTGACCGTAAACTCTAGTTTTTTGTAAGAAAATTATGGGAAATATAATTCTCTGGTTCAAATGTGAAACTTAAGTCCATTTTTGGATCGAAAAAATAAACTATTTCTGCAAAATCTGAGCTAATAAGGGTTTTTGAACGTAAACTCTAGTTTTTTGTAAGAAAATTATGGAAAATACAATTCTCTGGTTCAAATGTGAAACTTAAGTCCATTTTTGGATCGAAAAAATAAACTATTTCTGTAAAATCTGAGCTAATAAGGGTTTTTGACCGTAAACTCTAGTTTTTTGTAAGAAAATTATGGAAAATACAATTCTCTGGTTCAAATGTGAAACTTAAGTCCATTTATGGATTGAAAAATAAAACTATTTCCGTAAAATCTGAGCTAATTAGGGTTTTTGACCGTAAACTATAGTTTTTTGTAAGAAAATTATGGAAAATACAATTCTCTGGTTCAAATGTGAAACTTAAGTCCATTTTTGGATCGAAAAAATAAACTATTTCTGCAAAATCTGAGCTAATAAGGGTTTTTGACCGTAAACTCTAGTTTTTTGTAAGAAAATTATGGAAAATACAATTCTCTGGTTCAAATGTGAAACTTAAGTCCTTTTTGGATCGAAAAATAAAACTATTTCTGTAAAATCTGAGTTAATAAGGCTTTTTGACCGTAAACTCTAGTTTTTTGTAAGAAAATTATGGAAAATACAATGTTCTGGTTCAAATGTGAAACTTAAGTCCATTTTTGGATCGAAAAATAAAACTATTTCCGTAAAATCTGAGCTAATTAGGGTTTTTGACCGTAAACTATAGTTTTTTGTAAGAAAATTATGGAAAATACAATTCTCTGGTTCAAATGTGAAACTTAAGTCCATTTATGGATCGAAAAATAAAACTATTTCCGTAAAATCTGAGCTAATTAAAACACCCTCCAAAAGTCGACAGGAATGGAATTGTCTTGTGGGGGGAATTCTCCGCGGAAGAGGGGAAGGGTATTTTTTCATGAAAACAACTTCAACCGTTGCCCGCCCCCAGCGATCAGAAATTAAATTATAAAAAAGTTTCTTCAACTGAAAGTAAGGAGCAACATCAAAACTTAAACGGGCAGAAATAGAGGCTGTTTCCAAAGACTTAGGATTCATTAACTTTAGTATTACCTATCCAAAGCTATGAGCTTGAGAAAATTGCCTGATTATCGAAAAATGGGGAAACACCCTCCAAAAGTCGACAGGAATGGAATTGTCTTGTGGGGGGAAATCTCCATGGAAGAGGGGAAGGGTATTTTTACATGAAAACAACTTCAACCGTGGCCCGCCCCCCGCGATCAGAAATTGAATTATAAAAAAGTTTCTTCAACTGAAAGTAAGGAGCAACATCAAAACTTAAATGCGCAGAAATAGAGGCTGTTTCCAAAGATTTAGGATTCATTATAAAAATTTTTGACAAGAAATCTCTGAATAAAATATTTTTGGAGGGGTGGGAGCGGGGTGTCTTAGAGTACTTATAGTGCTGTACTGTGGGCCGAGTTGCTAGCGAAAAACCCGTGTGAATGACTTGAAATAAAAATTTTTAACAAGAAATGGCTGAAAAGTGTTTTGGGGGAGATGGGTATTAGTCTCTCATAGGCGTGTGTTGTCTGAAACCTATAAAAATAAACTATTTCCGTAAAATCTGAGATAATAAGGGTTTTGACCGTAAACTCTAGTTTTTTTTGTAAGAAAATTATGGAAAATAAAATTCTCTGGTTTAGGTGTGAAACTTAAGTCTATTTTTGGATTAAAAAATAAAACTATATCCGTAAAATCTGAACTAATAATTCAATATTTTTTTCATAAAAACAAACTATTTTTTTAAAACTTCGAAATTTTTCAACTTTATTTATTTTTTTTTCTTTTTGTATGTATCTTAAAATGTCAAAATATGCTTACGGTTCTAACAATTGTGCTCTATGATTGGTCAGAGACATGATGTGGCTTTCCCACTGGTATTCTATGACCGGTTATCGACACTACCTAGTCTATTGCATGTATTAAATCAGTATTTTTTATGCAGTGGAACGATAAACACATAAGTCATATCTTTAAAAAAAAAGTGAAGATGGAACATTTTAATAGAGTATGTTCACATAACAAGGTTATTATAGCATTGAATGCCGACAAGGAGAAGTATTTAAACTATGAAACAAGTACAAGTGGTAGCACTATTGGAAATGTATGCATGCATTGTCATGACAGTAAGGAATTAAATTTCTTTGGAATACCTAAAAAATTCAACTCTTATGATGGTGGTTATGCGAGATTGAGATCTCCAGAGATGATTGCACTCAAAAAGAATGCTAACATAAAAATAATTGTTGATGATAGAGGACAACTCCTTGCTACTGTTGCAGGTAACACATTACCTACGGTTACATCCAATCATCAGCATTCGGGTATTAGCATTCAGCGGAAGGCTAATAAAAGAAAGGCATACTCTGCTACTAATATCGTAAACCCTATCTTGTTTACGTGCCGAAACTGTTACCTGTGTAA
Source organism: Artemia sinica (assembly GCA_027921565.1). Taxonomy (NCBI): domain Eukaryota; kingdom Metazoa; phylum Arthropoda; class Branchiopoda; order Anostraca; family Artemiidae; genus Artemia; species Artemia sinica. The sequence continues at coordinate 50,095,543 of CM051260.1, read as the reverse complement.
AAATAATGTGTTAATAGACAGTGAAATTGTCAGAAAAATAAAAATGGCATTGTCAGAAAATATCACTACGGAATATAAAGATGAAACGATGAAAAATAAAGCACCAGCAAACGTTACTGGCATTGATCAAACAGTCAATGAATCAAATAATAGCAAAGACGAAAAGCATATTGAGCCTGTTCATGAGACACCAGTAAAAATTGTGTATGATTCAAAATGGAATAATGATTATTCTACTGATTACGAACTAAGAGAAGACAATAACTACAGTATCAAGAGAGAACATGGTGAACTATTTTATTGAACAGATTCAAAATGTCCAAAGTTAATCATTGATATTAATAATGTATCATAATATATTTTTGTATTAATATTCTACATAGCATTATTTCATTAAAAATATTACATTGTTATGTGTTCATTATTTTTTAGAGTAAACTAGCATATCAAGCGTTTAGAATGTCTATTAAAACATCGGAGATGCAAGAAAAGGAATTTGCGTACATCTATTGTCAGACACACTTTTCCGTAGAATCTGAGCTATTAAGGGTTTTTGACCGTAAACTCTAGTTTTTGTAAGAAATTTATGGAAAATACAATTCCCTGGTTCAAATGTGAAACTTAAGTCTATTTTTGGATCGAAAAATAAAACTATTTCCGTAAAATCTGAGCTAATAAGGGTTTTTGACCGTAAACTCTAGTTTCTTGTAAGAAAATTATGGAAAATACAATTCTCTAGTTCAAATGTGAAACTTATGTCCAGTTTTGGATACTCATAATGATGATGAGGACTGATGGTTCTAATTCAATATTATTTTTTTCATAAAACAAACTATCTTTTTTTTAAACTTCGAAATTATTCAACTTTATATATTTTTTATCTTTTTTTTGTGCGTATCTTAAAATGACAAAATATCTTTCTTGAATTCACCTCTTGGATACACAATACAGAAATTATAAAAACTACATCAGAGTGGTATTTTCTGCCATTTTTCCCACTAAGTAACAAAACCAAGGGAATTGTCTCCGGCGCGCCGGAGACCAATGAAAAATCTCAAAAATTCCTCTGGTCTTGATTTCACCTCCTAACTTAAACAGCGAGGCATTCAATAGTCGTTCTTTTCCATTCTATTAAAAAAAATGTACCATTGTTGCATCTCTAACCAATGAAAAATCTCAAAAATTCCTCTGATCTTGATTACACCTCTTAACTTAAACTGCCCGGCCCCGCGCCGGAGGGTGGCATTAAATAGTGTAATTTATGAAGAAATTGCTCTGCCTTGGAGACATTGAAAATTGTTTGTGATAAAAAAGAGAAAAAAAAGAATTGTCCGGTTATCGACACTAGCCAGTTTATTGCATGTATTAAATCAGAAGATCTTTTCCGTGAAACTATTGCAGTTTCTATAAAAATGGATGGATTTTTATCCAACATCAAAATCAAATAGTCAACTTTTTCATATGTATGCGAGAAAAGGATTTTGATATAGAATTTAATCACTCGTATACTTAGATTTTGTGAAATTGCTGTATTGTCTGTCTAGGAAGCAACTTCAATCAATAATGAATGTTAATAGAGAGTTTCTTCAATTTTTTTTTCATAATTTCCTATAATAAAATTTCTGTAATGTGTATCCAACAGATGAATTCCAGAAAGAGTTTGTTACTTACTTATTTACTTACCTACTTCCTACTTACTTGCAATTTTTTCATAATGACATAATGACATATCCAACAACGGATGTTGATAAAGAATTTATTCATTCTGATACCTTGAATGTTACCCAATGTATCTAACAATAGATGTATGCAAATTCCTTTTCTCACATCTCTGATGTTTTAATAGACATTCTAAACTTTTGATATGCTAGCTTACTCTAAAAATAATGAACACATAACAATGTAATGCAAAATATATTTTAATGAAATAATGCTATGTAGAATATTAATACAAAATTATATTATGATACATAGTCATACACACGTTCACTCTTAAACATCCAGAAACGATGGTCCCATGATATAGAATATTTTTTACCATGTCTTATGCATTTATCACGATCATGTATGTCCTTAGGTATCCAGTGCGCGAAGAACCTGACCTCGTCTTCAGGACGGTGATAAACCCCTTCAAATTTAGGACACTTAAATTATTCCAGATTGAAAAGTGGAATCCTAGGGTCACACTTTTGAATTAAAACTTTATCTGTAGGTACATTACCCTTTACATAGAGTGCTTCAACCCCGAAAAAGCTACAAATTTCACTGACCTCCTCCTGGACATTTCTCAGTTCCTGACCACTATTATTAAGTGGTGTAATCACTCTATCGTAGAATCCCAGTCTGTTTGTACGATGTAATGTAGTACTCCACAAGCTTTTATCATACTCAAACATGTTATAGTTCACTATCCAATGATAACAGTCAATTTCTTCGAGTTCCATTGACAATAATAAAAATGCACATTAAAATATAACACCACAAGATGATTTTTTCAAACCGATAAATTCTGTGTCATACAGTCCTATCATCTTGGTAGCTATTAATGTAGTTTTTAAGAAGAGAAATACATCGTCAAACTTTTATACCTTCGCTCAAGGTTGAATAGAGTTATGGCTAGGGGGATGACTCCTAAAACCATCTGAATTCATTGTGGGGAGGAGTCATAAAACCCTTAGAATTCATTGCGGGGAGGAGTAATAGAACTCTCGGTATCTATTAAATGCAAATGAAGTCTGGAAATTACATTTTTTTTATAATTTCTGTATTGTGTATCCAAGAGGTGAATTCAAGAATGATATTTTGTCACTTTAAGATATGCACAAAAAAAGATAAAAAATATATCAAGTTGAATAATTTCGAAGTTTAAAAAAAATATAGTTTGTTTTATGAAAAAAATAATATTGAATTAGAACCATCAGTCCTCATCATCATTATGAGTATCCAAAACTGGACTTAAGTTTCACATTTGAACTAGAGAATTGTATTTTCTATAATTTTCTTACAAGAAACTAGAGTTTACGGTCAAAAACCCTTACTAGCTCAGATTTTACGGAAATAGTTTTATTTTTCGATCCAAAAATAGACTTAAGTTTCACATTTGAACCAGGAAATTGTATTTTCCATAACTTTCTTACAAAAAACTAGAGTTAACGGTCAAAAACCCTTTAATAGCGCAGATTTTACGGAAATAGTGTGTCTGACAATAGATGTACGCAAATTCCTTTTCTTACATCTCCGATGTTTTAATAGAAATTCTAAATCCTTGATATGCTAGCTTACTCTAAAAAATAATGAACACATAACAATTTAATATTTTTAATGAAATAATGCTATGTAGAATATTAATACAAAAATATACTATGATACATTATTAATATCAATGATTAACTTTGGACATTTTGAATCTGTTCCATAAAATAGTTCACCATGCTCTCTCTTGATACTGTAGTTATTGTCTTCTCTTAGTTCGTAATCAGTAGAATAATCATTATTCCATTTTGAATCATACACAATTTTTACTGGTGTCTCATGAACAGGCTCAATATGCTTTTCGTCTTTGCTATTATTTGATTCATTGACTGTTTGATCAATGCCAGTAACGTTTGCAGGTGCTTTCTTTTTCGTCGTTTCATCTTTATATTCCGTAGTGATATTTTCTGACAATGCCATTTTTATTTTTCTGACAATTTCACTGTCTATTAACACATTATTTTTACACAGGTAACAGTTTTGGCACGTACACAAGATATGGTTTACGATATTAGTAGCAGAGTATGCCTTTCTTTTATTAGCCTTCCGCTGAATGCTAATACCCGAATGCTGATGATTGGATGTAACCGTAGGTAATGTGTTACCTGCAACAGTAGTAAGGAGTTGTCCTCTATCATCAACAATTATTTTTATGTTAGCATTCTCTTTGAGTGCAATCATCTCTGGAGATCCCAATCTCGCTTAACCACCATCATAAGAGTTGAATTTTGTCGGTATTCCAAAGAAATTTAATTCCTTACTGTCATGACAATGCATGCATACATTTCCAATAGTGCTACCACTTGTACTTGTTTCATAGTTTAAATACTTCTCCTTGTCGGCATTCAATGCTACAATAACCTTGTTATGTGAACACACTCTATTAAAATGTTCCATCTTCACTTTTTTTAAAGATATGACTTATGTGTTTATCGTTCCACTGCGTAAAAAATACTGATTTAATACATGCAATAAACTAGGTAGTGTCGATAACCAGTCATAGAATACCAGTGGGAAAGCCACATCATGTCTCTGACCAATCATAGAGCACAATTGTTAGAACCGTAAGCATATTTTGACATTTTAAGATACGTAAAAAAAAAGAAAAAAATAAAAAAGTTGAAAAATTTCGAAGTTTTAAAAAAATAGTTTGTTTTTATGAAAAAAATATTGAATTATTAGTTCAGATTTTACGGCTATAGTTTTTTTTTAATCCAAAAATAGACTTAAGTGTCACACCTGAACCAGAGAATTGTATTTTGCATAATTTTCGTACAAAAAAAACAAACTAGAGTTTACGGTCAAAACCCTTATTATCTCAGATTTTCCGGAAATAGTTTATTTTTATAGGTTTCAGACAACACACGCCTATGAGAGACTAATACCCATCTCCCCCAAAACACTTTTCAGCCATTTCTTGTTAAAATTTTTTATTTCAAGTCATTCACACGGTTTTTTCGCTAGCAACTCGGCCCACAGTACAGCACTATAAGTACTCTAAGACACCCCGCTCCCACCCCTCCAAAAATATTTTATTCAGAGATTTCTTGTTAAAATTTTTTATAATGAATCCTAAATCTTTGGAAACAGCCTCTATTTCTGCGCGTTTAAGTTTTGATGTTGCTCCTTACTTTCAGTTGAAGAAACTTTTTTATAATTCAATTTCTGATCGCGGGGGGGGGGCGGGCCACGGTTGAAGTTGTTTTCATGTAAAAATACCCTTCCCCTCTTCCATGGAGAATTCCCCCCACAAGACAATTCCATTCCTGTCGACTCTTGGAGGGTGTTTCCCCATTTTTCGATAATCAGGCAATTTTCTCAAGCTCATAGCTTTGGATAGGTAACACTAAAGTTAATGAATCCTAAATCTTTGGAAACAGCCTCTATTTCTGCCCGTTTAAGTTTTGATGTTGCTCCTTACTTTCAGTTGAAGAAACTTTTTTATAATTCAATTTCTGATCGCTGGGGGTGGGCCACGGTTGAAGTTGTTTTCATGTAAAAATACCCTTCCCCTCTTCCATGGAGAATTCCCCCCACAAGACAATTCCATTCCTGTCAACTTTTGGAGGGTGTTTCCCCATTTTTCGATAATCAGGCAATTTTCTCAAGCTCATAGCTTTGGATAGGTAACACTAAAGTTAATGAATCCTAAATCTTTGGAAACAGCCTCTATTTCTGCCCGTTTAAGTTTTGATGTTGCTCCTTACTTTCAGTTGAAGAAACTTTTTTATAATTCAATTTCTGATCGCTGGGGGTGGGCCACGGTTGAAGTTGTTTTCATGTAAAAATACCCTTCCCCTCTTCCATGGAGAATTCCCCCCACAAGACAATTCCATTCCTGTCGACTTTTGGAGGGTGTTTTAATTAGCTCAGATTTTACGGAAATAGTTTCATTTTTCGATCCAAAAAAGGACTTAAGTTTCACATTTGAACCAGAGAATTGTATTTTCCATAATTTTCTTACAAAAAACTAGAGTTTACGGTCAAAAACCCTTATTAGCTCAGATTTTACAGAAATAGTTTATTTTTCGATCCAAAAATGGACTTAAGTTTCACATTTGAACCAGAGAATTGTATTTTCCATAATTTTCTTACAAAAAACTATAGTTTACGGTCAAAAACCCTAATTAGCTCAGATTTTACGGAAAGAGTTTTATTTTTCAATCCAAAAATGGACTTAAGTTTCACATTTGAACTAGAGAATTGTATTTTCCATAATTTTCTTACAAAAAACTAGAGTTTACGGTCAAATGGCCTTATTAACTCAGATTCTACAGAAATAGTTTTATTTTTCGATCCAAAAAAGGACTTAAGTTTCACATTTGAACCAGAGAATTGTATTTTCCATAATTTTCTTACAAAAAACTAGAGTTTACGGTCAAAAACCCTTATTAGCTCAGATTTTACAGAAATAGTTTATTTTTTCGATCCAAAAATGGACTTAAGTTTCACATTTGAACCAGAGAATTGTATTTTCCATAATTTTCTTACAAAAAAACTATAGTTTACGGTCAAAAACCCTAATTAGCTCAGATTTTACGGAAATAGTTTTATTTTTCAATCCATAAATGGACTTAAGTTGCAAACTAGAGTTTACGGTCAAAAACCATTATTAGCTCATATTTTACAGAAATAGTTTATTTTTTCTATCCAAAGATGGACTTAAGTTTCACATTGGAACCAGAGAATTGTATTTTCCATAATTTTCTTACAAAAACTATAGTTTACGGTCAAAAACCCTAATTAACTCAGATTTTACAAAAATAGTTTTATTTTTCGATCCATAAATGGACTTAAGTTTCACATTTGAACCAGAGAATTGTATTTTCCATAATTTTCTTACAAAAAACTAGAGTTTACGGTCAAAAACCATTATTAGCTCAGATTTTACGGAAATAGTTTTGTTTTTCGATCCCAAAATGGACTTAAGTTTCACACTTGAACCAGAGAATTGTATTTTCCATAATTTTCTTACAAAAAACTAGAGTTTACGGTCAAAAACCCTTATTAGCTCAGATTTTACAAAAATAGTTTTATTTTTCGATCCATTAATGGATTTAAGTTTCACATTTGAACCAGAGAATTGTATTTTCCATAATTTTCTTACAAAAAACTAGATTTTAAGGTCAAAAACCCTTATTAACTCAGATTTTACAGAAATAGTTTATTTTTCGATCCAAAAATGGACTTAAGTTTCACATTTGAAAGCTACGATCGTAATGAATGATACTTGTTATCAGAAAAAATGTCAATTGCCAAAAAAAAAATAAAAAAAAATGGGGGGAGGGGGCCAAAAAGTTGGAGGGGAGCGGGCACCCTTCGAGTTTGGGGATAGGGGACCTTTGGGGGGTTGATGTCTCTGCTGGTTAGGGTCATTGGTGATTATGATCCTTGATGGTTTGTACTCACATACACCTTACTACTTGATTTGCAAGGATTTCTAAGTTTTGTTCTGAATTTCATTATTAAAATTATTTTCTTGCCATCTACATCTCTCTTAGTATTAACTTTTTAGTATATTATAACGTTGGACCCTATTTTAAACTGACAACACTGTTCAAACACAACTTGTGTATTATACAGAACGCATCGGAGAGGTAAAGCTAGGTCAACTCACAATGTCATTCTATCATCATTAACCATTTTCATAGATTGATGTTGTCTCAAATTTATAACAAATTGCCTGAGTTAACAACTCCTTAGGGCTACCTTAACTGATAATCAGTTTAACCCTTTTATTTTTCTTTTTTTCACCTTCATACAATCCAATTCGCCAATCCCTTACCCCTTTTTCGCAAATGTCAATACCATTCCTTTTATTCAAATCCCAATCACCAATCAAGTTATCGTATATTGAGCAACCATCGCTGTCTCTGACTGGCTCCTAAAAAAATGTCTACGTCTAACGGTACAATCTTGTGCAATTCTTATCAATAACAAAAACCTTGCCAAGCTTTTTAAAATTTTCACGTGTAAGTGTAATGACACACGCGTGGGTTTTCCTTGCGCAATTCAAGTGTAATTGTATGTGTAATTCGTACCTTTAACACTATTACTACTTATATTAAACTGACAATGCAAATTCATTTGTATTTTTTAAGTAAAGTGCAAATTATTTTCTGGCCTTGGGAAGGCAAAGGGGTTTTGAGCCCTACTCATGTTAATTTCTGTTCGTTTTGAGTCTGACTCGGTTATTTATTGTAATTTCTGCTCGTTTTGGGTTTCATTTATATATCGATGCTGATTTGTGGTAGTTTCACGCTTGGTAGATTATTTGATTTTATTTTTGCTCATTTTTTGTTTAATGGAGTTCTTTACTTTTCTTTGAAAAACTTATTTTGTGGAGAAAGGTTTTTTTAATTAATTTCTGTTCATTTTACATTGACATAGTCTTTTCAGGGAAAAAGAAAATAATAGTTTAAATATTTTCGTTTTTTTAAGACTTTACAGTTTGGCCTGCTATTTGTATGCTGGAGAAAATTTTTGAGCGATTTTTAACAACATCACCCTTTTAAAAATCTGGACACAAATAGTAGTAGAGTAGTAGGTACCATTTCCAGGAGCTTATGTTCCTTCCTATGCTATTCCAGGAGTTTATGTTCCTTCCTATGCTATTCCAGGAGTTTATGTTCCTTCCTATGCTATTCCAGGAGTTTATGTTCCTTCCTATGCTATTCAGGAGTTTATGTTCCTTCCTATGCTATTCCAGGAGTTTATGTTCCTTCCTATGCTATTCCAGGAGTTTATGTTCCTTCCTATGCTATTCTAAGAGTATGTTCCCTCCCATGCTATTCTATAGCGCTATGTTCCTTCCTATGTTATTCTATGGGACCTCTACACGTGATTAAAAACCCGTTTTGAAACTACATGCTATTTGCTTGCCTTTCCTCGGTACCTTTCCAAACGAGCGGGGATTCCCCACTGGCTCCTACACATTGCAAAAAGCGACCAATCCTTTACCTATAAAGTGGCCAAGCACGTTTTGAAACTACATGCTATTTGCTTGCCTTTCCTTGGTACCTTTCCAAACGAGCGGGGATTCCCCACTGGTTCCTACACATTGCAAAAAAGTGAGCAGTACGAACGGGGATTCCCCACACAAGTTTGTTTCAACTCCAAGTTTTTCAACCAGACTGGTTTTGAGGCAACATCCGTTTTTTAGGGGCCAATCAGAGACAGCGGAGGTTGCTCAATATACAATAACTTGATTGGTGATTGTTTACAAATAAGGGATTCGCGAATTGGACTATACAAACGATATTAATTGAATAATAGAGAAAAAACAGATCGAGATAGTATTTGCGAATTGGATTGTATGAAGGTGGAGAAAAAAAGGATTAAACTGATTATCAGTTAAGGTAACCCCGAAGGGCTTGTTAACTCAGGGAGTTTGTTATAAATTTGAAACAAAATCAATCTATGAAAATGGCTAACGATGATAGAATAACATTGTGAGTTGACCTAGCTTTACCTCTCCGATGTGGTCTGTATAATACATAAGTGATGTTTGAACAGTGCTGTCAATTTAAAATAGGGTCTAACGTTTTAGTATACTAAAAAGTTGATACTAAGAGAGATGCAGATGGTAAGAAAAGAATTTTAATAATGAAATACAGAACAAACCTTAGAAATCCTTGCAAATCAAGTAGTAAGGTGTATGTGAGTACGAACCATCAATGATCATAAGCACCAACGACCCTAACCAGCAGAGACATCAACTCCCCAAAGGTCCCTTATCCCCAAACTCGAAGGACACCCCCTCCCTCAAACTTTTTGGCCCCCTCCCCCCATTTTTTTAGAATTTTTTTTGAATTTTTTTTTAATTTTTTTTATTTTTTTTATAATGATATATTTTTTCAACTTTTTTTAAATGTCTTCGAATGAGATGAATCATACTTAAAACAAAACAAAAAAAAATCATAGTTACATTCTATTGATTTTTCAAAGTTCATTTTGAATTTCTTTCGTTGAAATGCAAGAGTTGGAATATTTCAGTAGTGTTTTGTCGTGGTTTACCTTGTCACACTTACATTCTCATGATTTTTCAAAGTTCATTTCGGATTTCTTTCGTTGAAATGCAAGAGTTGGAATATTTCAGTAGTGTTTTGTCGTGGTTTACCTTTTCACACTTACATTCTCTTGATTTTTCAAAGTTCATTTTGGATTTCTTTCATTGAAATGCAAGAGTTGGAATATTTCAGTAGTGTTTTGTTATGGTTTACCTTGTCACAGTTACATTCTCTTGATTTTTCAAAGTTCATTTTAGATTTCTTTCGTTGAAATGCAAGAGTTTGAATATTTCAGTAGTGTTTTGTTATGGTTTACATTGTCACAGTTACATTCTATAGATTTTTCAAAGTTCATTTTTGAATTTCTTTCGTTGAAATGCGAGAGTTGGAATATTTCAGTAGTGTTTTGTTATGGTTTACCTTGTCACAGTTACATTCTCTTGATTTTTCAAAGTTCATTTTGGATTTCTTTCGTTGAAATGCAAGAGTTGGAATATTTCAGTAGTGTTTTGTCGTGGTTTACCTTCTTACACCTACATTCTCTTGATTTTTCAAAGTTCATTTTGGATTTCTTTCATTGAAATGCAAGAGTTTGAATATTTCAGTAGTGTTTTGTTATGGTTTACATTGTCACAGTTACATTCTATTGATTTTTCAAAGTTCATTTTTGAATTTCTTTCGTTGAAATGCGAGAGTTGGAATAGTTCAGTAGTGTTTTGTTATGGTTTACCTTGTCACAGTTACATTCTCTTGATTTTTCAAAGTTCATTTTGGATTTCTTTCGTTGAAATGCAAGAGTTGGAATATTTCAGTAGTGTTTTGTCATGGTTTACCTTTTCACACTTACATTCTCTTGATTTTTCAAAGTTCATTTTGGATTTCTTTCATTGAAATGCAAGATTTGGAATATTTCAGTAGTGTTTTGTTATGGTTTAACTTGTCACAGTTACATTCTCTTGATTTTTCAGTTCATTTTGGATTTTTTTCGTTGAAATGCAAGAGTTGGAATGTTTCAGTAGTGTTTTGTTATGGTTTACATTGTCACAGTTACATTCTATTGATTTTTCAAAGTTCATTTTTGAATTTCTTTCGTTGAAATGCGAGAGTTGGAATATTTCAGTAGTGTTTTGTTATGGTTTACCTTGTCACAGTTACATTCTCTTGATTTTTCACAGTTCATTTTGGATTTCTTTCGTTGAAATGCAAGAGTTTGAATATTTCAGTAGTGATTTGTTATGGTTTACCTTGTCACAGTTACATTCTCTTGATTTTTCAAAGTTCATTTTGGATTTTTTTCGTTGAAATGCAAGAGTTGGAATATTTCAGTAGTGTTTTGTTATGGTTTACATTGTCACAGAGGCTCATAGGTGAAACTTAAGTCCAGTTTTGGATCGAAAAATAAACTATTTCTGTAAAATCTGAGCTAATAAGGGTTTTTGACCGTAAACTCTAGTTTTTTGTAGGAAAATTATGGAAAATACAATTCTCTGGTTCAAATGTGAAACTTAAGTCCATTTTTTGGATCGAAAAATAAACTATTTCCGTAAAATCTGAGTTAATAAGTGCTTTTGACCGTAAACTCTAGTTTTTTTTTGTAAGAAAATTATGGAGAATACAATTCGTTGGCTCATAGGTGAAACTTAAGTCCATTTTTGGATCGAAAAATAAAACTATTTCCGAAAAATCTGAGCTAATAAGGGTTTTTGACCGTAAACTCTAGTTTTTGTAAGAAAATTATGGAAAATACAATTCTCTGGTTCAAATGTGAAACTTGAGTCCATTTTTCGGATCGAAAAAATAAAACTATTTCCGTAAAATCTGAGCTAATAAGGGTTTTTGATCATAAAACTCTAGTTTTTCGTAAGAAAATTATGAAAATACAATTCGTTGACTCATAGGTGAAACTAAAGTCCATTTTTGGATCGAAAAATAAACTATATCTGTAAAATCTGAGCTAATAAGGTTTTTTGACCGTAAACTCTAGTTTTTTGTAAGAAAATCATGTAAAATACAATTCGTTGGCTCAAATGTGAAACTTAAGCCCAATTTTTGGACCGAAAAATAAAACTATTTCCGTAAAATCTGAGCTAATAAGGGTTTTTGACCGTAAACTCTAGTTTTTTGTAAGAAAATTATGGAAAATACAATTCTCTGGTTCAAATGTGAAACTTAAGTCCATTTTTCGTTAAGTTTCAGAGTGAATAAATTCATTATCAACATCCTTTGTCAGATACATCAAATAAAATTGACAAAATCTAAATTTCAGAATGAATAAATACTTTAACAACATCCTTTATCGGATATGTCGGATAAAATTGACAAAACCTAAGTATCAGAGTGACTAAATTTTTTATCAACATCCTTTGCCAGATACATCGAATAAAATTGATAAAATATAAGTTTTAGAGTGAATAAATTTGTTTTATCAACATCCTTTGTCAGATACATCAAATAAAATTGACAAAATGTAAATTTCAGAATGAATAAATTCATTATCAACATCCTTTGTCAGATATGTCGGATAAAATTGATAAAATATAAGTGTAAGAGTGAATAAATTTTTCTATCAACATACTTTGTCAGATACATCAAATAAAATTGACAAAATCTAAATTTCCGAACGAATAAATGCTTTAACAACATCCTTTATCGGATATGTCGGATAAAATTGACAAAATCTAAGTATCAGAGTGATTAAATTCTATATCAACGTCCTTTTCTCGGATACATAGGATAAAATTGACAGAATCTGAGTGTCAGTGTGAACAATTTTTTTTATCAACATCCTTTGTCAGATACATCAAATAAAATTGACAAAATCTAAATTTCAGAATGAATAAATTCATTATCAACATCCTTTGTCGGATATGTCGGATAAAATTGACAAAATCTAAGTATCAGAGTGAATAATTTTTTTATCAACATCTTTTGCCAGATACATCGAATAAAATTGATAAAATATAAGTGTCAGAGTGAATAAATTTTTTTATCAACATCCTTTGTCAGATACATCAAATAAAATTGACAAAATCTAAATTTCAGAATGAATAAATTCATTATCAACATCCTTTGTCGGATGTGTCGGATAAAATTTACAAAATCTAAGTATCAGAGTGACTGAATTCTATATCAACATCCTTTTCTCGGATACAGAGGATAAAATTGACAGAAACTAAGTGTCAGTGTGAACAAATTTTTTTTATCAACATCCTTTGTCAGATACATCAAATAAAATTGACAAAATCTAAATTTCAGAATGAATAAATTCATTATCAACATCCTTTTGTCGGATATGTCGGATAAAATTGACAAAATCTAAGTATCAGAGTGAATACATTTTTTATCAACATCCTTTGCCAGGTACATCGAGTAAAATTGATAAAATATAAGTGTCAGAGTGAATAAATTTATTTTTATCAACATCCTTTGTCATATACATCAAATAAAATTGACAAAATCTAAATTTCAGAATGAATAAATTCATTATCAACATCCTTTTTCGGAAATGTCGGGTAAAATTGACAAAATCTAAGTATCAGAGTGACTGAATTCTATATCAACATCCTTTTCTCGGATACATAGGATAAAATTGACAGAATCTAAGTGTCAGTGTGAATAAATTTTTTTATCAACATCCTTTGTCAGATACATCAAATAAAACTGACAAAATCTAAATTTCAGAATGAATAAATTCATTATCAACATCCTTTGTCGGATATGTCGGATAAAATTGACAAAATATAAGTGTCAGAGTGAATAAATATTTTTTATCAACATCCTTTGTCAGATACATCAAATAAAATTGACAAAATCTAAATTTCAGAATGAATAAATGCTTTAACAACATCCTTTATTGGATATGGCGGATAAAATTGATAATATCTAAATTTCAGAATGAATAAATTCTATATCAACATCCTTTGTCGGATATGTCGGATAAAATTGACAACATATAAGTGTCAGAGTGAATAAATTTTTTTTATCAACATCCTTTGTCAGATACATCAGATAAAATTGACAAAATCTAAATTTCAGAATAAATAAATGCTTTATTAACATCCTTTATCGGATATGTCGAATAAAATTGATAAAATGTAAGTATCAGAGTGACTAAATTCTATAGCAACATCCTTTTTTCCGAAACATAGGATAAAATTGACAGAATCTAAGTGCCAGTGTGAATAAATTTTTTTATCAACATCCTTTGTCGGATACATCAAATAAAATTGGCAAAATCTAAATTTCAGAATGAATAAATTCATTATCAACATCCTTTGTCGGATATGTCGGATAAAATTGACAAAATATAAGTGTCAGAGTGAATATTTTTTTTATCAACATCCTTTGTCAGATACATCAAATAAAATTGGCAAAATCTAAATTTCAGAATGAATATATGCTTTAACAACATCCTTTATCAGATATGTCGGATAAAATTGTCATATTCTAAGTATCAGAGTGACTAAATTTTTTATCAACATGCTTTGCCAGATACATCGAATAAAATTGATAAAATATAAGTTTTAGAGTGAATAAATTTTTCTTATAACATCCTTTGTCAGATACATCAAATAAAATTGAAAAAATCTAAATTTCAGAATGAATAAATTCATTATCAACATCCTTTGTCAGATATGTCGGATAAAATTGCCAAAATATAAGTGTCAGAGTGAATAAATTCATTATCAACATCCTTTGTCAGATACATCAAATAAAATTGACAAAATCTAAATTTCAGAATGAATAAATGCTTTAACAACATCCTTTATCAGATATGTCGGATAAAATTGACATAATCTAAGTATCAGAGTGACTAAATTCTATATCAACTTCCTTTTCCCAGATACATAGGATAAAATTGACAAATTCTAAGTGTTAGAGTGAATAAATTTTTTTATCAACATCCTTTGGCAGATACATCGGGTACAATCGACAGAATCTAAATTTCAGAATGAATAAATTCATTATCAACGTCCTTTGTCGGATATGTCGGATAAAATTGACAAAATCTAAGTATCAGAGTGAATATTTTTTTTTAACAACATCCTTTGCCAGATACATCGAATAAAATTGATAAAATATAAGTGCCAGAGTGAATAAATTTTTTTTACCAACATCCTTTGTCAGATACATCAAATAAAATTGACAAAATCTAAATTTCGGAATAAATAAATGCTTTAACAACATCATTTATCGGATGTGTCGGATAAAATTGACAAAATCTAAGTATCAGAGTGACTAAATTCTATATCAACATCCTTTTCTCGGATACATAGGATAAAATTGACAGAATCTAAGTGTGAGAGTGAATAATTTTTTTTTTATCAACATCCTTTTCTCGGATACATAGGATAAAATTGACAAAATCTGAATTTCAGAATGAATAAATTCAATATCAACATCCTTTGTCGGATATGTCGGATAAAATTGACAAAATCTAAATTTCAGAATGAATAAATGCTATAACAATATCCTTTATCAGATATGTCAGATAAAATTGACAAAATCTAAGTATCAGAGTGACTAAATTCTATATCACATCCTTTTCTCAGATACATAGGATAAAATTGACAAATTTTAAGTATTAGAGAGAATAAGTTTTTTTATCAACATCCTTTGCCAGATACATCGGATAAAATTGACAAAATCTAAGTGTCAGAGTGAATAAATTCATTATCAACATCCTTTGTCGGATATGTCGGATAAAATTGACAAAATATAAGTATCAGAGTGAATAATTTTTTTTATCACCATCCTTTGCCAGATACATCGAATAAAATTGACAGAGTCTAAGTGTCAGAGTGAATAAACTTTTTTTATCAACATCCTTTGTCAGATGCTTCGAATAAAAAGTGAAAAAATTTAAATATCAGATTGAATAAATGCTTTAACAACATCCTTCATCGGATTTGTCGGATAAAATTGACAAAATCTAAGTATCAGAGTGATTAAATTCTACATCAACATCCTTTTCTCGGATAAATAGGATAAATTGACAGAATCTAAGTGTTAGAGTGAATATTTTTTTTATCAACATCCTTTGCAAGTTACATCGGATAAAATTGACAAAATCTAAGTGTCAGAGTGAATAAATTCATTATCAACATCCTTTGTCGGATATGTCGGATAAAATTGATAAAGTCTAAGTATCAGAGTGATTAAATTCCATATCAATATCATTTTCTTAGATACATGGGATAAAATTGACAAAATCTAAGTATCAGATTGAATAAATGCTTTATCAGCATCCTTTAAATGCATTATCAACATCATTTGTCAGCTATATCGGATAAAATTGACAAGAAAGACATGGAGCGTACACCGCGACGGCGCATACATAGTGAGAGAGACATACAAATTTGACATAGCTTTATTTCATTTTTCATTCAAGAAATTATGAAAAAATTGTAAGTAAGTAACAATGTCTCTGTGTGTGTGTGTGCAAGGTAGAGCAATTTCCTCACAAATTCCACTATTTAATGCCCCCTCCGCGCGGAGGGGGCATTAAATAGTCCCCTAGATACTTAGATTTTGTCAATTTTATCCGACGTATTCGATAAAGGATGTTGTTAAAGTATTTATTCGTTCGGAAATTTAGATTTTGTCAATTTTATCCGACATATCCGACAAAGGATGTTGATAATGAATTTATTCATTCTGAAATTTAGATTTTGTCAATTTTATTTGATGTATCTGACAAAGGATGTTGATAAAACAAATTTATTCACTCTAACACTTATATTTTATCAATTTTATTTGATGTATCTGGCAAAGGATGTTGATAAAAATTTAGTCACTCTGATACTTAGATTTTGTCAATTTTATCCGACATATCCGGTAAAGGATGTTGTTAAAGTATTTATTCATTCTGAAATTTAGATTTTGTCAACTTTATTTGATGTATCTGACAAAGGATGTTGATAATGAATTTATTCACTCTGAACTTAACGAAAAATGGACTTAAGTTCCACATTTGAACCAGAGAATTGTATTTTCCATAATTTTCTTACAAAGAACTAGAGTTTACGGTCAAAAACCCTTATTAGCTCAGATTTTACGGAAATAGTTTTATTTTTCGATCCAAAAATTGGACTTAAGTTTCACATTTGAACCAGAGAATTGTAATTTCCATAATTTTCTTACAAAAAAACTAGAGTTTACGGTCAAAAACCCTAATTAGCTCAGATTTTACGGATATAGTTTATTTTTCGATCCAAAACTGGACTTAAGTTTCACCTATGAGCCAACGAATTGTATTTTCCATAATTTTCTTACGAAAAAAAACTAGATTTTACGGTCAAAAACCCTTATTAGCTCAGATTTTACGGAAATAGTTTATTTTTCGATCCAAAAAATGGACTTGAGTTTCACATTTGAACCAGAGAATTGTATTTTCCATAATTTTCCTACAAAAAACTAGAGTTTACGGTCAAAAACCCTTATTAGCTCAGATTTTACAGAAATAGTTTATTTTTCGATCCAAAACTGGACTTAAGTTTCACCTATGAGCCTCTGTGACAATGTAAACCATAACAAAACACTACTGAAATATTCAAACTCTTGCATTTCAAGGAAAGAAATCCAAAATGAACTTTGAAAAATCAAGAGAATGTAACTGTGACAAGGTAAACCATAACAAAACACTACTGAAATATTCCAACTCTTGCATTTCAATGAAAGAAATCCAAAATTAACTTTGAAAAATCAAGAGATTGTAGGTGTGAGAAAGTAAACCACGACAAAACAATACTGAAATATTCCAACTCTTGCATTTCAACGAAAGAAATCCAAAATGAACTTTGAAAAATCAAGAGAATGTAACTGTGACAAGGTAAACCATAACAAAACACTACTGAAATATTCCAACTCTTGCATTTCAATGAAAGAAATTCGAAAATGAACTATGATAAATCAATAGAATGTAACTGTGACAATGTAAACCATAGCAAAACACTACTGAAATATTCAAACTCTTGCATTTCAACGAAAGAAATCCAAAATGAACTTTGAAAAATCAAGAGAATGTAAGTGTGACAAGGTAAACCACGACAAAACAATACTGAAATATTCCAACTCTTGCATTTCAACGAAAGAAATCCGAAATGAACTTTGAAAAATCATGAGAATGTAAGTGTGACAAGGTAAACCACGACAAAACACTACTGAAATATTCTAACTCTTGCATTTCAACGGAAAAAAATTCAAAATGAACTTTGAAAAATCAATAGAATGTAACTCATTCGAAGACATGTAAAAAAAGTTGAAAAAATATATCATGTTAAAAAAAATAATAAAAAAAATTCAAAAAAAAAATTCAAAAAAATTCCAAAAAAATGGGGGGAGGGGGCCAAAAAGTTGGAGGGAGGGGGTGTCCTTCGAGTTTGGGGATAAGGGACCTTTGGGGAGTTGATGTCTCTGCTGGTTAGGGTCGTTGGTGCTTATGATCATTGATGGTTCGTACTCACATACACCTTACTACTTGATTTGCAAGGATTTCTAAGGTTTGTTCTGTATTTCATTATTAAAATTCTTTTCTTCCCATCTACATCTCTCTTAGTATCAACTTTTTAGTATACTAAAACGTTAGACCCTATTTTAAATTGACAACACTGTTCAAACATCACTTATGTATTATACAGACCACATCGGAGAGGTAAAGCTAGGTCATCTCACAATGTCATTCTATCATCGTTAGCCATTTTCATAGATTGATGATGTTTCAAATTTATAACAAATTACCTGAGTTAACAAGCCCTTCGGGGTCACCTTAACTGATAATCAGTTTAATCCTTTTTTTTCTCCACCTTCATACAATCCAATTCGCAAATACTATCTAGCTCTGTTTTTTCTCTATTATTCAATTAATATCGTTTGTATAGTCCAATTCGCGAATCCCTTATTTGTAAACAATCACCAATCAAGTTATTGTATATTGAGCAACCTCCGCTGTCTCTGATTGGCCCCTAAAAAACGGATGTTGCCTCAAAAACCAGTCTGGTTGAAAAACTTGGAGTTGAAACAAACTTGTGTGGGGAATCCCCGTTCGTACTGCTCACTTTTTTGCAATGTGTAGGAACCAGTGGGGAATCCCCGCTCGTTTGGAAAGGTACCAAGGAAAGGCAAGCAAATAGCATGTAGTTTCAAAAAGTGTTTTTAATCACGTGTAGAGGTCCCATAGAATAACATAGGAAGGAACATAGCGCTATAGAATAGCATGGGAGGGAGCATAAACTCTTAGAATAGCATAGGAAGGAACATAAACTCCTGGAATAGCATAGGAAGGAACATAAACTCCTGGAATAGCATAGGAAGGAACATAAACTCCTGGAATAGCATAGGAAGGAACATAAACTCCTGGAATAGCATAGGAAGGAACACAAACTCCTGGAATAGCATAGGAAGGAACATAAACTCCTGGAATAGCATAGGAAGGAACATAAACTCCTGGAATAGCATAGGAAGGAACATAAGCTCCTGGAAATGGTACCTACTACTCTACTAATAGTAGTGTTTAATTTAGTTTCATACCTCCTCTACTTGACCTGAAAAAGAAAACTTGATACCATTTGCAAAAAAAAATCTGTTTACGATCTTCGATAGCTTTGACACACTTGCACTATTTTGATTTGGTTAAATTTTAAGAGCAAAGTAGTAATAGAAGTAGCCCTGAAAGTTTGAACATAATACCCTTATTCTTATTCGTTCTTGGGATACTGCTGAGATGCCTTATCGGGAATTAGAACTAACACAGTGCATTTTGATTCAATCTTAAGACGACAAAATTAGTTTTTAAACATAGTGGGTAAATTGTGTAACTGTGGGGGGTTGACCTACGCAATAGCCCAAGAGATACAGTAACAAGACCGTTCAGCTATGCTGAACAAAATAGCTATCTTAAATTTGGATTGAAAATGTTTAGAAAATTATGAGCTAAAGAGGAGGGCTGATTACCCTCCAATCACTTTTGACTCTTAAAAAGAGTACTAGAACTTTGAATTTCTAACCAAATTAGCTCCTTTAAAACATCAATGATTTTATTGGCTATAATAGAGCAGCGCTGCTCTATCATAGCAGGTTAGTGCTTATATACCATTTTAATGCTTGCATGTGTATAGTTTTTTTGTTTAATTGAAACTCCCCCTAAACGTTTCAACTTAATAACCTTAAGTGTCAGTAGTCACAGTAACCGTAGAAGCAGTATCAAAATTATACACTTAGTGTCTTCTGGCTAGTTCAAAATCTGTCATAATTTACCCTGAAAGGTCTAACTTAATAATGTAAGTCGTTATTGTGACATTGCTTTGTCACCCTACTGACAATCTACATGATCATAATTCGTTTTGGTTTAGTTCAGCGTCCGCCTAAATATGCCTTGAGTTCTCAAATGTCTGAACAAGATGGAGAACAAGATGTGTTCTCCAAGAAACTTCCCTGACAAAGATTCCTCGCACGTAAAATTCTACTCATAAGCCCCTTACAAGTACCACCAAAAAACTATCCCTCCCCCTCAGAATATTTCCCAACCTGTAAAATTGATTTGTCAAAGGAAATTTCACGCAAAAAAAAAAAAATCCTGAGATATGCCACTTGTATTCCAAACCTAAGGAAGAAAACATGGTTCAAATCATTTCAAAGTTTTTCATTGCATAAACCAATAACTAATCTTAGCAGAAACTTTAGCTGAATTTATCAAATTGAATGAACTTGAATTTTTAATCGAACATAAAAATTCCGCAGTCATATAAGATTTTGCTTTCCAACAGGAAGGAGTATTACCATACTCGACTTGGATAATTTCTAAAACGGATTAGATTAATTTTTGGCTTTAAAAGGAAGAGCGCATGCCTAAAAGAGCATATTTTAATGCCCAAACTGCTCTTTATGAGCCTTAAGGTAAACAAAGAAAGAAGCTGGGGCTGGGGTCGAGGGATAGGAATTAATTAGACTAGCCCTTTCAGTATCCAGTCGAATGAGCCCTTTTTGAAGTTTCTACAACAGCGCTTTCTATAAAAACCTTATATGCCCCCAGGGCATAACTTACAACCCTTGTCCTAAGGGCTCTGAAGGGGTTGTCATCCTCAAAGACCTAATTTCCAGAACTTTCAACTAGGTTGAACATAATGGCTATCTCAAATTTGTACTGGATGTGTTTGGGCAAATGGTGGGCTTTAGAGGGGGGTTTGTTGCCCTTCAATAGATTTCGATTATTAAAGAGCAGTAGCCCTTTCAATTTCCAATCGAATGAGTTTTTTTTTGAAGTTCCTACAAGAAAGCTTTCTATAAAAACCTTATATGCCCCCAGGATATAACTTATAACCTTTGCCCTAAGTACTGTGGAGGGAGTGTCATCCTCAAAAACATAATTTCCGGACCTTACAACTACTTCGAACCAAATGGCTGTCATAAAGCTTTGATTGCGTGTGTTTTGGGAAATAGCAAAATTAAAAAGGTCACAAGCCCTTCCAATTTCCAATCGAATGAGCCCTTTTTGAAGTTTTTACGACAATGCTTTCTATAACAACCTTATTTGCCCCCAGGGTATAACTTACAGCCCTTGCCCTGAGGGCTGTGGGAGGAGTGTCATTCTCAAAGACATAAAAACCGGATCTTTAAACTACGTTGAACAAAATGGCTGTCTCAATTTTGATTGGATGTGTTTGGGAAAGTGGTGGGCGTGAGAGGGGGGAAAGTTGTCCTCCAATCACTTTCAAGTATTAAAAATGGCACTAGTCCTTTCAATTTCCAATCAAATGAGCCTTTTTTGAAGTTTCTACGACAACACGTTCTATAAAAACCTTTGATGCCCCCAGGGCATAACTTACAAGCCTCGCCATGAGGGCTGTGGAGGGAGTGTCATCCTCAAAGGCATAATTTCCGGACCTTTAAACTACGTCAAACAAAATGGCTAAAACGTCAAACAAAAACGTCAAACAAAATCTCAAAATTTTGATTGGATGTGTTTGGGGAAATGGTGGGTGTGAGAGGGGTGTTAGTTTTCCTCCGATCACTTTCGTCTATTAAAAAGGGCACAAGCCCTTCGAATTTTCAATCAAATGAGCCCTTCTCGAAGTTTCCACAACAGTTATTTCGATACAAAGTGCCCCCAAGCTGAGATTTCGTTTGTACATTAAGGGCTAGAGACTTCTGAATGTAAGTTTCAAGCAACGACAAAAATAATAACAAATACAAATTTTTGGCTCTTTTCCAGGCGAACCGGTATTTCGTTCTGATTTGTTGGGGTATTAGGATCTACTTGCTCCAAAGACTTTCGATTATAAGTTTCAAGCCAATCGAATTATAGTTTGTTGCCCTCTTTTGAGGATCCTTGCTCTCAGTCTAATTTCTTTGTTCCTTAAGGTTCCCCTGGCCCAGAAGCTCACGAATATAAGTTATAAACCGTTTGGAAAAAAACTTTGCCTCTTCCTTGCCAAAGAACCAGTGTTTTTTTTCATTTTTTTTTTTTTTAGCTGTGGGTCAAAGGATTCAAGTTCCAAGCTGACGGGAGAAAAGTTTTTGGCTGATTTTTGGAGACCATGCTCCTAATCAGTTTTATTCCACTCTAAGATTTCTTCGGTCCAAGAACTTGCAGATACATGTTAAAAGCGATTCAGAAAAAAAATATTTTGTCTTTTCTTGGCACCATTATCTGGCAAATTATTTTTTTTCTTGTGTGATCTGGCCCCTTTGCCCAAAGACTTAAGAAGCTTATCCTTTTTTCTAAATAAAAATGAAAGTTCCCTTCAACAATCCCTGAAAATTTCCACTCGATATCCCAAGTTGTTCCTGAGATAAAGCAGACACGCTATTTTGATAATCTGGGTACACATGATTCATTTCGGCGTACATCAATGCTTCGCCAGGAACAGATTCTAGTTCAACAGGGGCTCGTAGTGCCAGAATTTCAAACAGATTAGAAACAAAATATATCAAACCCTCCCCTGTGCTCTTCTGCCAGCTATAATTTGAATTATTATTACCCTTCCTCCCCACAACATTCCCTGAAATTTTCACTTAATCCTCAATCCGTTCCCAGAATATTGCGGATCCACTGTTTTGCTCACCTGGCAGCGGAAAGCGTCTTTAGATTTACCTCGCTCTTTAATCGTGAATAGATTATAGGTCTCATTGGGGCTTAAAGTGTAAGAGTGTTTAAATGAGTTGGAGAAAAAATTGTTAGTTTCCCCTTCTACCCTTCGTCTTAAGTCAAAATTTGAGGCCTACTTAGTCCTCCTAACTCTATATGAAAGTTTCAACTTGATATTTCAGGCTATTCCCGGAATATTGCAGATATTCTATTTTGATAATTTTGATAATCTAATACCACATAGTATATTTTGGTTTACCTCGCTGCTTGGACGCAAATGGATTCAAGTTCCCATAGAAGCTTATAGTTCACAGATGTTTGTACAGAACAGAGACATAACATGAAATTTCAAGTTCCCTTGTCCTCCCTCCTATCCTGCCTGAAAGTTTCAACTGCATCCCCAAGCCATTCCTGAGATGATATAGAAATGCTATTTTTACAGCCTGAATATGCATGATATCGTTAGAATTACCTCTGTTCCCTCTCCCAAGTCAACATTTGAGGTCCACTTGACTCCCCAATACCCAACGGAAGATTCAAATTTATTTCCCATACCACTCTTAAGATTTGGATACCCTTTATTGTTAACAAGGGTAAACATAGTGTCTTTCGAAAAGATCTAAATAGACCGTGAATAGATTCTAGCCCCACGGGTGCTTAAAGTGCTGAAACTTTTAGATAGATCTGACGCAAAATATTTTTAGCCTTTCCCTTCTTCCTTCCCCTAGCTTTTCTTTGTGTAGTAGGGTTCCAGGGACTCAGGAACTTACAGATGAGCCTTTCAAGCCGTTCAGAGGCAAACTTTTTTTTAACCCAGTTTTGGGCACTATTTTCGAAAAAATAGATTTTTTCTCACTCGAACTTACATATGTAGGTTTCAAGCCTTTAAAAAAAAGAATAAAAAATGTCCTTTTCGAGTGAAACCAAATCTTTTATCTATTTTTGTTGTGCATTGGGGCCTTATTGACATAAAGACCTCCCAATATAAGTTTGAAGCAAAAAAGAAGTTTATTGGCCAACTTCCGAATATACGTAAACAACTAGCAACTCATATCATTTAGACTCCTAACCTCTGTTGCTACAAGGGTCCTGTCATCCCTTGAGCTGTATTAATTGTTCCTTCTGACTATTCTGAAAAAAATGGCTATCTGAAATTTGATTCGATGCCATGGGGATGGGGGCAAAAGGAGTAAATTAGGGCGCGGGAGGGGTTCGTCACCCTTAAATCACTGCTAACCCTTAAAAAGGGCACTAATACGATCAATTACAATTGACACGAACCCTTTATTAAGTTTCAAGAAAATACTGCACAGGAGGCACTTCGCTCTTACCAGTGCGGTGGCTCTGGTCAAATAGAAATACTTTCA
Organism: Artemia sinica; assembly: GCA_027921565.1. Classification (NCBI taxonomy): domain Eukaryota; kingdom Metazoa; phylum Arthropoda; class Branchiopoda; order Anostraca; family Artemiidae; genus Artemia; species Artemia sinica. Next base: position 50,071,331 of record CM051260.1, on the reverse strand, counting down.
ATTATTTGTTTGAATTTTAAGGCAGCTTGTGGATGTTTTAACGTACCAAAATTTTCAGAACCGCGTTATTACCCCTATTCCTAATTGCTTCATTTATTATAAAATAAGAAGAAGCAGTTCCCTCTCTTTTCAAAAAAAATATTACTGTAAACTATAACCTTGATTTGGTATTCCATATGAATTCCCCGAAGGGCCAATGTGGATGCGGCTGCCTTCCGTTAGAAGCCTACTGAGAAAAACCCGGTGTTAGCACCCCTCCCCTCCCTCATCTCTAGTATGTGAAAAGGTTCCTTGTATAGCAACATAAACTATTTCGTAACCTAGACCGCGGAACAACTTACACTGGGAATCACATACAGTATGCACTGAAATCTTGTACAGCCCATCTGTACCGTCTTAAAAACTTTCGTTGGACCAAAACTCATCAGCGATTAATTTTTAGGCTGTGGTTGACCGAGAATTCAGTCTGTTTTTTCTTTGATAAGCCCAATAATAGTTTTTTAGGAATTATTTTTATTTGGTAAGTAATTTTACTAGGCTTGAGTTTTATACCTTTTTTATTGAAGAAAATTTTTTCTTTTCTTTTTTTTGCATATTACCTTACATTTTTCAGGTTTTATTTTCAAGCTCCTTCTTCCTTTCTTTGTCGTTTTAATTCGCTTCGACTGACATCAAGGCATTCTAAGAAATCTACCCAAGGGGTAAGGAAAACCTGCAATAAAATTGTCTGTGGGGGGGATTAAACCTTGGAAAATATTGGAGAGGGTTGAAAGAAAGGATACAAAGCCAAATTTAGACCAAATCAATCCTAGAATAAAGACTGAAAAGAGAATAGATTGTACAGGCTTGCCTCCTTGGAAAATTTATCTGGGTACCCTTGCGGAACTTTACATGGAGACAGACTAACATAAATAAACTAAGACATAATATATTTGTGTGAGGTTTCTTTTAGTTTAGGGAACTTTTCACTGTTATTTTCCATATCAAAAACTGTTTTTAATGCCTTCTTTTCTAGAAACAAAACAAGGCCACTAGAAAAGAAACGGTTACAATCATATCACTTTTTTAAAGAAGTTCCTCTTGAATTACTTCGGTTCCTCAAGGCTTATCTTCCAGCATTTGAAGTTTTCACTCTCGACCAAGAAGTCGGGGTCGCCAAAGTTTTTTCTCTCTAAGGAAATTTCATGTTAAACTGATCTCCAAGCGTGAAAGATTAGGCTTTGGAAGTTCACCCTGGATGTGGCCAAAGTGTTTTGTATAAGAAGTCGTCGCTCTTCTATCCCTCGAGCAAAGTTCCAAGTTAGACCCTCTTCAAATTTCGAACTTATTTCATTAGCCTTATGTTTCAGCGTTCTTTTCAATCAAGAAACCGTAACGTCTAACAAAAGTTAAAATAATAAATAAAAGAAGCTATGGCCGCAAATCCTCTTCCTTCTCAGGTAAACTCCATAAGCGATTCTAAAGATTCGAGTCAATAAAAATTCCTATGGTCGAAATTTGCATCGAATTTCCTGAAGCCTTTTCGATCAAGAAGACATCGTTATCCTCACTTTCCAGTGACGTTCCGAGATAAATAATCGTCCATTAACTTAGGTCAGATCACACCTCGTTTTCTGGATCAATAAGCCATAAGCATTAATATTTTCTTTTTGTAAATTCCTCAAAACAGGGGGAAATTTCAGAACTCAAAACGAGAGAAATCTCAATCATCAGTGTTCTGTTTGTAAGTCATTTAGAAACTAATTTTGAACGCCACCTGTTTTTCTTCCTTAAGAGCGCTGCAAGAAACATTTGCTAGAAAAGGAAGTTTCCGACAAACTACGGTACGATAACTTGTGATATAGTCATGTTGACCCTTTACAGCTCTTGACGTGGCAAAATGAAACTAATTGTTCATTGTAGTACTTGAGAAAAATAATAAATCAAAATAAACAAGGAAGAAAATCAATTATATGTACAAATGGACTCTCAAGTCTCAACTTAAATGACCCGCATAGGGAAAACCCTTGGAGTTTAGTTAATTTGATATCACTATTAAATGTACATTACGACACAGACACATAGAAAAGATTTTTGTCTCCATTGTTTCTGTTTCAATTTCTCTATTTTCTCTATATATCTATCTTGTAGCTATCTATTTTCTTTCAAAATTGGATTTTAAGTGGTATAACCTCAGATATTCTCCGCATTGACAATATAGTTGAAAAACTAATCAAAATTTCCTCCAAATAAGCTTCGATTTCTGTAAGTGAATTTTTCTTTTTAACTTTCTTTTGGTCTGAAGATTTCTATTTTCTCTTTCTTTTTACAATTATTTCTTCCTTAACGATTTTCATCAAGATATTTTATTAAAGAAGTGCTCTGGTGCCTTATTCGCGCAGTGCCATGGCAGTGGTTATGTGCCCCGCAATTTTAAAGTATTTCTAGAAAGAATAATTTTCTAAATCGAATGGACAGACTAATTTTATGAAAATAGTTTGTGAAGTGGCAGATGGTGTTTGAGGAACGAAAATTAGAAAGGCAACTAGGAATATTAGCGAAAATGCTTTAAGCTTAGAGAGAAGAGGAGGTGCTTTTAGACAAATATTTGAAAGACGGATTATATTAAAATAAGAGGAATGTTAGGAAAGAAGAGAAAGTATTAAATTTAAATTAAGGAAGTGTGAAATGGAGGCCATGGATAAAATTGCTGAAGATCTGAAAGATGACAACATACAAGTAAAATATTATACTCGCATGTTAAATAATTGATAGGAACAGCGCTGAATTAGAATTGAGTTAGAGATATGAACGGGGTCAAAATGAGTAAAAAAGGAAGTCAAAGATATATGGCCATAACATTTTGAGAATGTGACAAACCGTGATAAAATTACAGGAAATGATATAGAAAAGAAAGAAAAGATTTGTGACACTGGAAGTGAAGGAAGATTTATCTTGCGAGGGAAATTAGAGACAGTGCTGCTAAAAAGATTAAAAAAATGATAAGGCTCCATGTGCTGTGTTTTTTAAGTATGGTGGCTGTGAAGTTAGAGATAAATTACACAGGATTATGGATATGATTTTTGAAAAAGAGGAAGTACCTAACGATATTAGAAAACTCTTTTCACTTTTCAAAAAGAAAAGTTTTAAGAGTGGAGCAAATTACTTAGTATTATGATATTTTTTAGACTTGGAGATACTGTATATAAAGTTTTAAGAGAAGAACAGTGCAGTTTTAAGATGCGGAGAGGATGCGTTGACCAAATTTTTACTCTTAGATTAATAATTGAGAAGTGCCTGAGTCATCAGGCCCCTTTAGTCCTCAGTTTTATAGATTATGAGCAAGCGTTCGATTCAACTGATAGAAGAGGTTTAGCGAAGCTCCTATCCTTGCATCGTATACTAGATAAATATATTAAAGCGATTAGTGATGTACGCGAGAATAACATTGCTGCGGTTAAAGTAGGAAATGAGGCTTGTACCTGCTTTCGTATTGAATCAGTTGAGAAGACTTGCGTTCTATCTCCTTTATCTGAATTATTTTGATGGAATTTGTCCTTAGGAGCACAATACAGGTTATGGGAGAGCACAGAGTCAAATGAGAAATCAAACTCTCTTAGATTATGTTGATGATTCCAGCGTCCCATATGAACATGTTAGAATGGATTTTGCTCCTAGATCAACATGAATAAATTTTTGGAGGTTTTGAGAATTCAGGGTACCAGAATAGACTTTAACATGGATATTAAGAAGTCACTGAGACTGGGAATAAGTGAAGGTGAGGAGTTGATGATAGGTAACGAGAGGATCGATAAAGTAGAACGCTTCACTTACCTAGGCAGTGTTATTAGTAAAGATGATGGATCCAGTGAAAATGTTAAAAGCGGAATAGTGAAGGCCAAGGGTGTTTTTTTTTCACAGTTAAAACGATTTAGAAAAATAGTAAGACAAGTCTGCGAATCAAGATTAGAATATTGGAAGCTACCTTAATGAAAGGGGGGAAATATGGTTCTGAAACGTGGGCGCTCCGAAAGAAGGAGGAAGATTTGTTAGGTGTATCCCCAAAAAATTGTCTACGGACTGTTTTGTATCTCAAACATTGAGCTGTAAGAAGAATATGGTTTTATCAAACTTTCTAGGGTTATTTTGGGAGAAAGATTGAGAGGGTTAGGACATGTATTGCGGATGAAGGATTGTCGAAGATCTTCCGTTTCAGCAATTATCTAGGGCCAAACGAAAAACAGATCGTCCCTGAAAGGGCTGGGACGAGTTCGCAAGGAAGAATTTAAGGGAAACTGTAACTTCTTGGGCAGATCAAAATGAAAATAGCTTGGACTGTTTAGAAAAGTTACATGATGCGAATTTTTTTTGCTAGACTCCAAAACGCAGTCGTATCGCCTCTAACATTTACACTTATTTTAGAACAATGATTTTTGAAGCTTACTGCTGCTGCAAAATTTGATTATTCATATATATATATATATATATGTATATATATATATATTTCGGAATTGTAGTCACAAGACACGAGTTCTACGAAAATTCTGAACAGTGAACTCAGCGTATGGATCTATTCAGATCACACGTTTCGACCGTTGACCAGAAACAAGTTAGATTTTCATCCTCATGTTCATTAGATGCAGCCATTTAGCACAGCCTTAGTCTTTATCTAAATCCTGAAGGTATATTTTCACAGAATCTTAGCCCATAAAGTACGTGTTTAAGTATAGCATTTTACATTTACAAGGATAAAAGTATTTGCTATCAGAGCCCAGATCTTCCGAGTGCAGGCCAAACGCTACTCTTGGATTCTCAGGTTTACTATAGGTAATTAAGTATATGCATCCTATCTTTAGATTTTGTAAGTTATTCTTATTTTACTTGATGTTTGTCATTTATTAAATTTACATTACTCTTCTTTCTTAAATTCAAAATCATTTAATTAAAAAACAAGACATAGCTCTCGTGGGCAAAGCCCAAATATGATGTCTCTTAGTCATAATTAGCAAAATAAAGTTGTCTGATAAAACTTCGTCAGGATAAATAAACTAAAGGATAAATAAACACTTGAGATTGAGAATAAAATTGTCTGATAAAGCTTCGTCAGGATAAAATAAACTAAACATTAAAAACACTAGAGATCTTATAGGGACAAAAGGTGGGGGAAGGAATGATCGGTAGATGGGATGTTGAAGGAGGGAGGAGCCAAATCTTTGGCATAATTTTTCTCGGCGGGAAGAAAGGGATTCAAGTTTAAATTCTTTGAGGTAAAAGGAGTAAGGCAGAGGGGAACCACCATAAATGATTTGCAGAGGTCTCTTTTGAACTCGTTCTATTTTATCAGTTTCATCCTGGGTAAGGGCACAGTGCCAAACCGGACAAGCATATTCAACTAAGGGGCGGATGAAAGTGTAAAATATTAGTTTCAGCTTGTCCTTAGGAACTCGAAATTTTTTCAGTGTTTTTAGCATTTGGATTGCGCCGTTAGCTTTTTTAACAATTGTCTTTGTATTCTCCCGCCATGAAAGGTCAGAAGAAATCACCACACCAAGTAAACTTATTTTATGGCTTATTAGCTCGGAAGCGATAGGAGGTTCGAAAGACGGTTGAATATTCTGAAGAAAAGAAAATGTCGTGACCAAGCATTTGTCTTTATTCATGACCATGTTTAGTTCAGCCGCCTCTGACATATTCTTCTTTCTTATACAGATATATAAGTAAACATGTATAAATGAAATATGGCTTCAAATTTATTTTTCCTAGCCATTTCGAATAAAATAGAATAAGTTTTAACCATGAAAATTAACATTTTGTACTGCGATAAGGTTACCTGGGAAAGTGTTTTTTTTTTTTTTTTTTTTTTTTTTTTTTTTTTTAAGTCAGAGAGGCGAAAAAATCATTTGTTCGTTTTAACCGACTGCACAGTATTCAATATATTGAAATTTTTCGGATTCACCGTGAAAAGGTTCTGGAGAGTTCTAAAATTCAGGGTGAATTAGGATCACACCTTTTCTACCCTCGAACTGTAATTCTCAATGCAATCATGCGTACAACCCCCCTCCCCAGAAAAATTTAAGTAGAGATACAAAATAAATTTTTCATGTGCTTCTTTCTTCACATTCGCTTGATAATGGTCATTGTAACTTCCAATCTCAACGAAGGTACGAACAAATTCAGAATTCAAACCTTTTACTATAAAGCATTAATACAATCACTACCATGGAATCTATTCTAATTCTTCTTCTAATTCTTCATCATACTCATCGTCATTTTGGCTAGATCCAAACTGCAAAACGAATAAACAAGATGATAAGAAATTTCAGGAGACACCCACGATGATAAGCTAAGTCGATCAAATAACTGAAAGTAATAACGCAGAGATATATCTCAAAGGATGTTACCAGCAAGGGCGTATCCAGGATTTTTGCTCGGGAGCGGGGAAAACAACTTAAAAAACGCATTAAAAATTTGTTTATATGCATTTTGTTACGTTTCTACGATCCCCCTGTATACGGCCTTGGTTACCAGGTCTATTGTATTAACCGTTCAGAAGCAAAATTTATTAATTCCAGAAATGCGACGAATGGAGAAGATTAAAAAACAAATAAAGTACTGGTTTGAATTTGAATGTAACGCAATAATCATCTAGTAAAAATATGCAGAATTTTTAGGTACTTTTTAAGTGTAGAAAAACTTTTAGTGCTTTCTGGCTACTTTTTATGGACTGAGTCAACTTGGTTTTGAACACAAAAATCCATTTAGTCTTTGATAACCATAAGGTATTTTTACTTTTTGCATTTTTTTTTTAATAGGAGGTATTCGTACGAACATGCACAAGTTAATCAACTGCAAAGTTAATTAGCCAAGTTAACAAAGTCCTTTGACAGTGCCATCTAATGAGATTTAATTCAATTTATTTAATTCTTTTTTTAAGCACGTAAAAGATAAACAGATGACGAGAGACTTCCCATATCGAAATACTAGAAAATAAATAAAAACAGTTGATTGGGATACTCCTTTTTACCAGGATTAGAAAGTACAAAAAAGAGAAATCTGTCAGGTGTATCCTGCAAAATCATGGTGCATACTGAAAATAGTCACTGAGATACACAAATTTAATGTTGCAAATTGGCTATTCCAGGTTAACATTACAGCTTTAACATAACATTACAGCATTTAGCGTGCGTAGCTGTGTTGGCCTCAGGCGGCTTGGTGCTGCGATGAGTTGTTAGTAGTAGTAGTAGTTTATATTACCTCCTTGCTTTCTGATTAGGCAATCAATCAAAATTGCTCAAAATAGAAGTTGATCGAAAGATTTGCAGCACTTTTATGAAATTTCACGGTTCTTTCTCGTTTATTGAGTATCTTTTTATTGCAGCACTTTATTAATTATTGCAGCATTTTAAGAGATTTCACGGTTCTTTCTCGTTTATTTAAAACCTTAATTTATATTTATTTATTTCATTATTGTTAACATCAAATTTTTTTTATTTGTCCTGGCACTTTTTAACAGTCTTTTATTGACGTGCTAAACTTTTTCTAAACTTAAGTTTTAAAAATCATGGTGTAAATTAATCAGTTTCTTGAAGAGAAAATGCATACTTCACTTACAAAGGATTTAAAATTACTAGTAAGCTTTAACTAATTATAAGAGCGATTTGAAAATGCCTTCGTTTAAATACCTATTATTTCAGCTTCGACCTTCTTGAAATAAGATCTTTATAGATAATATGGAAGATGCAAAGCCGTATGCAAAACTTCAATTTGAAGTGCCCTGGTATTTTGAAGGGAAAGCACAGCTTCGAAAAAGAAAACAACAAGAAAACAAGGTGATATCGATTAAATATATTAGAGATTATAGAGGAAAATCCAAATAAATTAGGAAGTTGGGGAGGGGATGACCAATACCCCAATAGACGATTCTAAAATCAATGATTTTTAGCAATAAAATGCGAAAGTTATTTAATCCAATCATAATTAAGTCAGGTAGTTAACTGGCTGATAGGTAATCATTAAAACCAGTGGCTGAAGTCCTAGAAACTTCTTACAATATCAGTCCTTGACTCATAAGATTAGCACAAAACAACTTTAAAGCATGGCCTTTAAAGCAAAAATGATCCCATTGTTCCTCCTTTTTTGGACATATTTAGCACGCAAAGTTAGAGTTTCCTAAAGATCCAGCTAAGGTAATAATTAAATTAAAAAAAAGAAAAAAAACCTAATTAAAAATTAAATTCTTTATAATTCATTTTTTTGCAGTAAAAAAAGCAAATTTTTAACCCTGGCTACAAACAGCCTGAAGTAAAAAAAAATAATTTTTTTCCTTTTTAAAAGAAATTTCATAAAAACATTGTAACGTTATTCCCAGAAAAGGGATATACTTCCGCCCCCTAGCGTTGCAAAAATTATATTTTTGGGGATTTTAGACGGAGGGATGTCCAGTTTGGCCAGCCCTTCCTTGCCATTTCACTCACTTCGCTGACAGGATTAAATGGTTGTCATGCAAACAAGGGACTAAAACAGTAAGAAGTGTTAAAGTGGCAGTGACTGAAGCAACACGTAATACAACCAAGCCTTTGAAGTATAAAAATAAATCTTTTCTTCCCGATATTTTTTATAGCTTTGCTTCGAAGCTTCGATGAAGCTGATAAAAATAAGCCTAATATGCACAGCAACCTCAGAAAATCAGAGCAATCTAAACGGGCAACGCGCAAACGTTTTCTCATGATTGATTAATTTTGGATTCGGCCCATAATTCAGACATTAATACCAACTGTAGCCCTGAAAATTAGAAATGGAGGACATTTATGAACACAACAAGCGACGATTAGTCCAAAAAATTTGCCGATATTTCTGCATAAGAGCACCAAAAAATTATTACTGACAATTAATTTTGGTATGTTTCAAAAGCTGACGAAGAAAAACACTAAGACGATGTTAATCGCACTTCAACCTACTTACTCAGCAATTCAAACTTTTTAATTCTCTCTATAAGGCACAAAGATGGATGTACAAAGCTGTTTTGGAATTTCAAGAAATCTACAACAGTTGACAGTCATGAACCAGTAATTTCACTTGCTCAGCTTTTGCTGTTGATCAAAAATTTCAGTTCTACCAACGGCTGAAAATAAATCCTTCTACAATTCACAGTTATTCGTCCCTCACTACCGAAGTCTGTTATTAAGTTTGGTAATTTAAATTCTTTTTACTCCCTTACCTTAAATAAATAACGATTTTATTTTCAAACGCCATAAAAACGGTCATGCCGATCAGCGGCAGTTCTTGTCATAATAAGGCACTAAACATATAAAACATATGAAAATCACAGCCATAGCCATCGTCATGCAAAAATATACATCGATTCGAAATATCAAAGATTAAAACTAAACATAGTCAAACAGAGTCAAGCGAATAAAAAGAATAATGAACTAAAAAAGAATAACTGAGCCTAAATTGGTAATCAATTTAATTCAGGGATCATAAGGTATCTCTTTTTAATCAAAGATCACAGAGGATACTTTCCTCCAGAACCTGGAAATGTTTAAAGAATTACGGAAATGGGGCTTGAAAATTAAAACAAAACTATCCTTTGTAAATCAACTTAACTAAACTAGACAAAAAAAGACAAAAAAAAGTAAAAAAAAAAGAAAAAAAAGGGGGGATGGTTTGAAATATGTGGTACTGATCACTAGGTGCAACCAACGTAAATAATTTTTTTTTTCTGCTCTTGGTTTTTCCATTTTATATTTTCTCTTTGAGTTTGGAACGGTTTTATAATTAATTATAAAACGTTTTATTGATTATAAAACGGGAAACGTTTAGGCAGAAGTAAGTCAAATTGGCTTTAAAGCAAAAAAATTAGCGTTCAATTTTGAAATATCCAAAACATGAATTTATTGAGCCATTCGAGGTTTCGCCCACTCTGGGCTTGTACTTAGACGTACAGAGAAAAGCATATACTAATGGTAGGGTGGACCAGGTAATACGCCCCCGTTACATTGAAATTTTTAAAATACCTTTACCACTTTGGAGCATTAATCAGCATTTTGAGGAATATACTTATAATTCCACAAGATCAAGAGTCAATCAATCTACAAATAATATATACTTTAATGTACTACTACTAGTTTGATCAACTATCTAAAATCTACTACTGTTAAATCTACTCAGCTACTACTAAAATCTACGAGTTTTATAAAAAAAAAACTACAAACAAACCGCCGTAAGTTCAAAGTTAAGCAATTTGTGCATTGAACAACTCATTTTTCAACGGTGAGAAACTACACTGACAAGAGTGCACTGAAGTGAATAGCAAATACTTTTGTAGTCTACTGAATAGCATGTGAAATTGTCAAACTAATAATTTGTAAGGAACATGGGAATATCACTTACAAACAAAAGATCGAAATTTCAGAATGTCTTCTAGATTTCTACGAAAAAAAACCTTTAAAAGTAAATCTGGGAAGCTAAAATTTAGAATATTTTGTATTTGGCGTTATTTTAATTTTGATTGAACTTTCTGTAATAAGTGCATCTAAGAAATAAGTGCATTGGAAGTAGACCAAAACAAATCCAGCTACAATCCAGCTCATAGGTGGGAGAAGGTAGGATTGTCTTTTTATGGAATACTGTCATTTGTAGATTTAAGAGAAGGAGTTATCAGATCTTCACTAAAACAACCAAAAATAAGTAAGCAAAATTTAATTAGGGTAAAATAATCTGAACAAGGAATGTAAGAAAAAAAATCTGATAAGCATATTTACCAAACATGATTAATAGAGCAGTACATTTGCCAGCAATAACATTTGGCAAAATTAAAAATTCGGATGAAGTAATGCTAATATAAAAATCTAAACTTATAAAAAAAAATAACGGATACTTAAAATATTCTTACCTGAACCATTCCATTAGCAAAAGCATAAAAGCCCATTCCAAACAAAGCTGCTATCACAGACAGAATCACATGCCTCCGTTGATTGGGGAAGCTATCATTATCTGATGTTGTAGAGGTAGAGGCCGATTCTTTTTCTTCTTTTCTTCATATTCTGAAAACATCAGTGATTAAGTCAGAGCAGACTAGAACACTAGTTCACATATCTTTGAATGTTATGAGGAACCTTGAATTTTAACAGAAGGATATTATACTTTTGGCTTTAAAATTATCTCCATTTCTCTGTATTTTAGAGTCATTTTCCAAAAAAAAGTACCAAAGTTTTTTTTTGGGTGGGGGGGGGAGCGTGGGGTGGGAATATTCTTCTTAATTTCCACCGATACATAAGTCTAATCTAAAAAAAAATATTTACTGAAACTTAGTGAAAAACATGTTGCATAATAACACTTTCAATATATTAACAACCACAATTGAATCACATTTGTAATCATATATTTAATTGTAATCATATATTTAATTGTAATCATATAGCCTACTTAATATATTTGTTATTTTGAATGTCAAATCCGACAGATTCAAAGGAAGACATGGCTTTTCTATACAGGATAAAGATCTGTTGAATGATTGACACTACAAAAAAAAAAAAAAAAAAAAAAAAAAAAAAAAAAAAAAAAAAAAAAAAAAAAAAAAAAAAAAAAAGCAATCACAACAAACATGTTATTATCCAAAAAAAAAAAATTAATCACAAAAAAATTGTTTGATAATTGATTATTTTGCAAGACATCGCTTGTCTTCCTAATTACAGTATTACTAATTCCGTCAATGTTAATTTTATTGATGTTCATTGGAGTTTAGAAAATTAGGTAAAATTATGAAAATTCAGACATTGTTGTAAACACCTAGAATTTTAGGATGTGTTCTTAAAGAATACTTGGTGAAGGATATGCTATTTTATAAACATACTTTTATCAGATCCTGCTTTCCGTGTTTCTGCCTATTTCAGCCTGTTTTTTCCAAATTTTTCCTTCGGAGCTGGAACTGAGAACAATATTTTGGAAGAGGGATATCTACGCTCCTCTCACTTAGTGTAGCTGTATGCTTCTGAAGATACAATAGCAAATGATAATAAAAAGGTCAATATTATGTTTAACAGTATCTAAAATGATAGCCATCTTTTATGAGAGGTTGAAAAAAAAAAAAGGAAAAAAAGACAGGAAAGAGTCAGAATAATTTTATTATTAGTTAGGACAATTATTATTACTAGTAAATTATTATTAATTATCCTTATTGTCTGTTTGACAAGCAATTAAATAATTAAAAAACAAGTTTTCTCAATTAAAACTAAGGAGATACATTAACATTTAAAATGAACAGAAATTATTCAGTACAACAGGGCTAACGTCTCTTCAACCCCCTGATCTTTTTGCTAAAATTTCATAGTGATTTAAAAATATTTCAATTCAAAGGCACTTCTGTTTGAGCAGTCATTCTTAAGGAATTCGGAAAAAAAGTAAAAATTCAGCTTAAAGAGCAGGGGGCTAAGGAGGGAGCATTCGTCCTTATATATGGAATTTTTCTTTTCGTTTAAGTTTCAATGATGCTCTTTACTTTTACTTGAAAATAACTTTTTTTTTAATTTGATTTTTGATCGTTTTCGAATTATGCCAAGGCCTAATCAAGATCTAATGTCAAACTTAGGATTTAAAAAGAAAAACAAATTCTGTAAAAGAAAGGAAACTATCATCCTGCAGAACTTAAATCCAGGCTTAATCCAAATGAAAGGAGCCTAGCGATTAGTTTTTACTTCCCCCCTCCTCAGACCCTGAATGCTAAATAAAAGTTCTAATAGGGATAAAATCCTTTTAATAGACATTGTTTCACAAACAGTGATAGAAATTCACAAAAAATACCAGATATTTCGGTCACTTACTACTTTTACTACTGATGACGGTCACTGCAAATGTGACCGAAATATCTGGTATTTTCGGTTAATTTCTATCACTGTCTGTTAAACACTGTCTATTAACAGGATTTTATCCTTATTAGAACTTTTATTTATCGTCATGGAAAAACAGTGTGGTCTCCGAAATTATCAGAAATTTTGAAGCAAAGATATGCTATTAGAGGAGACTCCCCTCCATCAGCAACGCCCCCCCCCAACTCTTCTCCATAATAGTTGATGCGACATTATATCTCACTGTACATAATTTTGTCAAACATAATCTAAATAAACTTGGCTAATTCAGGTTTTAAAATAAGTGTCCATATTAACGGTTTATTTCGTAAAAGCGGTGACTCTACGTGACTCTTCAGAAACAAATGCGCCACCACGTAGCTTTACTGTACCTGAAACTGGGAAGCTTAGTATACAGCTTTTCAATTATTTTTGACTTGATTGGTTGTCTCAGAATCTTCAGTCGATAGCAGCTTCAAGTCGAAACTAGAGTTCGGTGCTGTAAAAACGGAAAACACCCCTTTCCTGTGGCACAATCTTTTTGGTTACATAGAAAGAGCACTAAAATATACTTAATTTCCAACAGAATGAGCCGTCTCCCAATTTCCTAGGACTATTGTTTCGACAAGATTACCCCTGAAAAAAAAACCGAATCCGCGATCTCGCTTCTCCAAAAATTAAAGTATAGAATTCCATATTTGTGTAGATGGAAGCTTGAAACCTCTTCGATAGCGATAATTAATGTTTAAATATATTGTATACATTTGTTAAAATACATCGAAACATGGCTTATAAATTGAAAAAGATGAGTAGCCTATTACCATTTAGAATCGCTGAAAAAAAAATCCCCCGGTAGCACTTGCCAGCCTCCCCCCCCCCAAGAATGTTTCTGGTGAAGCTCAATGATGCTTCACCTCACCTTTTCCTCCTTGGTGCCGATAGGCATGTGACTACATTTTATACAATATAGAAAACGATTCTAGCAATGGTTGGGGTGCTATTATCCTCCCCCCCCCCCACCACCAATAATGAAGGCATAGACCAAAGATATTCCAAGGAATCAAGAGAAATTGACTCTTTGAGGGATTAGGAATCAATTCTATTTTTAATCACTCGAAGAGGCATTAAATATCAATTACTACAACACCCCCCCCCTTCCCAAAACTCACCCTATGTTTACCAAAAGGCTCAATGAGAGTTAGGATATTTTGTCATTAAAATGCACTCCTCGAGGCATCTGGCACCCCTCCCCCTACAAAATGATCCACTGGTCATCCTTTATATTAGCTGATGCAAAATTATAGACCACTGAACATAATTTCCATGAAAATCATTATAATTTTGCTTAGTTAAATACAGCATTAAGATAAATGTCCATATTAAGCATTTATCTTGTATGGACTACGTGACTTTTCACGAACGAATGCACGATCGTGCGGGATTACTTCCTCTGCAACTGGGAAACTCAATATACAGTCCTTTATGCTTTTAAATCAAATGAATATCTCACATATTCCAACCGATAGCAACTTGTCCTCTTTGGGGTAAAATCATAGTTTAGTGTCATAAAATGGCTGAAAATACTACGTTCCCACGGCACTATCTCTTTGGTCACTTAAAAAGGGCATTATAACTTTTACTTAACGTTCGAATGAGCCCTCTCCCGACCTTGTAGGATCATTGGTTCGACATGAATACCCCAAGAAAAAATAACAAACAAAAACAAATAAACACACATACATGGTCTTTTTGCTGGAAAATTTTTTTAACAAAATTCCACATTTTTGTAGATAGGATATTGAGACCATTTTGGTGATATTTCCCCTTTTTCAAAAATCAGGCAAATTTTCTCAGGCTCGTAGTTTTTGATGGGTAACATTAAGCTTACACTTGATTCTATGTATTTAGAATCAGCATAAGAATCCAACTCTTTTGAAGTATTAATTGTTACCGAACTTCATTTTTCTTTAGCGTTTCAGTTACTATTGACCCGAATCGCTCCTTACTTATAGTTCGTTACCACAAGCTGTTTGATGAGAACCTAGGAAACGGTGTTGAAATTGTTCACTTGAATGTTGTTTTTAAGGTCATATGTAGAGTGTAGGAACTAGAACTGGTGCGACAAATTAAAAAGATTAAATAAAAAATAATTCAATGCCATATAGCATTTGGTGATTCCTGCAAACGTTGTAATTCTTTCAGCTTAAAAGACTTTCACAGAGCACAATTTTTGCTCTAGATTCATCATGAAATTTTCCCTTCCTGTTCCAAGATAGTGGAAAGTCCCTTATCTGTAATTTGACCGTCAAACAATCTTGGTCTTCCCTCTTCCCCAAGCTATCTTAGGCCTATTTTGTGCAAGCTGGATTTTGGATTAAAAAGTTCGTACAAATGAAAGAGTTTTGATCAGTCTCAGTTATCTAATTCTTTTCAAATTTTTTAAAATCTTTAATAAAGCTACCAGATGCTACGGCAAGAGACACTGCCCACGCTCACCCTGCCTTCTTGTGTATAATAGGCCTAGTTTCCCATACTTTTTAGGCGTATTCATCTCGGTATGGAGGTTTTCTGGCAGTGTGGGCAACCACGATAAGCCCATTGACCCATGCTATGTGTAATTTTGCTTGCGACTCGCAAGGAAATAGGACACGGAAATCATTTAAAACAACGCTATTTGTTGTCCATAGCACCTACGATCTTTAGTTGCCATAGTTTTTCATACCTTTAAAACCTATTTGATTTATTTCTTTAAGGGATGGACAAGATTTTTATCCATCCCAATTGTTTTTCCTCATAGATTATTTTGTATACAGTTCTTTATTCATTGAAATACATAAATGTCGTTCTTTTATATAGTTCGCTGTGAAAAAAACCGTAAGCTATATCAATAGGTTGAGACGAACGGTTTTCTTCTTTTTTAAATCTCTGACCTCTTTTGCAATCTTCATAGAAAAAGAATTGAATAGGCTATAATAGCTCTGTAAATAGATCCTAATAGCGCTATAATAGACCTATAAAATTATATTTACTTACATATAAAAAAATATTTCCTATCATCAGAAATTCAAAATGACGGCAGTGCATGTAAAAGTTTATGCTAAAAAAAATAATGAAAAAATGGTATATTAAAAACCTTGAGAATCCTTTTGAAAGAATCTATTTAATATTCTGGAAACAAACTTGGTTAAATTTGGACACGATTTCAAATAGCCTTGGAGAGCAGAAGATGGAAAAGGTGCTTTTAAAAGCGGTGCCAAATGTGCGAAAACGACCGCGTCAAGGTAGGAAGGGGCTGAGCCAAAGAAAAAGTCTTTCTCTCCAAGTCGGCACGACAGATGGTTGAGACATTCTTCAGCAGATTTATAAACCTAAGAAAAAACAAAACGAGTCAGGAAATCTCAGTATAATGAGTCTAAGATAAATAAAAAAACTAAAATAAAATAAACAAAACCCTCAAAGGGAGGGATGGGGGATTCGTCTGTAAAAATAATCTGATGAGTTTTTTCCAAACTTTTTAAAATTTCAAACTTTTTATCTTCTAAGGGAGGTGAGGCGGCCAATAGTTCTTGGCTTTCTGCGTGCACACATGTCAATTGTTTTTCTTTTCCTTAGTTTTATGATTGATTGCAGTTTATTCTGAAACAGGAGATAAAAGGTTCAGATCCCAGGGATGTACCCAAGGCGCCCTCCCCTTCTCGCTCCATGCATACGGCAGAACTACTACTCCAATGCTCAGACAAAATCATGAAACAAAAAGATACCGCAAGTCGGCCCAAAATGGTCACAATTCACACTTGCTTTATTCATAATTATTAGACGTAGTCACTTACTATTTTTGTATTTCTTTGTACAGTATCTTGTTCAGTTGAACTTTCTACCTATTTTGCTCAGTGGATCTTTTGAGCCTATCTTTATACAGCCTTTCTCTTCAAAAAAAAAAAAAAAAAAGCTTGAAATTTACTTAATTTATAGGATTCTTTTTAGGGAAAAGAGGAATTGTGGCAAATTTCCAGTACGTTCTTCAAAAATACATTTGTCTATAAACAGTGATATACCTATAGATGTGAAAGTGGCAGTGGAGCATCCAGGTTCAGTTTATTGAGTTTTCCCAGCCATTTTCAGAATTGAGTATAAAGACAAGAATAAGCAAACAACTGAATGAACCCTTTTTCGTCCAGTATAATTATACTAACCTTGACAAAATCTGTTTACTCAATTCCAATGTATAACCAGATTATTTTGATTTCGCACAACTCTTGCCTAAAAATTAATTTGGAATTTCGTTTCTCCTGAATTTTCGACCACTAAGATCTTTCAAGGATCTTATTATTTGTGCTCCTCGTAACTTTTAATACAGCTTTTTGCATCTTTTCAAATATTTTCTAGGATTTTCTATGACTAATTCTTTTTATTTGTAATTTTTCAATGCATGTTTTGGACATTTCTGGGATTTAAATCATTTTTATTTGAATTGTATTTATTAAAATGTGTGACTATTGTCTTGGTGCAAATATTTATTCTAAATACAAAATAAAATAAAATTCTTCTATTGCCCATAATTGGCACGCTATATAGGTTTCAAAATAAGATAACCGATTTCTGAACATTATACAACTACATTAGCCGATATTAGCTAAACAATACTCATTAGTTCTGGGACAGTGTGAGTTATATTTTTACACAGAAAACAAAATTTTAGGGGAACACTAAATTTGCGGAGGAGATCGAGGTTCAGCTTAAATTGAGCAGCACTGTTGAGCACAAACGACGATGATAAAAAGGAAAATAGAAAAAAAGACACAAGAACGACTTCACACACTATAATAAAAAAATCAGGATGGAAAAACGAGTTAAAAAATAAAAAAAGAGGATCATATTCAGAAATACAACTTAAATTCCTCACACATACTTTCATTGAGGTTATTTATTTGAGATCACATTTACATGGAATTGCCACGTTACGACTCGTTACTAGGATATTTTACAGTTGACTGAGGATTCGCACAGTGAATTTGATATAATTGGAATTTGTGAAACGTTCTTGAGTAAGGACCAGTCTCTCTCGTCTTATTCTTTTTCAGGTTACCAGCTAGAAGTAATGTCTCGGGCTACAATGAATTGCGGTGGCCTTGGGTTTTTGGTAAGGCTGAATTTGAGTTTCAAGATGAGGGATGATTTAGTAATTTGGATTGAAGGTAAGATGGAAAGTTTATTATTGGAATCAGTAATGAATAATAAGAAGTTGTTAGTTGCTCTGGTATATAGGCCGCCTAGTGCTCGCTTGGAGGAGTTTTCTGATGGTTTTGAGGAACTGATAAGGGGAGTGTCAGCTACAGGTTTAGATTTTATTTGTATGGGAAATTCAAATTTTAACCTTTTAGATTTTAGAGTAGATATTTTGATTTTTTAATTTTGTGATGTCATGATCTTTACCCTTTGGTGAGTTTACCCACGAGGATTTCTAGTCATTCTGCTACATTAATTTAGAATATTTTTGTGAGTTTAAAGTACCTGAATCATAGTTATGCTGATGTTATAATTTACCCTGGTTCGGATCATCTACCGGTTGTTGGAAAGATAACTTGTGTAAAGAAAAAGCATGTACAATAAAAAGAAATAAAGTGCGACAGCTGAAAAAAGAGAATTTGGAAAAGTTTGCAGAGGAGTTGAGCTGCCTTAATTGGCAGCCAGTTCTTGAAATCGAAGGTGATGCGTCACAGGCTTTCGATATAATGAGTTCTATAGTCCAACCGATTTTTGATAGAACATGCCCAGTTAGAACAGTGAAGCAGGTAAAGACAAGAAGCACGTAAACAATGGATACATAAAGATATTTTAAATGAGATTGAGAAACAATATCTGAACTCAGAAAATAATGAGGATTTTGAATTATTCAGACTATCAAGAAATAAAGTGAACTATCTGAGAAGGAAAGCTAAGAAACTGTATTATGAGCAAAAATTACTTGAGAATCAAGGTAACATCAAAGGAACATAGGGAGTTATTAGTGAGGCTATGGGAAGCAAGACAAATTTTGAACTTCATGCTTTTGAAATTGATTTGGAAATTACAGACAAACATGCAATTGCATATCAGTTTGGTAAGTATTTTTCAGAGGTTGTAGAAACTATACAGCAAATAGGTAGAGTACATAAGGATCAGTTCCAGGAGTAGGAATTTTGTGACAATGGAGGAGAGGGCCTGAATTGTCATTCTGAGCCATGTACTAATGATGAATTAGAAAAGGTGATCAAGTCAATCAAACCTAACTCAGCTGGCATTGACGGATTGAATATCCGTGCACTCAGAGCAGTTATGACTTGCCTTCTACCCTGTTTGCTTCATATCAGAAATGTCTCACTACAAACTGGAACATTCCCGGACGCCTTAAAAGAAGCGAAAGTGATCCCACTACATAAAGGAGGTGTGAAGTCGAACATACAGAACTGGAGACCTATTTCAATCCTACCATTATATTCTAAGATAATAGAGAAAATTGTGCACCGTCGTTTGTATGATTTTTTGACAAAAAAGGACTTCTTTCCGAAACACAATTTGGATTCAGGAAGAATCACTCGACGCCCCATGCTGTGCAGTACCTGTCGGATTTAGTGACTACTCATTTTGAAAAAGGTGCACTTGCTCTTACAGTATTTGTGCATTTTAAAAAGGCATTTGATACAGTAGATTTTAATATTTCATTACATAGATTAGAATGTTTGGGCGTCAGGGATTTACATCTGATGTGGTTTGAAAGTTTTTTAACTGGGAGATCTGTTAGAGTTATATGAAATGATGTTATTTCTGGTCAATATTTTATCAAAAGTGGTGTTCCGCAGGGTTCTGTTCTAGGTTCACCGCTTTATATTATTTATATTGATACAATGAGATTCTACCTGCCGGGTGCTTGCCTTACTTCGTTTGCAGATGATACTGCTCTTACTTTTTCTAGTCGTTGTGTTGAATCTTTAGTAGAAAAGGTTAATAGTGTAATGGCTCAACTTTATATATTCACTAGTCTTAGCCTTTTATCAGTAAATATGAGTAAAACTAATTTTATGGTGTATAGTAGAGTGGGAGCACCGATAGATCTTGGTGGAAAAATTGTATTGAGTGGAGAGCCATTGAATTGAATGAGCAGGTAAATTGTGCGCGATATCTTGGTTGTTATGTTGACTCTAATTTATCTTGGAAACAGCACAGCGACTTAATTGCTACTGAAGTGGCTAGAGGAGTTGGAGTTATTCGTCGTTTGAAAAATTTTCTTCCAAATACAATTGTACTTCTTTTAGTTAGTCCTTATATTTTATATGGTTGGGTTTTATGGGCTAATAATTTCTACTCTAATTATAAACGTATCCAAATTTTACAAAATAAAGTGGTTAGAATAACTGGAGAATATGTGAAAGTTTTTAATGATACAGAGACGTGCTATAGAAATTGAAGAGTGATGAATATTGGACAGTTCAGGGATTATCAGGCTGCAATTTTTGTATATCAATGTCGGAATGATATATGCCCAGATATTTTTTCTCAGTTTTATAAGAGTAATAGTTTCTTACATGAGTTTAGTATTAGAAATGTGGATAACCTTGTGACTGAGCATATGCAGAGTACTCGGGCAGGATTTATGATTCGCTATTTGGGACCGAGTGTTCGGAATGTGCTTCTGGCGAGTACTAAGGCGGCTGAAAATCTACAGCAATTTAAGAAAAGATTAAAGAAGTATTTATTAGAAGGGGAGGATGAGGAACCATAGTTTGTGTAGTCTTTGTTCATTTTTATTTATTTTAATATATATATATATATATTATATATATATATATATATATATATATATATATATATATATATATATATATTATATATATATATATATATATATATATATATATATATATATATATATATATATATATATATATATATATATATATAACTATATATATATATATATACACATTTTTTTTTTTGACGAGAGATTGATTTTTGATATTTATTTTACTTGTTATTATTATATGTGTTTGTGTATGTATATGTATATATATATATATTGAGTTATTTATTGAGATATTTATTTATTATTAGTTATATATTAGTTATTTATTGAGTTATTTAGATGGATTTATTGATATTGGTTGTTGTAGTCGTTCGTCCTCAGAGCTTTGTTTCTTCTTGAATGGTTACTTGTCAAATGTTTAAATTGTGTTGTTTTTTTGTTTAATAAAGTTTAATTCAATCCATCAAAAAAAAAGTAAGGAAACACTTGGCTACTAAAACGAAGCAAGAGCTTACAGTGTCTGAAATGTGCCGCACAAAGGGTAATACAATGCTTGATAGGTAGCAGTTTTATAGTTTTCCTGAGTAAACCATATTTGCCACTAGAAATGAAACAGTGCTTCTCCAAGTTCTCAGGCAAGCCTCTCCCACCCAAGACAAATTATTTCAATTTGGTAAAACAAAAAGGGGAAAAAATTAAAAGGAGAGTTGTCGCAAGTTTTGATTTAAATCCACTAATCATCTTTTTAAAATAACAGCTAGGATTGCTTTTTATTTCCTTATATGCTAGAATATAAGGTAAGTCCTCAAATTCATATTAAAAGTTATTTAGTCGAAATGGCTTGTAAAAAAAATTAATTCGTGTTCAACATAAAAAACATAACATTTATCAGTTAAATCCTCATTTTTATGTTACATCCTTTCAAAATTACTTTTAGCTTTGACACTATTATCTATAAATACAAATGCAAAAATAGCGACGAAGACCACACTGCCTTTCCATAACAAACAACAAAAAGTACGAAGAACAATAGGGAAATCTTTTTGCAAGACAGTGGAGATAATTTGAATGAATATTTCGGCCCTATGTCCAAGGGCTGTCCTCAGCAAGACAAAAATATATAAATGAAAAAAGACTCACAACAACAAGCAACCAATAGGGCCTTGGGGACGGCCCTTGGACATAGGGCCAAAATATTCATTTAAATTATCTCCACTGTCTTGCAAAAGGATTTCCCTATTGTTATTCGTACTTTTGTTGTTTAATACAAATGCAGGACTTGGTCAAATAGGTATCTGAAAGCATCAAGTAATATTTGAGTTGGAAAAGCCATAGAATAAAAAGAGAACCAAAATACGTATGCTTACCGCTGTTTCAATTGTAATATCCTCTAAATCTCCTGCAGGATAAGTTGCATTAACCAGGTCTTTGGCTGTTGCTTCAAATCGACTCGGGTAATAAAAACGAAAGGGAAACGGAATGGCACGAAAATAATAAGGTCGCGAAAACTCTGCATAGTTTTTGGCATCAATCCACCTAGAAAATTAAATCCAACATTTGAGCTTTCTTAAAAAATTAAAAAACAGGAAAAATGGTCACAGGGGGGCAAAGACCATAGAAAACCATAGACACAAAACAAAACTATTTTTAAGTTTCTCAACGCGTCCTGTCATGGGAAGAAGACAACAATTGTAGCCAATAAGGAAAGAGACCCTTCAGAGCCATTCTGGTGCACAGGGCGTCAAATCGGCGTTTTAGTGGTTTGGTCTTTTTTTACAAGGACAAGCAGCTAACCTCTCACCCAGCCTTGTTGCAGCGGGGATTGATCCCTGGGCCCTGTATTTCTTAGAAAAGCATCAATTTATCGTGCTACTACTGACTAATTATAGCCAATACAATCTTTATATTTGGATAGCTTATAACTAATATCTATTTAAACAATCAAGTATGTTCTGCACACAAACGATCTCTTTTTTCTCAACATAATTTTGCCGGCTTCTGAAGTTTAGTAATACAAAGTCTTCGGCAGTGGCATAGAGTCAAATGTACATGGATAGACGCACTGGTCTAAGCCAAAAATATGCAACTATTGTTGCTTTTTTCATTTTCGGGAGGGGGAGAGAGATTTTAAAAGATCCTATTTACACCATTTTGCGGCTGGTGCCGAACGAGCCAAATTACAAAATGCTTAAGTGCGACGAAATTACCATAAAACAGGAAGAAGGCGTTACTCGATGTGGGAAAAGAAAACCTGAATGGGAAAATCCAAAATTTTTCCTATAAAAGCATACAGATGATCCCTATAACCTGTACATTGGCTCACGGCTGCACAGTTTCGGCGACCTGGAAACAACTATGTTCTTTGCAATATCTTTTTCTGATTTAATCCAGTCTTTGGGCAAGATACTGTGACCAGTCTGATAGCCCTAAAAGTGACCCTTTAAGCTGTTGACATACTGTCAAATCACAAATAGCCACTCCCTTTAATGCTCTGTAAAAACATATGCTCGTCAACTAATTTTGATTTCAGATTTCAATTTAATAATTTACGACAAATTTGCAAGAAGTGTTGGCAGGGCCACTTGTTTGAGCATTTATTTCTATGTCATATTCTCAAAACTTTGTATTTTTCGTTTGTTCCATTTAATTATCTTCAATTTGGAGCAATTTCGTTTGCTCGGACTGTTGACTTCGAAAAATTAAGGGAGAGACAAAATTTTGACATACCAAATTTTGGCTTTTAAGCAGGAACTTCAGCACTGACCTTACTGGCTTGACCAGGTCAACAACCTTAAAGCTCTGTCATTAGTTTTAGTGCCTTTTCTCGCTCCTGAAGTTGTATAATTATTACTCACAGTTTAAGAATCGTTAATACGTACGTAACAATAATATCAATAAGTAACTAGTCCAATATTTAAGCGTTCAGCTTACTCTTGCATTCGGAGGTAGCTTAGGTTAGCAGAAAAACTATAGGTACAGGCTCTATAAGAATTATTATACATAAATTTTTTTTTTAGTAATAACCTGTAAGTAAGGAGTTAGAAACTTCTAAAAAATCTAAAAAAAGGAATTTTAATAACAACTAATCAATCAAAAGAATTGGCTTTAGATACTGATTCAAAATATATTTAGTATATACATATATATATATATATATATATATATATATATATATATATATATTATATATATATATATATATATATATATATATATATATATATATATATATATATATATATATATATATATATATATATACCTATTTATATAATATATTTATATATATTAGTATCTACAACGATTTCTTACCTACTCTAGAAACATTCCATTACGAGTGCCTTAATTTCCAATACCATAGAACTTTAGACTGCAAAACTTCAACAGCATTTTGCAAGGTTTTGCAAAAGAGACTGCAAAACCATTCTGGTTTTGGACAAACGTAGCGAAGTATTACTAACCAGAGATAACAATAATCACTTACCACAAATGCTGAGCTGCAGGTACTAATTTTTCTTTAACAAGCGATGCATAGGCAAGTGCTTCGCTGCATTGACTGCTATTTAAAGTGTAGTCTGCATTATAATTCTAGAAAAAAGTTTAAGGTTTGAACAAAAACATATCACTCATGTCAAGGTGAACAAAAACAGTTTAAGGTGAACAAAAACATATTACTCCTGGACAGAATGAATGAATTTTATTTCCCACTAAATACAGACAAAAACGTCACTAGTGGAGTAATAAATGAAAAATAAAAAGAAAGAGAAATAACAAATAAGAAACGTATAGGTATATATATACAGGACAATAAATAAACACTAATATCGCAGAGCATCATAAAGTTCATTCCCCGTTAAGCTCGTATATTGTATCGGTTACTAATCCCTGTGTTACGCTTCCAAGGAGGCACTCGCAAGAGAAATTTGCAAAACCAGAAGAAGCAAGAACCCACCGTACGTTTATTCTTATCAGATAAAAGAGCCCAAAATGGAGAGAGCGCTAGCACATGTGGTGTAACCATCGCCAAAAATAGCTGGGCCCGAATCTGCGAACTATATGAAGCTTTCGAAAAGACAAGCATACCGTAAACTTTTCGGACTTTGCTAGAAAAATCATCAACTAACAAAGAACTTGTCGACTTAACATCACAACCAATAGGGAGACCAAGGTACACTGTGCTTGATGACGGTTTTACTATTTTGTCACCAAGTTTTACTTCAGGGGCCAGATCCCTTCCTTTACGGTTAAATAAAATAAACTCAGTTTTAGTCTCATTGAAAGACAGACCAATTTTCTCATATGAACTTTTCAGCGCCGCAAAATTCTCTACAAAACGGGAAAAAGAGCGACTTAAAATCAGAATATCATCAGCGTAATTCAGTAATGACCAATCTAGACCAAGATACAGGAAACTAGGCTTAACCACTTCCTGAGCTTCATCTATACTGTTATTGTAAAAAGGTGGCGAAGAAATAGCTTCTTGACAGAACATTGAACGCTAAAAATGAAAATTAAAAAATAAATAAATAAATATAAGCATACCTATAACCAGATAAGATAGGAGAAAATGCTCCAGAGAAATTTGCCAGAAAAAATATTCTACCACAAAACATTGAATATTTAAGTAAGAAATATACTTTAGAAGTTGTGAGATCCACCAACGATTTTTTAAACACAATTTCCATTTATTAAAATGTAAAATGTATGTTCATGGACAAATAACTAAACTAAAACCATACAAATTTTGTTAATTAATAATAAGATTTCTTACATTTATAAAATTTCAGCTATTCTTTATAAAGTATTTCAATACAACATAAAAACAGATACATGTAAAAAAAAATAAATAATTTAGGGAAAATATTAAGTAAATCAATATCATATACAAACAAACTTTGAGTATATTGGTATATTTTAGTATATTGGGACTCACGCTTTTCATTGACATGGGAGATAACCTTGCGAGCCCTCTGCATCACTTTGTTACTGACACCACAGCACACTTAGTCATCCCAAAACATGATGACCCAATCAAAGATCCTTTGGAAATGGAAAAGTAGTCTGATGCCCGGAGGGCCAGATTCAATACATCGAAAACAAAAGAGCTGATGATCTTCGGATCAAAAGTACCACACAGACACCCCAGCTTCGTCTTCTTGAACGAAGCTATAAAGAAAGTAAACGAGCTTCGTCTCCTTGGTATCCACTCCTCCACATATCTCTCTCGGAACAGCCCCCCCCCATGATCGGATTAGAACCTCCTGCGCTAGAAAGCTGGGGGTAACCCTTCGCTCCAAAAACCTTCTACCGCTCAGCTCGATCATCCAACTTTACAAATCTTGCATCAGACCCATTGCCGAGTATGGATACCAACTGTATGCTGGTACTCCGAAAACGTTGCTGGCACCACTCCAAAAGATCCAAAATAAGGTTAATAGGGCATGTTTAGCCGTTCCCAACGACTCTCTCCAGTCTGTTAAGTGAGAGGTTTGATGTAACGTACATGACTGCTTTCTACAAGTATCTAAATTCACCTCCTTCTCTAGAGCTTTCTTGTATGGTGCCTCGAAATTGTCCAACACGGTATCGTGACAGACACGAAGGCACATAGCTCGGTTCAATTATCTTGAGGCTGGCAAGCCAAGAACAGAGTACTTGAAGAACAGCTTCATCCGACATTGCACTTCAACCTGGAATGATCTTGGAACTTGTCCCTAATTTTTTTTTTTTCTGTTCACTCTTTCAAAACAAGATTCAGTAATTATCTAAAAATCTCGATAAAAGAGTAGCGGCAAATCAGATATTTAGCTATAGGCTACCTGGCGCCGCAAATTTAGGAAAAAAACTTTTGTTTTTCCAATGTACATATATTCAAGCTATTCTACGTCAGACGTACTCAATCATTTCGCATCATTAGACGGATTTTCGAAGCACAGTTTGAGCCGAAATACCAGCCCGTATTTAGCCAAGCCACCAATTATATTAAATATGTTAACGGTCATCGCTTCGCTCGGGTTACTGATCCTCTCGAATGGCAATCGCTTTGACCTCGAATGTAAATTTTAAGGGTGCATATGGCCTTCATTTATCTCGGGTGAGGTTTTCTGATTAAAAGTTTACTGCCGAATTAGTAAATTTCTATTAATCAAATAGTTCGTGGTAACGAACTGTAAGTAAGGAGCGATGCGGCTCAATAGTAACCAAAACTGTAAGAAACAGAGTCTGGATAATAATAGATATATCAAAAGAATCGAATTTTGATGCTTATTCAAAATATATGAAATTCATGG
Source organism: Artemia sinica (assembly GCA_027921565.1). Taxonomy (NCBI): domain Eukaryota; kingdom Metazoa; phylum Arthropoda; class Branchiopoda; order Anostraca; family Artemiidae; genus Artemia; species Artemia sinica. The sequence goes on along the minus strand of CM051260.1, from coordinate 50,044,437 downwards.
AGTATAATGTTACCCATCAAAAGTTACGAGTCTGAGAAAATTTGCCTGATTTTTGAAAAAGGGATTCTAAGAAATCAAGTGATCTATTCTTATAGTCCAGTAAAAGTACGGAGAAAAGTGGGTCGACCCGGACAAAATTGCAACAAAAGGTTTTTTACATCAAAATGTTCACAAAAAATCGCTGAACAACATATCCAAAATCGGCTAAAATCGCCCGCCGGGAAAACCTTCTGGGGCTGCTTAAAGGGGGTGGAAGGGGGCGAAAAAATAGGTTTTTTCATTTTTGACATTTAGGAAGCTTTTTTTTTACACTAAAATGTTCAGAAAAAATCGTTGGACAACATATCTAAAATCCGCTAAAATCGCCCGCCGGGAAAACCTTCTGGGGCTGCTTAGAGGGGGTGGAAGGGGCGAAAAAATAGGTTTTTTCCTTTTTGACATTTAGGAAGCTTTTTTTTTACACTAAAATGTTCAGAAAAAATCGCTGGACAACATATCCAAAATCTGATAAAATCGTCGCCGTGAAAACTTTCTAGGGCTGCTTAAAGGGGGGTGGAAGGGGGCGAAAAAATAGTTGTTTTTCAGTTTTGACATTTAGGAAGCTTTTTTACACTAAAATGTTCAGAATAAATCTCTGAAGAACATATCCAAAATCCGCTAAAATTCCCCACCGGGAAAAACTTCTGGGGCTGCTTAAAGGGGGTGAAAAATCCTCTTTTCGATTTTTTTTATTTCGGTACGTTCGGAGACTCGATTCTGGTATAAACCAACTCACAGAAACCGAAAATGATATCACTATTATTGTAACACTTCTCTAACTTATATTAAACTACAAAAAATAAGATTTTAATAACTCCATTTCCAAAATAAAGGAAGTAGCTTTTCTTCCAAAGTTTTACAGAAAGATCAGATCAATGGACGCCTGAAATACTTCGAACAGCCTGCGAAAAGCAATACAGTAAAATATAGAACTTAAAGGAGCAGAGAAGTACCTCACTCTTTTTTGCTTCGCTAGTCGTCGGGAACCTGGTTATCTGATGAGAATCAAACTTGTGAAAACTAGATTTTAGAAAAAGAGAGACTAAGAATAGACGCATAGAAACTTGAATATTCTAGTCTATACGGCCCATTAAAGACTAGGTACAGTTAGGTTTCGAAAACGCAGGTTGCGAAAGTTACGTCAAGTATGTCACCACTAGATTTGGAAAAGCTTCGGTAGTTTTTGATGGATATGACAATGGTCCTTCGACGAAAGGTATGGCTCACCTCAAACGTTCCAGGGGTAAACAGTGCCCAGTGGTAGAATTCAGTGGTACAACAAAGTTAACAAGAAAGAAGGAAGAGTTCTTGCAAAACTGCACAAACAAGCAGCGGATAATTCTAGCAATAAGAGAAAAATTGTCCTCAGCAGGTTGTTCGGTACAACATGCCTCTGCTGACGCGGATGTTCTGATTGCCACCACAGCCATTCATAGTGCAAGAACTCAGTTGACGAGTCTCATCGGCAATGACACTGACCTCCGTATCCTTCTCCTCTATCATGTCACTGCCACCCACAAAGGCCTGTATTTCAGATCCGAGACGAAAGCTTCAAACGAACATAAGCTATGGAATATTTGCTCCATCAAAGAAAAACTAAGGGACATGTGTGGTGCAATTCTATTTCTGCACGCGTTCCTAGGCTGTGACACCACTTCGAGATTACAAGGAATTGGTAAATCTGTCAGACTGTCATTGTACCGGTCCGATCCGTCTTTCCGTGAGGCCGCTAAGGTCTTTATGGACTCGAAGGCTACGAAAGACGAGCTCGTTGTAGCTGGTGAACAAGCTCTTTTGAGAATTTATAAAGGAAAGCCTGAAGAAACTCTCGTGTCCTTGAGACATCGTCTGTTCTTGGCCAAGATCGCTTCCTCTTCCGCATTTGTCTGCCCTGATTGGATGCTTCCCACACCCTCAGCTGCGAAGTTCCATTCTTTTCGCGTGTATTTGCAGGTAATGGAATGGAAAAGCGAGGCTGCTGCGATGAAACCGAAGAACTGGGAATGGCGACTCTCGTCTGATAGTTACATCCCAGTAATGACGGAGAAGAAACCAGCTCCCCAAAGTGTTCTTCAAATTATCCGCTGCAAATGCAAATCAGGTTGCGATACGACCAGATGCACTTGCCGTAAGAATGGCATGCCCTGCACACTTGCTTGCGGAGAGTGTATGGGAACAATCTGTAATAACTCTGAACCAACATTTCTAGAAGAAAAAGATATTTAGTGTTTTGCAATAACGGTGGTTGTGCTCTTTTTTAGTGCTCATTAATGAAATGATGATTCTCAATATTATGTGATCTAAAAATGAAGATTATCAAAACTGCGATTTATACATAGACGTGTTAATGTTTTTTTTTTCCAACTGTAAAAGAAGCCGATAATAAGAATGATTTTTCAAGTTTCTATGCGTCTATGCCTATAGTTTCCCTTTTTCTGCAGTCTGGTCTTCACACGGTTGATTCTCATCGGATAACCAGGTTTCCAACGATTAGCGAAGCAACAAAGAGTGGGGTACTTCTCTGCTCCTTTAAATTGCCGTTCGAGATTTTCCTGTTTTGCTGTTTGAAGTATTTCAGGCTTCCATTGATCTGATCTTTCTAACACTTCGGAAGAAAAGCTTTATTTTTGCGATGGAGTTATTAAAATCTTATTTTTTGTAGTTTAATATAAGTTACAGACGTGTTACAATAAAAGTAACATCATTTTCGGTTTCAGCGAGTTGATTTATACCAGAATCGAGTCCCCGAACGTACAGAAATAACAAAAATCGAAAAAAAATTTCACCCCTTTCACACTCTTTAAGCATCCCCAGAAGGTTTTCCCGGCGGGCGATTTTCGCGGATTTTGGATATGTTGTTCAGCGATTTTTTTCTGAACATTTTAGGGTAAAAAAGAAGCTTCCTAACTGTCAAAAAAGAAAAAAAACGATTTTTTTGTCCCTTCCACCCCCTTTAAGCAGCCGTTGAAGATTTTTCCGACGGGCGATTTTAGCAGATTTTGGATATGTTGTTCAGCGATTTTTCTGAATATTTTAGTGTAAAAAGCTTCCTAAATGTCAAAAATGGAAAAACCTATTTTTTGCCCCCTTCCACCCTCTTTAAGCAGCCCCAGAAGGTTTTCCCGGCGGGCGATTTTAACCGATTTTGGATATGTTGTTCAGCGATTTTTTCTGAACATTTTGGTGTAAAAAAAACCTTTTGTTGCAATTTTGTCCCGGTCAAACCGTACTTTTACTGGACTATTAATGAAAATCACACCATGAGATTCAGAATATCAGAGAAACCTACTGTAGAGGTTTCAAGCCCCTATACATAAAAACGTGGGATTTTGAATTTTTGCCAGAAGGAATATCATCAATGCATGTTTATTTGTTGTTGTCTTTTCCCCAGAGGTGATCGTATCAAACCAGTGATCCTTGAAAAGCTAGCCTCTTTTCAAAAGAGGCTAGCTTCCACCTTAACTTTGAAAAGAATTAGAGATTTAAACAATATGTAGTTTTATTTGATTTAGTATATAAGCTTCTGTTTTAAATTGTTTTAGTTTAGTTTTACTACTGATGACGGTCACTGTATATGTGACCAAAATATCTGGTATTTTTTGTGAAAGTTATTATACACTGTCTATTAAAAAGTATTTTATCCCTATTTTGAACTTTTATTTTATCGTCATGGAAAGGCAGTGTGGTCTCCGAAATTATCAACGTCATAATTAACGATAATTTGCATGACTATTTTTGTAATGGGTCTAAAGAAGGGCTATCCCTCAAATTACTCTGTAATAGCTATTGGGGATAACTGTTTTATCATTTTAAGTGACAGAATAATTACATAATTTCCTAGTATGCACAAAACACAAAGTAAATTGTGCACAAAATAAAATGTTTGTGGGATCTTACAATTTTTCCAAAAAGGAGGCAGGGGCAGACTAAAAGCTTAAAAAGCATGTATTTCTAGTCAAATTTCCGCTTTTCAACATCTTATAATATTTTTAAGGATAAGAGTAATTTTTTTTACTGTTTTTTTTTTTCAAGTTTTCACACAAGAAAAAAAATAGTCACGTACCTTTCTCCTAAGATATGTCACAATCCTTTCAGAAGAACTAATTACAGAGCCATCATCATCCTTTAACAGTGGAAAGTGACCAATAGGAGAAGTGAATGGGTTAGTATTTCTTACTTTCTTCAATGGAGCTTTTGAAAAAGCAGCATATGCCTATAATTGTAATTGTTTTCAAAAAAAACTTATAAAATAAAGGAAATGACCAGTAAGCTATAGCTAGGACTAATTTCCTAAAAAGGAAGAAAAAATAAATTTTACGTATTCAAATGTTATCTTGAGGCTGGGCAAAACATAATCCTTAAACAAGGTGACATGAAGGAATATTACTTACAAATCTGACAGCTTTAGACAACTTCCTGCTGCAACTATAAGGATGGGAGCTGAGGGGGCACAGGCCCGAGGGATTCACTGTTGTTGTGCTGGCCCATCAACCAGGGTCTCATATTTGGTCCTTTCATCATATACATTAAAAACTTTATATGAATCTATTTCAACAAGGCTTATTATTACCTTTATTGCCTAAACTTGCATGTCCAAGCAATTGACCTGTGAAAGATATGTATATATATATATATATATATATATATATAGTATATATATATATATATATATATATATATATATATATATATATATTATATATATATATATATATATATATATATATATATATATATATATATAATATATATATATATATATATATATATATATATATATATATATATATATATATATATATATATATATATATATATATATATATATATATATATATATATAGTGGAGTGTCGCTAATCCGGACCCCGCTAGTCCGGACATCCGGTTGATCCGGGCTGACGCACAAAGAAAAAGAAAAAAAAGTACTGTTAAGAGGAAAAAATCTAGGAGCGTCCGTTTGCTCTTAATTCTCGGAAGTCTGTCGTCCCGTTTTCACCGTATTTGTTAATCGGTAATGCGTCACTTTCGGGATTGCTTTGTTTCGCTCCCTTCAGTCTATAGATTCTCGTTCTAGTGACAGGTTCTCGTGCCGGTGTTTAATATTTTTATTCAGTACATACTTATTTTTGCGTTGTGGAAATGGATAAAAAACGTAAAATTGTAACTTTATCAATGGAACAAAAACTCCAAGCTTTATTACGTATTGATGCTGGTAAATCATTGACAGAAATCCCGCAAGATTTTGGAGTGGGAAAACAAACCGTTTCTGATTGGAAAAAAAATCGGAAAGAAATTGAATATTTTTGCGCGGAGATGGTAAGGACGGCCTTGGTAACAGAAGCACGTTGAAGAAACCCAAATTTGAAACTTTAGACGAGGCTTTGTACATTTGGTTTTGCCAACAACGTGAGCAAGGCGTTCCGTTTTCGGGCGTAACATTACAAGCTATTTCTCTAAAAATGAACGAAAAATTACAAGGCGATCCTGGTTTTACCGCAAGTGTGAGATGGTTTTCTCGATGGAAAGCTCTACATGGTATTCGTGAAGTAAGTGTAAGTGGTGAAATTTTGTCAGGCGATAATGGTGCAAGTCAGGACTTTAAGACAAAATTCGAAAAATTTGTTAAAGATGAAGACCTGAAGCCTTGTCAAGTGTTTAATGCAGACGAAACGGGTTTAAATTACAAAATGCTTCCAAAAAACATTAGCCTCAAAGCTGGATTCTTCAGCCAAAGGTCATAGGGTAAACAAAGAATGAGTATCTTTGCTTCCCTGTAGTAACGCTTCTGGAGATTTGAAAATTCCACTTCTGATTATAGGCAAATCGGCTAATCCTAGGCTTCTTAAAGGTCTTAATAAAAATGCACTTCCAGCTCAATACTCTTCACAAAAATCGGCATGGATGGACAGAAAAATTTTCAAATCTCAGTTTTTCAAAAAATTCGTTCCTACAACAAAATCATTTTTAAGAGAGAAACACCTTCCAGCAAAAGCTTTGTTGTTAATTGATAACGCACCGCGTCATCCGAGTGAAGAGGAATTACGAGATGGTAAAATTTTCGTGAAATTCCTCCCCCCGAACGTGACAGCTCTGATTCAACCTATGGATCAAGGTATGAATATGGATTGAGGGGATAAAACGGCGTTACAGGAAAAAATTAATCATGTCTCTTTTGGAGCCGCAAGAAACAGACCCATCAGCAAGATGAATGAATCATCTTAAAAAGTTGACCATAAAGACTGTAATTTACTTAGGTGCAGAAGCATGGGAAGAAATCAAGCCGACAACTCTTCAAAAAAGCTGGAACCTATTGTGGCCCCGCTTTTGACAAGAAAATCAGGAGCAAGAGGAGTCTCAACCAACTTCACAAGAGCTTGTACAAGCGTTTCAACAGTTGGAGGGTTGTGCCAACACAGATGAGAATAACCTATTCGAATGGATAGACAGTGATAACAATATTGGTCATGAAGTTTTAAGCGAGGATGATATCATAGAGGCCTGTACTTCAAACGTGGCAAATAAAACTGTGGACAGTTCAGATGGTAAAGATGCCGGTATAGACGAATGTGATGGACCAAGTCATAGCGAAGCAACAACAATGTTTGATAATTTGTTAAATTACTTTGAGAAACAAAGCGACACATCGTCTGCTGAGCTACTGACCTTGAGGCGTCTACAAGATCGCACGGCAAAACGAAGGCAGGCTTCATTGAAACAAAACAATATTCGAGACTTTTTCAACTAAGGCTTGTTAAATACTTTTTGACATAGCTTTCTATGCACTCTCTTTTGCAATAATAAATGTTTTTAATTAATAAAAATGTTCTTTTGAGAAGTACCTTTTTTCTTGACATATTTTGAAGAAAATTCTGTTTAATCCGGACTTTCGGTGATCCAGACAGGGTCCGATCCCGTCAAGTCCGGAATAGCGAGACTCTACTATATACATATATATATATATATATATATATATAAATTATATATATATATATATATATATATATATATATATATATATATATAATATATATATATATATATATATATAATATATATATATATATATATATATATATATATATATATATATATATATATATATATATATATATGTATATTACAAAATAAGCATTGAATATATACAGAAGGCCCCACAAAAAAAATTCCTATCAGGCCCCACATCTAGTCCATTTGGGCCTGCTGCCTATGTAGTGAATAATATAGCTTTAATATATTATACTTCTTTTTTTCCCATGCCACTTTGTATCGAAGATGCTGCCAGAGAAACTTTGGAGAGGGCTCATTAAATTAAAAATTCATCTGCCCTTTTATAAGAGTCCAAAGTTGTTAACATTTTATTATTAAGACTAAAGAAAATTATAATGACCATTCCTGAATCATCTAAAAATGGTATTTTTTTCCCACTAGACAGTTTTTGTTAGAAGCACATTTTTAAATGTTTGGTTACTACGGGGTGTTTTTAGCCCCTTTAAGGGCTCAAAATTTGATATTCCCCAGAAGCAACTATTAAATTTGAAAAGAGTATAAAAAAAAGGCATCAAGTGATGTGTTCATTTTCATACTAGGTAAAATATGCGAAAAAGTATCCTGAATCTAACCCTGAATCTAAATAAAACATTCATTTCTGTCACAAATTTACTATACTGAATATAATAATTGCTTTTGTTGCAAATTCAATTTAACCCCATTTTGAACCCTTGAAAATAATAATTTCTTTCTATAGTTTTTGGATATAAAAGAGGGTTTCAAAATTATTATAAAAAAGTTCGTACCAGCGAACTGTAATTAAGGAGCGACCCGGCTCAATAGTGGCCAAAACTCTAAAAACGGAATTTTGATACCAGTAGATATATAAAAAAAATGCCTTTTTATTCTGATTTCCAACATATAAATTTCATTAATTTTAGTCTTACTCATCAAAGGTTACGAACCTAAGAAATTTTTCCTGATTTTCGAAAAAAGGGGGAAACAGCCCCAAAAAGTCAAGTGATCTCAATGAAAATCACACCATCAGATTCAGCGTATCAGAGAACCCTACTGTATAGGTTAAAGCTCCAATTTTGTATTTTTTGACACAAGAAAGATTTGTTTTTTTCCAGGGGTGATCGCATCGACCCAGTGGTCCTAGAATATCGGAAAAGGGCTCATTCGAGTGGAAACTAAAAGTTCTAGGGCACTTTTTAAGTGACCACAAAAATTGGAGGGCAACTAGCCCCCCCCCCCCCCCTTTTTTCCCAAAATCGTCCGATCAAAATTTGAGATAGCCATTTTGTTCATTATAGTTGAAAGGCCCAATAACTATGCCTCTGGGTATAACATGACCCCCCACAGCCCCAGGGGAAAGGTCTTTAAGTTATAAAATTTGCCCATTGTTTGCGTATAGTATTTGTTATTGGGATGTAAGCATACATTTTCGGGTGGGGGGGGGCAAATTTTCTGGGAACTCCTAATGGGAAATTATACACTAGGGGAATTTGCCAGAATTCTTATACAAAATTCTTTTCATGTCTTACTTTCTCTTTTCCGTCTCAATTTTACACGCAGAGTGGTTAAAAGTAATTGTCCGGGGTAAATTTTCGCCAGGATTGAATTGTCTTATTTCCGTGGGAGGGGGTATCTCCGTGGAGGTGGGGCCAGATTTCCTGAAATTATTTAAAAAACAATCAGAAATTAAACTAAAAAACACAAGTTTTTAAAAAAACCAAGTAAGGAGCATTAAAACTTAATACGAACAGAAATTATTACGTATATAAAGGGAGTTGACCCCTCCTCAGCACCCCGCTCTTTACACTAAAGTTTGAATTTTGTCCCAATTCTTTAATAATAACTCCTGAAACACAAGGACCATTTAATTAGAACAATAACATGCTTTTTTAAAAGTACTAAAAAACTTTAGAATATAATTTTATTTTAAAAATTTCTTTCACAGCATGTTTGCTGAATTTGAATTTTACGTCAAAAAAAAGCACTATATATATATATATATATATATATATATATATATATATATATATAATATATATATATATATATATATATATATATATATATATATATATATATATTATATATATATATATATATATATATATATATATATATATATATATATAGATATATATATATATATATATATATATATATATATATATATATATATATATATATATATATATATATATATATATATATATATGTATATATATATATATATATTATATATATATATATATATATATATATATATATATATATATATATATATATATATATATATACATCTCAAAGGTACTATACATATATATATATATATACATATATATATATATATATATATATATATATATATATATATATATATATATTATATATATATATATATATATTATATATATATATATATATATATATAGGCCTATATCATCAAAAGAACGTGACGTTCACGAAAAACATAATTCATTGTAAAAAAATATATGAAAAAGGTCAACACCTAATTAAAAAGTCAAAAATAAAAACAAAATAGAAAACTTAAATTAATGAAAATAAGTAAAACAAAAATATGATGAGTCAAAAATTTAGTTAAAAAGTCAAAAAGGAAAAAAATAAATAGATAACAATAAAATAAAAGACTAGTTTTCCTGGCTATTGCATAACTCAACAAAACTGGGAACAAAACTCTTCCGATATCTTTCATGTTTAGCGGAGATGGGAGTCAGTTTGGGGACTTTTTGGGATTTTATACGGGACGGTCTCTTGCGGGCGGGAAGGTAGGGTTCGGGGATGATGGAACGTAATCGAGCAACAGACAGTGTCTTGGTACCAAAACGAAGGCATAGGAGGCTCCTTCTCTCGGCCAACGTGGTGAGCTTGAACTTACCTAGAAGATAATGACATGGAACCTTCCCTTCACCATTTATGATTCCAAGTGATCGTTTTTGGACATTTTCAATCTTATAAATATGCTCTGAAGAAAGACCAAAATGCCACACTGGACAAACAAACTCCAGTATTGGCCGAATAAAAGAACAATAAAGTTGGAGAAGATCCTTAGGGGGGCAAGAACATTTTAACAAAAGTTTTAGAAGGGAAAGTGAAGGGGAAGCTTGTTTTAGGATATTTTGAACATGGGCATCCCACTTCAAGTCAGCAGTTATTGTCACCCCAAGTAGTTTAATGCATGTGACAGAGATTTTGGGAGGAATGGGGTTTGTGAAAGAAGGGGGTGATTTTAAAAATTAACTGTCATAACTGACGATTTATTAGCATTAACTTTGATCTTCGACAAAGGAGCCTCCTGGGTGACATCGTCAAGTAATGTCATAGTTGAGCTTTTAATATTTCGTCGACAAACCTCAAGTGCAGACAGGTCGTCCACATACTCCCATCGCTCTATGTGGTCAGTCATGAGGCTATTAACCATTATAAGAAATAAAATGGGACCCATCAGAGTTCCCTGGGACACCCCACAAAAGATAGGAAGGGGATAGGAATAAACATTTTTATATTTAAGCACTTGAAAACGATTGGTTGAAAAGGAGGCAACAATTTGAACTAGAAAGGGACTCACTTGAAACTCCGTCAGCAGTTTCTTTAAGAGGTTATTGTGGTCAATTAGGTCGAACGCTTTCTGGAGATCAATTAATAAAAGATTCAACCAAGTATCAGGGTTTTCAAGGTTTTTAAGAATGGTGTCAAGAAGACTAACAAAATAGTGTGAAGTATGTCTCCTTCAGGTTTCCAAATTGTTGTAAGTCAATAAATTCAAGAATCTCTGCCTTTAACCAATTCGCAATGAAACCCTCATACATTTTTGAAAAAACTGGAGTTAAGGTGATTGGTCGAACTCCAGTAAAATCGTTCACGCCAACCTTCTTTTGGATTGGAGTAATATAGCCCAGCTTCCAACACGACGGGTAAAATCCAGAATTACTAATATCATTAAAAATACAAACAAGGGGTGTTGATAGTTTATCAGGGAATACTTTTATTAGATCAATTGGGATATCAATGGGACAAATACTAGTTTTTTTCAGTTTCTGTATTTTTTCTATTATTTGCTTCGCCAAAATTTCCGGGATTTTGTCTTTTGGAGTTTCAGGGATTAGCTGATTTTCCGAGAGAGAGAGAGGGGGGGGACGTTTGCACAATGCTAACTAGGTGTTTATTAAGCTCATTTGCTGTCTGTTCAGGCGGTTCATCCAGAAGAAAATCAAGGTTTTTGCACGACCGACCCCCTATTTCTTTCACTTTCTTAAATAATTGCTGAGGTTTGCTCTGTTTTAAGTAATTTAATTTATTCTTACCATAACGCAAAGCTGCACGTATTTCCTTCTTAATTTGTTTACGGAAGATTATGGTTTCCTCTTTCTTTCCAAGGCGAAAAAGTTTTATTTTCAAATGGATTAGTCCTTTTATTTTTTCATTAATGTAAGGTTTATCTGAGGAACATACCTTCTGCTATTTATTTTTGTCATGTTTTTTTTTGCTTTGTCAATGATATTAATTTAATATAAACGTTCTAGTACCCCTTCATAGTAAGATTCGAGGGATGAGTTGGAGTAAGATCCTCCCACACCGACTTATTGTTTACTGTTAAAGCACCGAGGACAGTGAAAATAAAACCTGTTGTTCGAATGGGTTAATGTGATGTTTGAATTGAATATGCTAATGGATTATTGAATTGGCTTTTAGGTATCCTTGGAAAAGTAACATTGCCTTTTAGGTTACCCCCTCCCTTCAACTTTTCTCAAAATGACATGAAATATACTTGCGGCTGCACCAATCATACGCTATGCTTCCTCATAGACACGACGCGGTTTCCCCTTTGATACTCTATGGCCGATTATCAACACCACACGGCTGCACCATTGAGAACTAAAGTTACATGAAACAACAACATAGCAAATTATAACATGGATCAAAGTGTAGAGTTAGAAATATCTTTTTATTGTGAGTGTGCCATTTGTAATGGCCACTATCATGATTTCAGTAATTCGTATGAAAGTAATGCAACAAATTTAGAAACCATGGAAAATGAAATAGAAGAGGACAATCTGCATGAAATGAGCAGAAGAATCTTTGATGAAATGGTGAGAAAAAGGGTAGGCTCATCAGTTTCTGCAGTGGAAGAGAAGGACCATTATCACAAGAAACAATACAAACAATGGACATCCTCTCCATTACAAGGAAGATCGGAAGCACAAGGAAGCTCTCACAAAAGGAGGTTCGATATAGCAGAAACGAAAGATAAAAAGTAGAGACAAAAACAAGATGGATATCTCTACAGACGGCACTATCAAGAGAGAACACGATGAATTATGTTATGATGTAGATTCAGAATGTCTAAAGTTGTTCAACAATGTTAATAATGTATAATAATGTATGAAACATATTTTATATTAATATTCTACATGTCATTACTTCAATAAACATATACTATACATTACTTTGTTATATTTCCATTTTTTTTACAGTTCGCTAGCACCTCAAACGCTTAGAATATCTATTAAAAAGTTGTAGATGTATGATATTAACAAACATGTAATATTTTAACAGCTAAGTTACGTAACAATTTCCATGTTTCATTTGCATGCAATAGACACCGAGATTTTTATGACTCTTCTCCACAATGAATTCTACGGGTTGACACCTCCGCAAAATGAATTCAAATGGTTTTGGGCTCCTCCCCCTAGTCATAGGTCTTTCTAACCTTGAGCAAAGATATAAAAGTTGATGATGAAGTACTTCTCTGCTCAAATATTACATTAATAGCTTCCAGAATAATAGGACTATATGACACAAAATATACTAGTTTAAAAAAAATCATCTTGTGGTATTATATTTGAATGTGCATTTTTATTATTGTCTATGGAACTCGAAGAAATTGCCTTTTATCATTGGATAGTGAACTATAATATGTTTGAGTATGGTAAAAGCTTATGGAGTACTGCATAACACCGTATAAACCGACTGGGATTCTACGATACAGTGATTGCACCACATAATAAAAGTGGTCATGAACTGAGAAATGTTCAGGAAGAAGTCAGTGAAATTTGCAGCTTTTCGGGGTTGTAGCATTATACGTAAAGGGTAACGTACCTACAAATAAAGTTTTAATTCGAAACTGTGACCCTAGGATTCCACTTTTCAATTTAGAAGAAATTAAGTGTCCTAAATTTGAAGGGTTATATCATGGGATCCTCGTTTGTGGATGTTTAACAGTGAAGTTTAAGTATTATTTTAATTAGAAATTATGAAAAAATTGTAACTGAATAACCAACTGTTTCTTGAACTCACCTCTTGGATACACAATACAGAAACTTCAATCAAGAAACTATGAAAAATTGTAAGTAAGTAACAAACTCTTTCTTGAATTCACCTCTTGGATGCACAATACAGAAATTTCATTCAAGAAATTTTAAAAAAATTGTAAGTAACAAACTCTTTCTTGAATTCACCTCTTGGATACATAATAAGGTAATTTCATTCAAGAAATTATGAAACATGTAAGTAAGTAACAAAGTCTTTCTTGAATTCGCCTCTTGGATACACAATACAGAAATTTTATTCAAGAAATAACGAAAAATTGTAAGTAAGTAACCAACTGTTTCTTGAGTTCACCTTTTGGATACACAATACAGAAATTTTATTCGAGAAATTATAAAAATTGTAAGTAACAACCTCGTTCTTGAATTCACCTCTGGGATACACAATACAGACATTTCATTCGAGAAATTATGAAAATATTAAAAGTAAGGAACAAACTCTTTCTTGAATTCACCTCTTGAATACACAGTATAGAAATTTTATTCAAGGAATTATGAAAAAACTGTAAGTAAGTAACAAACTGTTTCTTGAATTCACCTCTTGTATGCACAATAAAGACATTTTATTCGAGAAATTATGAACAAAATTGCAAGTAAGTAACCAACTGTTTCTTGAATTCACCTCTTGGATACACAAAAGAGAAATTTCAATCAAGAAACTATGAAAAAATTGTAAGTAAGAAACAAACTCTTTCTTGAATTCACCTCTTGTATGTACAATACAGAAATTTCATTCGAGAAATTATGAAAAAACTGCAAGTAAGTAACTAACTCTTTCTTGAATTCACCTCTTGGATACACAATGCAGAAATTTCATTCAAGAAATCATGAAAAATTGTAAGTAAGTAGCAAACTCTTTTTTGAATTCACCTCTTGGATACAAAATACAGAAATTTCATTCATGAAATTATGAGAAAATTGTAAGTAAGTAACAAACTCTTTTTTGAATTCACCTCTTGGATACACAGTACAGATATTTCATATAAGAAATTATGAAAAATTGTAAGTAAGTACCAAACTCTTTTTGAATTCACCTATTGGATACATAATACAGAAATTTTATTCAAGAAAGAATGAAAAAATTGTAAGTAAAAAAAACTCTTTCTTGAATTCACCTCATGGATACACAATATGGAAATTTCATTAAAGAAATTATGAAAAATTTAAGTAAGTAACAAACTCTTTCTTGAATTCACCTTTTGGATGAACAATACAGAAATTTCATTCAAGAAATTATGAAAAATTGTAAGTAACTAACAAATTCTTTCTTGAATTCACCGCTCGGATAAACAATATAGAAATTTCATTCAAGAAATTATGAAAAATTGTAAGTAAGCAAAAAACACCTTCTTTAATTCACCTCTTGGATACACAATGCAGAAATTTCATTCAAAAAATCATGAAAAATTTAAGTAAGTAACAAACTCTTTTTGAATTCACCTCTTGGATACACAATACAGAAATTTCATTCCAGAAATTATGAAAAAATTCTAAGTAAGTAACAAACTCTTTTGAATTCACCTCTTGGATGCACAATACAGAAATTTCATTCAAGAAATTATGAAAAAATTGTAAGTAAGAAAAAAACTTTCTTGAATTCACCTCATGGATACAAAATATGGAAATTTCATTCAAGAAATTATGAAAAATTGTAAGTAAGTAACAAATTCTTTCTTGAATTCACCGCTTGGATAAACAATATAGAAATTTCATTCAAGAAATTATGAACAATTGTAAGTAAGTAACAAACTCTTTCTCGAATTCACCTCTTGTATACACAATATTGAAATTTCATTCAAGAAATTATGAAAAATTGTAAGTAAGTAACAAACACCTTCTTTAATTCACCTCTCGGATACACAATGCAGAAATTTCATTAAAAAAATCATGAAAAATCATGAAAAATTTAAGTAAGTAACAAACTCTTTTTGAATTCACCTCTTGGATACAGAATACAGAAATTTCATTCCAGAAATTATTAAAAATTGTAAGTAAGAGACAAACTCTTTCTTGAATTCACCTCATGGATACAAAATATGGAAATTTCATTCAAGAAATTATGAAAAATTGTAAGTAAGTAACAAACTTTTTCTTGAATTCACCTCTTGGATAAACAATACAGAAATTTCATTCAAGAAATTCTGAAAAAATTGTAAGTAAGAAACAAACTCTTTCTTGAATTCACCTCATGGATACACAATATGGAAATTTCATTCAAGAAATTATGAAAAATTGTAAGTAAGTAACAATTTTTTTCTTTAATTCACCTCTTGGATAAACAATACAGAAATTTCATTCAAGAAAATATGAAAAATGTAAGTAAATAACAATCTCTTTCTTGAATTCGCCTCTTGTATACACAATATGGAAAATTCTTTTAAGAAATTAAGAAAAATTGTAAGTAAGTAACAAAATCCTTCTTTAATTCACCTCTTGGATAAACAAAACAGAAATTTCATTCGACAAATTATGAAAAAATTGTAAGTAAGTAACAAACTCTTTTTGAATTCACCTTTTGGATACACAATACAGAAATTTCATTCAATAAATTATGAAAAAATTGTAAGTAAGTAACAAACTCTTTCTTGAATTCACCTCTTGGATACACAATACAGAAATTTCATTCAAGAACTTCAGAAAAATTGTAAGTAAGTAACAAACACTTTCTTCAATTCACCTCTTGGATACACAATACAGAAATTTCATTCAAGAAATTATGAAAAAATTGTAAGTAAGTAACAAACTCTTTCTTGAATTCGACTCTTGGATACACAATACAGAAATTTCTTCTCCAACATGCTGAATCTGAAAGTGTAATTTTCTAGGAGATTCTTTGACCTTTCATGGTTAATTTACACTAGGCTACGTGCGCACGTAGCCTAGTGTAAATTAACCCTAAAAGGTCAAAGAATCTCCGCGAAAATTACATTTTCAGATTCAGCAAATTGGAGAAGAATTTTCTGTATTGTTTATCCAAAAGGTGAATTCAAGAAAGAGTTTGTTACTTACTTAAAATTTTTCATAATTTCTTGAATGAAATTTCTGTATTGTGTATCCAATAGTCGAATTCAAGAAAGAGTTTGTTACTTCCTTGAAATTTTTTCATAATTTCTTGAATGAAATTTCTGTATTGTGTATCCAAGAGGTGAATTCAAGAAAAAGTTTGTTACTTACTTACAATTTTTCATAGTTTCTTGAATGAAATTTCCATATTGTGTATCCATGAGGTGAGTTCAAGAAAGAGTTTGTTTCTTACTTACAATTTTTTCATAATTTCTCGAATGAAATTTCTGTATTGTGCATACAAGAGGTGAATTCAAGAAACAGTTGGTTACTTACTTACAATTTTTCGTTATTTCTTGAATAAAATTTCTGTATTGTGTATCCAAGAGATGATTTCAAAAATGAGTTTGTTACTTACTTAAAATTTTCCATGATTTCTTGAATGAAATTTCTGCATTGTGTATCCAAGAGGCGAATTCAAGAACGATTTTGATACTTACTTAGAATTTTTCATAATTTCTTGAATGAAATTACCTTATTGTGTATCAAAGAGGTGAATTCAAGAAAGAGTTTGTTACTTACTTACAATTTTTTCATAATTTCTTGAATGAAATTTCTGTATTGTGTATCCAAGAGGTGATTTCAAAAATGAGTTTGTTACTTACTTAAAATTTTCCATGATTTCTTGAATGAAATTTCTGCAGTGTGCATCCAAGAGGTGAATTCAAGAAAGAATTTGTTACTTACTTACAATTTTTTCATAATTTCTCGAATGAAATTTCTGTATTGTGCATTCAAGAGGTGAATTCAAGAAAGAGTTTGTTACTTACTTACAATTTTTCATATTTTCTTGATTGAAATTTCTGTATTGTGTATCCAAGAGGTGAATTCAAGAAACAGTTGGTTACTAACTTACAATTCTTTCATAAATTCTTGAATAAAATTTCGGTGTTGTGTATCCAAGTGGTGAATTCAAGAAAGAGTTTGTTACTTACTTACAATTTTTCATAATCTCATGAATGAAATTACCGTGTTTGTATCCAAGAGGCGAATTCAAGAAAGAGTTTGATACTTACTTACAATTTTTTTCATAATTTTTTGAATGAAATTTCTGTAGTGTGTATTCATGAGGTGAATTCAAGAAAGAGTTTGTTACTTACTTACAATTTTTTCATAATTTCTTGAGTGAAATTTCGGTATTGTGTATCCAAGTGGTCAATTCAAGAAAGAGTTTGTTATTAACTTACAATTTTCTCATAATTTCTTGGATGAAATTTCCGTGTTGTGTGTCGGTATTGTCGGTATTGTGTATCCAAGTGGTCAATTCAAGACAGAGTTTGTTATTTACTTACAATTTTCTCATAATTTCTTGGATGAAATTTCCGTGTTGTGTGTCCAAGAAGCGAATTCAAGAAGGAGTTTTTTACTTACTTACAATTTTTTTTCATAATTTCCTGAATGAAGTTTCGGTATTGTGTATCCAAGTGGTGAATTCAAGAAAGAGTTTGTTACTTACTTACAATTTTCTCATAATTTTCTGGATGAAATTTCCGTGCTGTGTGTCCAAGAGGCAAATTCAAGAAGGAGTTTGTTACTTGCTTACAATTTTTTCATAAGTTCTTGATCGAATAGAACTATTCTAAAGAATAAAGACGGGTTAAGCTTAAAGAAATTTATTGCTTAAACATATTAAAAATTTTTTTTAAAAAAAACACATATTTACATAATAATAATACTTAAAGTTCACTGTTAAACATCCAAAAACGAGGATCCCGTGATATAGAATAATTTCTACCGTGTCTTATGCACCTATCACGATCAGATATGTCCCTAGGCAGCCACTGCGCGAAAAACCTAACCTGCTCTTCAGGACGGTGATAAGCCCCTTCAAATTTAGGACACTTAGATTCTTCTAAATTAAAAAGTGGAATTCTAGGGTCACAGTTTCGAATTTAAACTTTATCTGTAGGTTCGTTACCCTTTACGTATAGTGCTTCAACCCCGAAAAAGCTGCAAATTTCACCGACTTCTTCCTGAACATTTTTCAGTTCATGACCACTTTTATTATGTGGTGTAATCACTCTATCGTAGAATCCCAGTCTGTTTATACAGCGTGATGTAGTACTCCATAAGCTTTTATCATACTCAAACATATTATAGTTCACTATCCAATGATAACAGTCAATTTCTTCGAGTTCCATAGACAACAATAAAAATGCACATTCAATATAATACCAAAAGATGATTTTTTCAAACCAATAAATTCTGTGTCATATCGTCCTATCATTCTGGAAGCTATTAATGTAATATTTGAGCAGAGAAGTACTTCATCAAACTTTTATATCTTTGCTCAAGGTTAGAAAAACTTATGACTAAGGGGAGGAGTCCTAAAACCATCTGAATTCATTGTATGGAGGAGTCATAAAACCCGTAGAGTTCATTGTGGGGGGGAGTCATAAAACTCTCGGTGTCTATTACATGCGAATGAAACATGGAAATTGTTACATAACTTAGCTTGTAAAATATTACATTTTCGTTAATATCATATATCTCCAACTTTTTGATAGATATTCTAAGCGTTTGAGGTGCTAGCGTACTCTAAAAATAATGGAAATATAACAAAGTAATGTATAGTATATTTTTAATGAAGTAATGATATGTAGAATATTATAATAAAAATATGTTTCATACATTATTATACATTATTAACTTTGTTGAACAACTTTAGACATTCTGAATCTACATCATAAAATAATTCATCGTGTTCCCTCTTGATAGTTCCCTCTGTAGATATATCCATCTTGTCTTTGTCTCTTCTTTATATCTTTCTTTTCTGCTATTTCGAACCTCTTTCTATGAGAGCTTCCTTGTGCTCCTGATCTTCCTTGTAAGGGAGAGGATATCCATTGTTTGTATTGTTTCTTGTGATAATGGTCACTCTCTTCCACTGCAGAAACTGATGAGCCTACCCTTTTTCTCCCCATTTCATCAAATATTCTTCTTCTCATTTCATGCAGATTGTCCTCTTCTATTTCATTTTCCATGATTTCTAAGTTTGCTGCAGTACTCTCATACGAATTACTGAAGTCATGATAGTGGCCAGTGGCCATTACAAATAGCACACTCACAATAAAAAGATATTTCTAACTCTACACTTTGATCCGTGTTATAATCTGCTATGTTGTTGTTTGATGTAACTTTAGTTTTCAAATGGTACAGGCGTGTGGTGTCGATAATCGGCCATAGGGTACCACAGGGAAAACCGCGTCGCGTCTATGAGGAAGCAGAGCGTATGATTGGTACAGCCGTCAGCATATTTAATGTCATTTTTAGAAAAAGTTGAAGGGAGGGGGTAACCTAAAAGGCAATATTGCTTTTCCAAGGATACCTAAAGGCCAATTCAATAACCCATTAGCATACTCAATTCAAACATCACATTAACCCATTCGAACAACATATTTTATTTTCACTGTCCACGGTGTTTTAACGGTAAACAATAAGTCGGGGTGGGAGGATCTTACTCCAACTCAACCCCCGAATCTTACTATGAAGTGGTACTAGAAAGTTTATATTAAACTAAAATTATCAACAAAGCGAAAAAACATGACACAAATCAAAGTTTTGTCCTCGCAAACAAATTATCCTATTTGTGTGGGAGGGTCTCAGCCCAACTCAACCCTTGAATCTTACTATGAAGTGGTACTTGAAAGTTTATATTAAACTATTAACACAGGAAAAAAACAATGCAAAAAAATCACTGTGTTGCCCCACAACCACAATATTGTATTTGTGTGGGAGGATCCCATCCCCAACTCGCACAGGGGAAAAAACAATACAAAAAAGTCCAAGTGTTGCCCCGCGATCACATTATTCTGTTTGTGTGGGAGGATCCCATCCCCAACTCGCACCCAATGAGCCCTTGGGTCTTCCCCCACCCCCCACCGCCCCAAAAAATACACTAGCTAATTTTGAAAAAGAATGGCATAAGAATCTATCCCAATAAGTCCTTGAATTATCTCCCCCTCCCTAAAAATATTAAAGTTTTCATAAGTCACCTAAGGAGTAAAGCCGAGTTAGGTCACAAAATCTTCTTGATATTGCTAACCGTTTCCATAGATTGATACCAGTGATGCTATTCTAACATTTATGGCAAGTTGCCTAAGACTTATCATCCTCTCAGACTTACCTTAACTGGTACGCACTTTTAACTCTTTTATCCCCTTCATACAATCCAATTAAAAACAAGCATATTACTGAGCTTTGTTTCACCCCTATGAAAATGTTATAACCTTATATCATTTCTGGACAAGATGCAAAAATGTACCCAATGGGCCCTTGAATCATCCCCCACCCCCCAATAATATCCAATTAAAAATATGGATATTATTGAGCTTTATTTCACCCCTATGAAAATGATATAACTTTTTATCATTATTAGATACCGCTAATAATGCAATCAATTCTGGATGAGATGCATAAATGTACCCAATGTAGAAGTATGTTTACAGAAAATTTACGCTTGAACAATTATTCGCATCGAGAGAGATAACATGATGAATTATTTTATGAAACTGATTCAAAAGATGAAACGTATATTGAACCTGTAGGTGACACCCCATTTTTTAACATCCCTACGCTGACTTTCCCCTCCCGATAAACTTTCTTCTTTTGGCTCAGTGACAAACTATCTGCCTTCATTTCAATTAATAACTCTATTTTTTTTCAAACTCATCTTAAAAATAAAACTTCACCTCAAATGTCCTTCTGAACTCGACCCGCAAAAATAAAAAAAATATGAAAAAAGGCTTAAAATGAACGAAGTTTAAACTCTGTAGATTCACCTGAAATTTAATTTCTGTGTCTAGTTTGCGCTAGGAGCAAAGAACAATTCAACGTTTCGTAAACGACTTTCAAACTGTAACTAACCGCTTTAAATTAGTCGATCAGAAAATGTGCTTGAAAATCGATATTTCGAAGTGTTTTAATTTTTATAGTGGTGGTAATTTCTTTTTTTATTGATTTTATTGCTGGATGTTTGCATGAACAGTGGAAGTGCCTAAGGCTAGTAAATAGAAAAGTTATTATGAGGAAACATTTTAGGCCATGGGAGACTTTTAAAAGATATCATTCTAAATGATATATTTGATAATATTGATCAAAAAAGTGTCAGAATTGAATGTTCAAAGCGTTCGCTTATCTAAGTCCCGAAAGATGAGGTCTGATATGATGTTCTGATAAATTTTTTCTTACACATTTATAACTCTTAATGGGCCTCTATATTGAAAATTGGGGGGTGTTCTCAAAAAGTTGGAGGGGAGACCCCTTGGTGGTTGGGGAGGGGGACCCCTTGGTGGTTGGGGAGGGGGTCCCTTGGAGGTTTAGGTCCTTGATGTTTAGGGTCATTGGTGCTTACGATCCTTGATGGTTCATACCCATAATCGTCTCACTAGTTGATTTCTAAGGATTTCTAAGGATTGTTCTGAATTTCTTTATTAAAATTCTTTTCTTGGCATCTACATCTTTATTAGTATCAACTTTTTTAGTATACTAGAATGCTAAAATATATTTTATATTGACAACACTGCTCAAATGGTACTAGAGTATTATACAGAACACAGTCGAGAAGTAAAGCTAGGTCAAGTCACAAGGTTATCTTGACACTGATGGCTCTATTACTTTCAACTTTTTAGCATACTCCATAGTAAAACAATATTTTATATCGCCCACATGCCATATTGTGTACTTGTCTATTATAAAGACCATAGCCGAGAAGTAAAGCTAGGTCATGTCACGTGATCTTTTCTTGGCGCCTACGACTCTATTACTTCAACTTTTTAGCATACTCCAATGTTAAACAATATTTTATTTGCTACATGTGTATTATACAGAACACAGCCATGAAGTAAAGCTAATTCAACTCACATGTCTCACTCTGTTTCACCCAAATCATCCTCTAAAATGTCTCAAACTGTTTCGCCCAAATAATCCCCTAAAATGTCTCAAACTGTTTCGCTCAAATAATCCCCTAAAATGTCAATTAATCTCTGACGATTCCTTTGTTCTGGCAACTGTGCACTGATACATTTAAATTTCCTTGAAGCCTATTTTTCTGTCATGAATTCTTACACAATCGAAGCTCTATAAGTTCAACGTAATTCATTGTCTGTATCAATTACACATCATCATATTACGTAAATTTAAGTTTAGGTTTGAAACACTAACAATATAAACAATGTCCCAAGGTGGAATTGTGTCATAACAGATAATATGTAGGTTGATTTCAACAACATCCTGTTACATAAATTCATGGTAGATTCATTGGATGTCACTTCGTACAGTATTTCTAGCCCTCTGATTGGCTTAGAAATAGGCGTATGATCTTGCATAAATTATGTTCGTCCTGTAATCATGGAGGACTCCCTACTACTTGCATTGTTTGCAAAACTTGCAGAAACCACTATCAAAATGATTGCAGATCACATTTTCCTTTCTACTTATTTATACATTTATTTCCCTTTTATCCATCACTTTCGTAATATTTTCAAAAATAATAACAATGTCATCGACTGATAATGACTTCTCCATAATCTTGTTAATCCTTTCGTTTAGTTCATTATCACCTGATAATTTGTGTAAAAAACCGGAAGGCACAGGACTATTCACGAACTCGAGGGCGTCATCAGCAGTAATACTACACGTAGGTATTTATATGCTCTCGTGGGACATTTTGCAATTAATGCTATATTTGCTGAACTCTGATAATTGATCCCCTAGTGTAGTAATAATTGCTTTGTTATTTTTTAAGTCCTCTTGTAATTTGGTGATTTTTGATTTAAGGGTTACTTGATTGTTTTCTAGATTGTAGAGTTCATCATCCATAAGAAGGTGGTGGGAATTGTGGGAGTTGATATTGTCACTTAATTTTTTAATTTCCACATCATGTTCATGGAGTATATCGTTACCAATTTTTTGGTCATTGAGAAATATGTCAACTTGTTTTTTCAAATCTTGTAGGGCTACTTCATGGTCTGAATTTTTCTCTAACTGAGAATTGTATTTAGCTCGGAGATCAGCCAGCTGTTTGATATGTTTAACACAGTCAACATAAGTGGGGACTTGGGAAGCTTGATTTTTTGAAATTGGTTTTGGGGTTGTAGGTTTTGTGACAGACTTGGGTGTAGAGCGTGGTTTAGAGCCAGGGGGTAGAGAAAGTGGTGTTAAAGGTGGTTCAGGGTCATCATTCAAAGAACGGGGGGACTGGCAGTTTACTCACCACATTGTTTTCTCTCCTCAATAGAAATGCCTGCAAACTTTGGATGAAACCACTGTTGACACCGACTGCACTGCACTGTTCCACTAGCGGCACGAAGTCTGCACTCTGGTCATGTGGATATCATGGGCCGACATAATAGTGAAACAAAAAATCCAGATAACATAGCTCGAAACTGGTCAATGACTGAAATTGGGATTATAATAACTTCCGAAACGGGTTTTACAAATTTAACCCAGCATAGATGTTTACAGGTCAAATGCCAAAAAGAGACTGAGCAAGATGTTGAGGAGGGGACAGGGATTATGAATCTCTTTTTCCAATTTTGCGGATACTGGCCTAACCTTGTAATCTTGTTGAATATACAGAGCACCCAAAAATTCAGGAAAAACCTTAATGAGGTCAACAGGAATATCGAGTGGTGTAACACTGGTCCTCTTCAGTTTCATCAATTTGAGGCAAACTTGGGATTTTGTGATGATTGGGAAATCTATAAGATCTGAAGATGGAAGCAGAAAATCCTGCGAGTTTAGTTACTGAACAATCACTGCCAAGTTATTGTTTAGGCGATCTGCAGTTTCTTTGTCCGGCTCATCACAGCCAAAATCCAGGCCAGTCTGCGTTTTACCTGTCATTTGCTTTATCCTTTTGTACCACTGTCCAGGCTTAGAATCCAATAAATGAGATACTTCCTTTTGGTAGTACAACGCCTCTGCCTGGCGGGTCATTCTTCTGATTTTATTCTTCAGGGTAGTAGCTTCCTTATGTTTTTGTTCCTGAAAAGTTCTTCTTCTAAATTACAGCAGGTGGGCTATTCAGTTGGTACTATTTAGCCCTCTTCTTTTTGCTTCACTCTGTGGGCTACAGAGCTACTGGATTGGTTGTCTCTTATTTATTAGATATTCTCAGATATCTTTCAGTAGATCTTTCAACTCAAGGAGTTCAAATATAAGATGATAGATATGGATTTCTGTGCTCTGTGTGCAGGTATAGTTGGCTAGGCTCTTGGCTGATAGTGAGATTGTGTGGTGTTTGAAACATTTTAACAGTTTACAAAGCAAGATATGTTGTGCAGACGTAAGCATATTACATTCAAATAGGCAATGGTCAATTGTTTCATTATGCATATTATACAATGCCTGCAAAGAGGGGACAGGGGAATTGAACCGCTTGAATTAGAAAACTTATATGAGAATGCAAGAAAATTTAGTCCATTTGTTCCAGAACGAATTCTATGATAAATTTTAGAAAGATACTTATTGGGAAAGGGGGAAAGGATAGGATTAATCTTATTAAAATTAATATCTGATAGCCTCCATCGGTAATATCTCTAATTGGGATTGGTCTCCCACTTGGCTGGTCAATATTTATAGCATTTTTTGCTATTTCATCAACCTGATGATTACCACTTATGCCAGAGTGGCTAGGAATATACTGAAAATAAGTTCCTATGCCACTTGAAGCAAGATTATCAATAATACTGAGACAATGATAAGTGTCAATGTCCAACTTATACTGAGGAGCTGAGGCCAGCAACTCAAGGCTTGATAGAGAGTCAGAATATATGATCATATTATTTGAATTGGCAATCAAAGGTTGGTTTTCCTTAAGGTATTCTAATGCCATGATTATGGCATTTAACTCAGCAGATATTATGGATAAATTATTATATAATCTCTCGCCCATTGCAATTTTCAGGTGAGGAAGGAAAACACCACTTGCAACCTTCTCATTCATTTTTGACCCATCAACAAAAATTTGGAAGTGATTTTTATAGGTAATTGTATTAAGTTCTGCAAATTTTTTCTGGACAAAAGCAATGGGGGTCAAATCTTTATTCCACTTTGAGAAGTCAGTATTTATTATGGGACTTAACTAATTCCATGGGGGGGATCGGGGGAAAG
The DNA here is from genome assembly GCA_027921565.1 of Artemia sinica. Taxonomy (NCBI): domain Eukaryota; kingdom Metazoa; phylum Arthropoda; class Branchiopoda; order Anostraca; family Artemiidae; genus Artemia; species Artemia sinica. The sequence goes on along the minus strand of CM051260.1, from coordinate 50,018,874 downwards.
TGGGTGTAATAGACTTTGCTGGTATGGGGAACTTCTTCTGAGTATTGGCATACTCATCTGCAATGCCTCTATACATGGCTGGATTTCTTAACCAATTATGTAGTGTGTGCGAGCTATTTGATTCAATTTTTGTAAGATGTTTTGTCAAGAGAAGGCTACGTCTTTCCCTTATTGTTGTTAATCCACTCTCCATAAGCAGAAACTTGGTGCTTGTGGGTTTCCTAAGACCAAATATGAGACGTATTATATCATTTTGTGTTGTTTCAAGTTTTTGCATCTGGGTCTTTGCACATGCACCATAGACGATGAGCCCATAGTCAATATGGGGTCTTATATGTGATTTATAAAACTGGAGTAAGGTTTTCTCCTTACAACCCCAGGGAGTGGAAAGAAGTCTTTTTAGTATATTTGTTTTTCTATAGCATTTTTTTATTGTGTTTGAAATGTGGAGGTGGAAATTAAGTTTTTGGTCAAGCATGAGACCTAGGTAATTAATATGATTATCTTCTGGAATAGTTGTTTTATTTAGAGTTAGTTTTGCATTAACATGGTTTCGCTTTCGGTGAAATTGGATTATTTTTGACTTGGTAGGTGCAATGGGTAAATCTGAATGTTGAGAGAATTTTTCAAACTGGAAAAGTGACTTTTGCAGATTTGACTGTGCTATCTCAAAGGTGTTGCCAGATGACCATAGCACCAGATCATCAGCATATTGTAGATTCGTGTGGGGTAGGTTCATGTCCCAGAGATATAGGGCAAATAGGAGGCAACTGAGGACTGCTCCCTGAGGTAGGCCTTTGGTTATTGTCTTTTGGGGTGAAGAGGCTGAACCAACACAAACAATAAAACTTCGCACTTCTATGAAGGATTTAATAAAGGATACTAGCTTAGGGGGTACTCCAAGGTTTGCAAGTTTGTTTAGAAGGATTTGGTGGTTCACATTATCATATGCCCCTTCAAAATCTAGGAAAGCAGCAACTAGGACATTATTTTTTGAGAAAGATACATTGATTGCATTTGTTAGCAAAATGAAAGCATCTGTTGAGGCGTGGTGTTTCCTGAATCCAGTTTGAGTGTGAGGGATCATATTATTTTTTTCAACAAACCAGAGGAGTCTCTGATAGATCATTTTCTCCATTATTTTCCCCATCACAGGAGTAATCATTATGGGCCTATAAGACTCGGGGTTATCTTTGGGTTTATTTTTCTTTAGGATTGGTAAGAGGGACGAACATTTCCATATATTGGGGAACATAGAAGATGCCCAAGCGTGATTATAACAATTTAGCAGTTCTTGTTTGTATGAAGGGGTGAGATTCTTTATCCATGCAGGGTGTATATTGTCATAGCTGCCGCTAGTTTTGGTCCTAATATGATGTATTACATTATTCAATTCCTGGATTGAAAATGGACAAGTTATATACTCAGATCCTGGGCGTGGTTGGTAACTTGGGTTCATAGGAATTGGGGACAGTTTGCTTTGATTATTTGATGTTAGCTTATTAACAAAAAGAGTTGCAAATAGGTTAGCTTTTTCATTATCATTGTCATAATGGGTATTATTATGTATAAGCTCATACAGGAGTGTATGAGCTTTTTCCCACAGATGTGGCTTATGACTTTATGTATAATTGGCTCATGTGTTTCTCTGGAGAGATTATTTGCAAAATTATTCCAGTATTTATATTTAGCATCTATTATAGTCCTTTTTAGATTAGATTCTGCTTGTAATTTTTTTAAATATGTAGTAGGTGATGGTTTTTTTTTATGAATTCTGTCCTAGCTGCCTTTTTTATTCTCCATTTATTTAGGCACTCATTTGTCCACCATGCTTTAGGAATGTGTTTAGGGAATGTTTTCTTGGGTGTTGTCCTGGGGATAGCATGATTAGCTGTATTTATTAGTAAAGATGTCAAGACTTCAGCATGTGTGTCAACTGTTGTGTTAGAAATGCATGAATTTTGGGTGAAACTTGTAATTTCATCATTTAGCTTATTTTGGAACATAGACCAATTTGCTTTAGTGTTGATATATTTGGAGGTATGAGATAGAGTTTCAGCAGGTTCATTTAGGGAGCAAACTATAGCAAAGTGGTTAGTACATAGACTATCAATTTTATTTATGTAAATTTTATTCAAAATATTTAATGTCACAATTTGTAGGTCAATTGTGGAGAATCTGCCACTTTTGGGGTTGAAATAAGTATTCAGGTTTGGAGGGGTAGCAACAGCTAATTCATTATTATTTGAAGTCATATGCTCAATGAATTTACCAGCTTTATTTGCTGGTTTATTCCCCCACAAGAGGCTGTGGGCATTGAAGTCTCCACAAATAATTATATTTTTTAGCATATTAGAATTATTTATATAATTAAAGAAATCCATGGCATCTGTAGTTTGGCCATTAGGGTTATAAAAGCTTATTATGTAGGTTTTTATATTATTCAGCCAAACACTGATACCAATTGCATCAACATCATTTGCAAAATCTGGAAAATTGATGCCACAGAATTTTATATTATTTTTAACTAATAAAGCTACCCCACCACCTTTTCTCTCTGAAGATCTATCCTTTCTCAGGATAGAATATCCCAGAGACTTAATTTGTTGATTTTGGGTTAAATGAGTTTCCTGGAGGCAAGCAATATTAATGGAATTATTATTCATAAGAGATATTAGTTCATTTAGCTTATTTTCTGTGAGTGATCTTACATTCCACTGGAGTATTGATATATGTTGTGTTGTTGAATTATTCTTCATATGAGTGTGTATCAATGTTCAGCTTTGTTAAAAGTAAAGCAAGATCTTTTTTTGCTTGAATAAGCATATCATCAGGGACGTAGATTTTTGCCAATTCTGCAATGATTTTTGTTTTCTGTAGTTGCTGTATGTTCATGACCTGAACTGCATTACAGTTTAGAATGAATAAGCATATATTTGGGGATTGCATTTTTGGTTGTGCATCCTGTTTGTCGGTTAAGGGATTAATTCCTGGTAGTGTTTCTGGTTTGTTTCTTCTTGGGAGGGGGGCCAGGCTGACCTCATCTCACCGGACAAGGAGGCTTGTTGACTTGGTGATTCCTTCTGATAGGGATGTGAGCTAGGGGGCTTAGAAGATGGTGTTTTATATTGGGTGCTTGATGCATTGGGGGTGATTGACTTGGGGGTTTTGGTTGGTTTCATTAAAGGCTTTATTTGGTATTGTTGGGCAGCATTTGCTTCCATTGCTGCAATGGGGTATGGGATGACCTTCTCTGTTGCTATTTGGAGTGTTAGAGCTCTTTTTTTATATGCAGGGCATAGTGATTTATTTGTAGATTCATGTGGGCCTTTGCAATTGATGCATGTAGGCTGAGTGTTGTTGCAAGTTGTCAACTCTTTAGGATGGAATGCTTGACAATTACTACAGTCTAGGAGAATTTATTGCATTTGTTTGTTGTGATTGGGGAGAATTTTTTCCTTTTTTTAGAGCTTCTAGAAAGGACCTCTTGAAACCCATTATCATCATTTATGGTGACATAAGCCCCTACACTTATCATTGGCCTGTTCTCGGAATTGGAGCTATCATTTGAACTTTGAGATAGTGTGCTTGACCAGCCAAGATGGGTATCACTTTCACTGGCATTTGAGGTGGGATCAGGGGGGATTTTTTTTGGAGGACTTCTAATCATTGCCTATTGGAAAGAGCTTTAAAAAAAAAAAACTAAAACAAGAAGGGATAATAGAATGATATCAAACCGTCTGCACTATACTATGGGGAGGAGAAACACCACAGTATAGCCCTGAGGATGAATTGAGCAGGATTGGTTCAGTACAACTGCTGATTAAATGCGATAATATTCACAAGAAAATTTATTTTAAATTTCTTATAAGGTTGCTGATGATTTGTTGTACATCTTTTTCTTTTTAAAGTTGTCTAATTTTCCTGCTTAGTGCTTCGATTTCTTTTGTAACGTATGGACGATCTGCTGAAAAACGTTTCTTAACTTTTTCAGGAAAATAGAAATGGTACTTGCCGAGAAGTTTTTCATGAAAAGTTGTGGCCGTTTCATCAGCATTAGCCGTATAAATTATAACATCCCGTTTTTCAGTTGTGAGCCAATTGCCAAAACCAAACAATCCCCTGTTTGTGATTGGCCGACAGTTTTTTCTGTAGTGTACGATTACCTGGCAGGGGAAGGCCTTGCTTGGTGCAATTGAAGCTCAAGCCTACTTTCATAACATGAGAAAGAAGAGAGGTTTTGGATCTAACATTTATTTCTTCCCAACACGAGAGACTGATAGAGGATTGGCATGTGAGCAATCTTCCATCATTCTCAGACCATTGAATAATAAGATTCAAAAAAGATATATCCCAATAACAAAGTAGACTTCTTAGGGATATAAAGAGAACAAATTGGCACACCTATGACCAAGTTTCAGCCAAAAAACTTGTCAATCTGCCTCCCAGCCCTGGAATAACTGAAGAGGATCTAAGAGGCAGAAACTCAAAGAAGAAATGAACAGTGCATTTAAACATGCAACCCATCCAAAACTTTTTGAAAAGGGGGACCAAGCCAACAACTGGTGGACTTCGGAATTAAGTCAAAGAACAAAACTGACCCAAAGGCTGCTAAGAACTGCTATTCAAACAAATAATCCTGAAGACTGGTATGCTTATTCGGAAGGGACTTTGTATCAAAGGATTTGTTGTAGAAACTTCGAAAAGGGCTCATTGGATTGGAATGGCTAGTGCCCTTTTTAATAGTTGAAAGTAATTGGAAGGCAACAGTTTTGTTAGTTTTGTCCACAGTCCTTAAGAAGTATTTGGTTATTCAAAAGCAGAACCGCAAGAGATCACTTGAAAAGGGCAAGAAAAGGGTTGCAGCCTCATAGCTTCTGACACCCCTGAAAAAAATAGACTGGAAGAAAATGCAAGAAAGAGGCTATTAAAGGGGGTTAAGAAGACTGGGACAAAACTTGTTGAGCCAGCAAAAACAGGTCAGAGAAGATCTTTGGTCAACTCAGAAATGTAAGAGTGATAGCAAGGAAGTCTTTGATGATCCATTGGCTGATAAAATTAATGATTCACAGAGTTTTTCTGATCCTGACTCAGATTAAATAAAAAAAACAAGATTTTTTAACTGAAAGTAAGGAGCAGCATTAAAACTTAAAATGAACAGAAATTATTCTGTGTGTGAAAGGGGCTGTTGCCTCCTCAATGCCTCGCTCTTTATGCTAAAGTTTTTTTATTGTTTTAAAAAAATAAAGTTGTGAAAAAGAGTCAAACTTTAGCATAAAGAGCAAGGCCTTGAGGAGGGTACAGCCCCTTTGATATACGAAATAGTTTCTGTTTGTTTTAAGTTTAATGTTGCTCCTTACTTTCAGTTAAAAAAAAATGTTTTTTAAAATTTAATTTCTGAACATTTTTGAATTAATGCAGCCTTGATTTTGGCTCACCATACATGAATAATTAAAACAAAATTTGCATATTAATTTTACTTTTTCTTTTGGCTAAATGGCTTTCTTGAAATATTGATCTGACGTAACTTATGAATTAAGTTACATAACAAACTTCTATATTTGTATATTTTTATTAAGTATATTAGGGGGTTTGCCCCCTAGCCAATACCTTGCTCTTTACTCTAAAGTTCAAATGTTGTTCCAATTCTTTAAGAATGACCCCTTAATCACAAACACTTTTAATTAGAATAAATAGCTCTGATGAAAGTACAAAAAAACTTTAGCATAAAGAGCAAGGTGATGACTAGGGGGCAAACATCCTCATATACATATTAATTTCTGTTTGTTTCAAGTTTTGATGTTGCTCCTTACTTTCAGTTGATTTTTTTTAATTTAATTTCTGATAATTTTTTTAAATAATGCTGGGAAATCCAGCACCACCTTCATAGCAATGTCCCTTCCTCCATGGAAAGATCCTCCCACGTAGCCTCCAACCCCCCAACCCCCCCAAACTACCAGAAATAATCCCCCTGAAAACTTCTGTATAACCTACTTCCCAATAACCAATCCTATTTGTGAACATTGGGCAAAGTTCACCACTTGCACACCTTCCCCCAGGGACTGTGGAGAATTAAGTCATCCTCAAAGATATAGCTAATGTATTTTTCGACCATGATGAACAAAAAGGCTATCTCAAAATTTTGATTGGGTGACTTTGGGTAAAAAATGAGCGTGGGAGGGGGCCTAGTTCTTCTTCTAATTCAACAGCAGGCGGGCTATTCAGTTAGTACTATTTAGCCCTTTTCTTTTTGCTTCACTCTGTGGGCTACAGAGCTACTGGCTTGGTCAACTCTTATTTATTCGATATTCTCAGATATCTTTCAGTAGATCTTTTGACTTGAGGAGTTCAAATATAAGATGATAGAAATGGATTTCTGTGCTCTGTGTGCAGGTATAGTTGGCTAGGCTCTTGGCTGATAGTGAGATTTTGTGGTGTTTGAAGGATTTTAACAGTTTACAAGCAAGGTATGTTGTGCAGACGTCAGCATATTACATTCAAATAAGCAATGGTCAATTGTTTCATTATTCATATTACAATGCCTGCAAAGAGGGGACAGGGGAATTGAACCACTTGAATTAGAAAACTTATATGAGAATGCAAGGAAATTTAGTCCATTTGTTCCAGAACGAATTCTATGATAAATTTTAGAAAGATACTTATTGGGAAAGGGGGAAAGGATAGGATTAATCTTATTAAAATTAATATCTGATAGCCTCCATCGGTAAATATCTCTAATTGGGATTGGTCTCCCACTTGGCTGGTCAATATTTATAGCATTTTTTGCTATTTCATCAACCTGATGATTACCACTTATGCAAGAGTGGCTAGGAATGTACTGAAAATAGGTTTTTATGCCACTTGAAGCAAGATTATCTATAGTACTGAGACAATGATAAGTGTCAATGTCCAACTTATATTGAGGAGCTGAGGCCAGCAACTCAAGGCTTGATAGAGAGTCGGAATATATGATAATATTATTTGAATTTGCAATCAAAGGTTGGTTATCCTTAACGTGTTCTAATGCCATGATTATGGCATTTAACTCAGCAGACATTATAGATAAATTATTATATAATCTCTCGCCCATTGCAATTTTCAGGTGAGGAAGGAAAACACCACTTGCAACCTTCTCATTCATTTTTGACCCATCAACAAATATTTGGAAGTGATTTTTATAGGTAATTGTATTAAGTTCTGCAAATTTTTTCTGGACAAAAGCAATGGGGGTTAAATCTTTATTCCACTTTGAGAATTCATTATTTATTATGGGACTTGACCAATTCCATGGGGGGGGGGATCGGGGGAAAGTAGGTGCAATAGAATTTGCTGGTACAGGGAACTTCTTTTGAATATTGGCATACTCATCTGCAATGCCTCTATACATAGCTGGATTTCTTAACCAATTATGTAGTGTGTGTGAGCTATTTGATTCAATTTTTGTAAGATGTTTTGTCAAGAGAAAGCTATGTCTCTCCCTTATTGTTGTTAATCCACTCTCCATAAGCAGAAACTTGGTGCTTGTGGGTTTCCTAAGACCAAATATGAGACGTATTATATCATTTTGTGTTGTTTCAATTTTTTGCATCTGGGTCTTTGCACATGCACCATAGACGATGATCCCATAGTCAATATGGGGTCTTATATGTGATTTATAAAACTGGAGTAAGGTTTTCTCCTTACAGCCCCAGGGTGTGGAAAGCAGTCTTTTTAGTATATTTGTTTTTCTATAGCATTTTTTTATTGTGTTTGAAATGTGGAGGTGGAAATTAAGTTTTTGGTCAAGCATGAGACCTAGGTAATTAATATGATTATCTTCTGGAATAGTTGTTTTATTTCAGAGTTAGTTTTGCATTAACATGGTTTCGCTTCGGTGAAATTGGATTATTTTTGACTTGTTGGGTGCAATGGGTAAATCTGAATGTTGAGAGAATTTTTCAAACTAGAAAAGTGACTTTTGCAGATTTGACTGTGCTATCTGAAAGGTGTTGCCAGATGACCATAGCACCAGATCATCAGCATATTGTAGATTCGTGTGGGGTAGGTTCATGTCCCAGAGATATAGGGCAAATAGGAGGCAACTGAGGACTGCTCCCTGAGGTAGGCCTTTGGTTATTGTCTTTTGGGGTGAAGAGGCTGAACCAACACAAACGATGAAACTTCGCACTTCTATGAAGGATTTAATAAAAGATACTAGCTTAGGGGGTACTCCAAGGTTTGCAAGTTTGTTTAAAAGGATTTGGTGGTTCACATTGTCATATGCCCCTTCAAAATCTAGGAAAGCTGCAACTAGGACATTATTTTTTGAGAAAGATTCATTTATTGCATTTGTTAGAAAAATGAAAGCATCTGTTGAGGAGTGGTGTTTCCTGAATCCAGTTTGAGTGTGAGGGATCATATTATTTTTCCCAACAAACCAGAGGAGTCTGTGATAGATCATTTTCTCCATTATTTTCCCCATCACAGGAGTAATCATTATGGGCCTATAAGACTCAGGGTTATCTTTGGGTTTATTTTTCTTTAGGATTGGTAGGAGGGACGAACATTTCCATATATTGGGGAACATAGAAGATGCCCAAGCGTGATTATAACAATTTAGCAGTTCTTGTTTGTATGAAGGTGTGAGATTCTTCATCCATGTAGGGTGTATATTGTCATAGCTGCTGCTAGTTTTGGTCCTAATATGATGTATTGCATTATTCAATTCCTGGATTGAAAATGGATTAGTTATGTACTCGGATCCTGGGCATGGTTGGTAACTTGGGTTCATAGGAATTGGGGACAGTTTGCTTTGATTATCTGATGTTAGCTTATTAACAAAAAGAGTTACAAATAGGTTAGCTTTTTCATTATCATTGTCATAATGGGTATTATTATGTATAAGCTCATAAAGGAGTGGGTTGGGGGAAGTCTTTTTCCCACAGATGTGGCTTATGACTTTATGTATAATTGGCTCATGTGTTTCTCTGGAGAGATTATTTGCAAAATTATTCCAGTATTTATATTTAGCATCTATTATAGTCCTTTTTAGATTAGATTCTGCTTGTAATTTTTTTATATATGTAGTAGGTGATGGTTTTTTTATGAATTCTGTCCTAGCTGCCTTTTTTATTCTCCATTTATTTAGGCACTCATTTGTCAACCATGCTTTAGGAATTTGTTTAGGGAATGTTTTCTTAGGTGTTGTCCTGGGGATAGCATGATTAGCTGTATTTATTAGTAGAGATGTCAAGGCTTCAGCATGTGTGTCAACTGTTGTGTTAGAAATGCATGAACTTTGGGTGAAACTTGTAATTTCATCATTTAGCTTATTTTGGAACATAGACCAATTTGCTTTAGTGTTGATATATTTGGAGGTATGAGATAAAGTTTCAGCAGGTTCATTTAGGGAGCAAACTATAGCAAAGTGGTCAGTACATAGACTATCAATTTTATTTATGTAAATTTTATTCAAAAAATTTAATGACACAATTTGTAGGTCAATTGTGGAGAATCTGCCACTTTTGGGGTTGAAATATGTATTCATGTTTGGAGGGGTAGCAACAGCTAATTCATTATTATTTGAAGTCATATGCTCAATGAATTTACCAGCTTTATTTGCTGGTTTATTCCCCCACAAAAGGCTGTGGGCATTGAAATCTCCACAAATAATGATATTTTTTAACATATTAGAATTATTTATATAATTAAAGAAATCCTTGGCATCTGTAGTTTCGCCATTGGGGTTATAAAAGCTTATTATGTAGGTTTTTAAATTATTCAGCCAAACACTGATACCCAATTGCGTCAACATCATTTGCAAAATCTGGAAAATTTATGCCACAAAACTTTATATTATTTTTAACTAATAAAGCTACCCCACCTCCTTTTCTCTCTGAAGATCTATCCTTTCTGAGGATAGTATATCCCAGAGACTTAATTTGTTGATTTTGGGTTAAATGAGTTTCCTGGAGGCAAGCAATATTAATGGAATTATTATTCATAAAAGATATTAGTTCATTTAGCTTATTTTCTGTGAGTGATCTTACATTCCATTGGAGTATTGATATATGTTGTGTTGTTGATTTATTCTTCATATGACTGTGTATCAATGTTCAGCTTTGTTAAAAGTAAAGCAAGATCTTTTTTTTTCTTGAATGAGCAAACCATCTGGGATGTAGATTTTTGCCAATTCTGCAATGATTTTTGTTTTCTGTAGTTGATGTATGTTCATGGCCTGAACTGCATTACAGTTTAGAATGAATAAGCATATATTTGGGGATTGCATTTTTGGTTGTGCATCCTGTTTGTCGGTTAAGGGATTAATTCCTGGTAGTGTTTCTGGTTTGTTTCTTCTTGGGAGGGGGGGCCAGGCTGACCTCATCTCACCGGACAAGGAGGCTTGTTGGCTAGGTGATTCCTTCTGATAGGGATTTGAGCTAGGGGGCTTAGAAGATGGTGTTTTATATGGGGTGCTTGATGCATTAGGGCGTTTGACTTGGGGGTTTTGGTTGGTTTCATTGCAGGCTTTATTTGGAATTGTTGGGCAGCATTTGCTTCCATTGCTGCAAAGGGGTATGGGATGGCCTTCTCTGTTGATATTTGGAGTGTTAGAGCTCTTTTCTTGTATGCAGGGCATAATGATTTATTTGTAGATTCATGTGGGCCTTTGCAATTGATGCATGTGGGCTGAGTGTTGTTGCAAGTTGTCAACTCTTTAGGATGGAAAGCTTTACAATTACTACACTCTCGGAGAATTTCATTGCATTTGTTTGTTGTGTGTCCCAGTTTGAGACACTTCTGACACTGTATAGGCTTAGGTTTGTATTCCTTGTGTGGTTTGATTTGCCCAAATAGGAATAATTTTTCTGGGATATTAATTTTTTCCTTCAGTGTGAATAAGATGGATCTACTAGTTTTTAGGCCATTAGAGTTAGGTTTGCCAAGTTGGGTAACATCCTCAACTGGGATTGTGTTTCCAGCCCTATCTGAGAGCCCTTCTTTTAACTCCTGAGTGGATATCTCTGGGGGAACATTATAAACTACTATTTTTGTTGGTGATTGTTTTGGGTTCCAATTAGATGCAATAATTGGGGTATTCAGAAGGGATTTTAGGTTAATTATTGTATCTGCTGATTTCTGATCTTCTACAGCTATTAGCAGAGATCCATCATGGTTAATATTAAGAGAGAACATTGATTTTAGCAATTTAAAAATTGCAACTCTTATTGCAGTGATCATTTTTATTTCAAAGGGGGTAGTAGGAGTAATTTTAAGGTAAATTCCTAAGTTTTTGGAGGGAGGATCTTGGGCAGGGAGAGGGGAAATGCTTTTGATTGGGGAGATTTTTTTTCCTTTTTTTAGAGCTTCTAGAGAGGACCTCTTGAAACCCATTATCATCATTTATGGTTACATTAGCCCCTACACTTATCATTGTCCTATTCTCCGAATTGGAGCTATCATTTGAACTTTGAGATAGTGTGCTTGACCAGCCAAGATGGGTATCTTTCACTATGGCACTTTCACTGGAATTTGATTTGGGATCCGGGGGGACGTTTTTTTTTTGGAGGACTTCTAAACATTGCCTATTGGAAAAAGCTTTAATCAAAAAAAAAAAAAAAAAAAAAAAAAAAAAAAAAAAAAAAAAAAAAAAAACAAGAAGGGAAAATAGAAAGATATCAAACCGTCTGCACTATACTATGGGGAGGGGAAACACCACAGTAAAGCCCTGAGAATGAGTTGAGCAGGATTGACTTGGTATAACTGCTGATTAGAAGCAATAATAATTCACAAGAAAATTAATTTAATTTTCTTACAGAGTTGCTGTTGTTGTCACTTAAAAAGGGTACTAAAACTTTCAGGGGTCAGCCGCGACAAGGTGCGCGAAAAAAAGTGACTTTAGTTGCTTGAGGACACCAAATAAGTGACTGCTCAGAAGCCATCAGATGGATTACAAGGATCCCAATTACTACCATAAGATCCTCACTGGCCTATGAGAGCCTGAGAAGTTAAGGACAGGAACGCTGAAATCCTTATTTTTTTTTCCTTCAACTGATTTGATTTACTTACCCAAAACAATAGCTTTGATAAATGTAAGACTTTGATTATGGTACTAGGAGCAAAAACTGAACTTCAGTAAAGAAAAAACTTCAGTTATTGAAAAACAAGCGTCTGCCACAGCTTAGTATAAGCAATCACTGGATATTATGTCATCACTTCTTTGACTTTTTCAAAAGGCGATCAATTAGTTCGGATTTCCTCTTCAGAACAATTACTTCAACCAATTCAGCCTCATCTGCCCTTTCTTTGGAGCAAGCTTTTAATGCTGCTTCCAGCATACTTTCAGCAATGTTCAGGAAGTCCTTCTCTCCCACAGCTTTCTTCAACCATTCCCTTGCCTCTCTCAGAAGGGTATTGCCTATTTACTTCTTCTGCTTAACCATCTCTTTTTTTTTGTACAATGCCTGACTCTAGGTCCGCTATACTATGCTCAGGTCTGTTCTCATAGTTGCAGAGCGCATCCGCAGCAAAAGCCTCAGCATTCAGTGTCTGCTCTTCTGTACATGCTTGAAGGCTAGTCATCAGCAGAGCTGACCAAGAAAATCCTCTCTCTACGCCTGCACTTCCATGACAGAGCAACAGAGCTGCCGGGACAATCCGACCTAAGGCCTGATATTTGGTTTCACTAGATGGTGTCTTCAGTTCCAGGATCTTTTGCCAATAACTGTCAATTCAAGTGCTCTCTGTGGGTGGCGGCATGGGATCTGACTGTAACTGGCATGGGATCTGTTCAACAAAAAAATTAGGTCCAAAACGTCAAAAAAAGTGAATTTAGTGACAAAATCACAGAAATAGTGACAAAAATTGACAGGTCCCAAAAAAAGTGACAAAAAATGACTGCAGACAATCCCTGAACTTTTAATTTCTGTTTGAATGAGCCCTCCCACAATATTCTAGGACCATTGAGTTGATACAATCACCCCTGGGAAAAAAAAATAAAAAAAAAATAAACATGCATCCATGATCTTTCTTCTGGCAAAAAATACAAAATTCCACATTTTTGCAGATAGGAGCTTGAAACTTCTATAGTAAGGTTCTCTGATATGCTGAATCTGATGGTGTGATTTTCATTAAAGTTCTACAAGTCTTAGGGGGTGTTTCCGCCTTTTTTGTAAATAAGGCAAATTTTCTCAGATGCGTAACTTTTGATGGGTAAGACTAAACTTGAAAAAACTTACATATTTGAAACCAGCATAAAAATTTTATTCTTTTGACATATCTATTGGTATCAAAATTCCTATTGAGCCAGGTTGCTCCTTATTTACAGTTCATTACCACAAACTGTTTGATGAAAGTTGTCAATCTCTCTCTGATCTTTCAAAAAATACCCAGATTCTCCAGCCTCAGACATTTTTCCTCTGCCAATTCAATGTAAAAAACACCACCTTCTCTTACATTGGTAACATAGTTGAAAAACTAAGTGGTAAAGAAGATGGTGACAAAAAAGTTTCTTACTTGGGGAAATCTCAAAAATATGGGGGAAAATTTATCTATCCCTTTGTGCCTGATATAGACATGGTGAAACACAAAAGAATAGTTGCTGTTCTTCTTTTTCCTACTGTTACCAAGGGAACAAATCCCAGGCAAAAAAACCTTTGTCTTTTAATGTCAAGGTAAGAGGTGACATTTGTTGAGTGCAAAACAACTTCTCATTACCTATGTATTTGTACTTTACTATACATTTTCAATAAATTTGTTTAAAATAAGAAATTGGTTATTATTTATATTATGTCCCAACCTTGGCTTATGACCTGCCCAGGTTGGGACATGTCCAAAAACGTTGTTTTATTTAAAAAAAATGTTGATTCACTGACAACAAACTTCTCATTCTGAAGAATGAAAGTGTATGCCAGTACAATTATGTTGAGCTAAACATAACATGGGCTGGTTTCCCCTATGTTATACTGATGGTTTGTGGGTTGATGGAAAATTGGGGACACAAGAAGTAGACCTAATATATCAGAATACTCCTGATGTGGACAAGGAGGTAATCAGTTATCACCTGGAAAAATTTTCTACAGTTTTTCAGGCTGAAATGTTTGGAATAGAACAGGCAACTGGAAGACAGTTGAAAATGGGAAGTACAGGAAAAGATATATGTATCTGAACTGACAATCAAGCATGCCTAAAGGCTCTTCAGAATGTAGAGCTGGAAAAATAGAGAATTGGAATGCTATGAAGCCCTGAATAGCTTGGCATCCAAAGGAAACCAGATTACCCTGATGTGGGTCCCAGGCTACTCTGAAATAAAGGATAATTAGATGGCAAATGAAGCAGCTAAGGCTGGGACATCAATAAGGTATTATGGTCCAGAACATTTCATCCCAATTTCTCAGAGTTGCTGGAAGGTGGCATTGAGGGGTTGGAGCAATGAGAGACCAGGGTAAATATCTACCAAATCATATTATTGAGTTAGGAATAAAGTGAATGCACCATTTGATGCCTTTTTTTATGCTGATTACAAATATAATAAGCATTTCTATTGGAAATGAATTTCAGCCCCCCCCCCCCTATATATACCTAACCTAACCCAACCTAACCCTGAATTGGCATATATAGGGGGGGGGGCTGAAATTCATTTCCAATAGAAATGCTTATTATATTTGTAATCAGCATAAAAAAGGCATTGAATGGTGTATTCACTTTAGTCCTAACTCAATAATATGATTTGGTAGATATTTACCAAGATCAGAACAAAATTGGCATAAGAAGGTTGGGCAGGGGCATTGTTTAAGGGTGGCAAGGGGGACAGTTGCCCCCCCCCAATAATGTGAAGAAAAAAAATTATACATCCCCTGCCCTTTGACTATCTAGATATGGACCCCTCCCCCCCCCCCAATCAAAATGCTGGAGATTTGCCCCTGAGGTTGGGTGTAAGGAAACAAAGGAATTACCCCAAAGTTTAGCCCCACCCTGACTAAACATTTTCTATGACTGAAAAGGTCTGAGACAACAATGGATACAGAAGCCATAAGAAGAATTGGAAATTTCAGGAAACATTTTTCCCAAATAGGGAGGAGAGAATCCCCATTAGGTAATTTTTTTGTTATTCATATTATTGAAATACAAATAAAGTAAACATACCACTCAATGCCTTTTTTATGCTCTTTCTAAATATAATAATAATTTTTGCCAGAAATAAATTTTACCCCCACCTCTATATATACCAATTCAGGGTATATATTTGCACATTAGGGGGGTGGGATTTAAGTTTAAACTTACCTTTCAGATAAATTTCTACCAAATCATATTATTGACTTATGCATAAAGTGAATACACCATTTGATGCCTTTTTTTTATGCTGATTACAAATATAATAATCATTTCTATTGGACACAAATTTCAGCCCCCCCCCCTATGTATGCCAATTTGGGGTATATTTTTACAACCTAACCTAACCCTGAATTGGCATATATAGGGGGGGGGGCTGAAATTCATTTCCAATAGAAATGATTAGGCTATTATATTTGTAATCAGCATAAAAAAGGCATTGAGTGGTATATTCACTTTATGCATAAGTCAATAATATGATTTGGTAGAAATTTACCACCTCTCATTTGCTTCAGAAATAAATTATACCTCATCCCCCCTAAGTAGGCTAGCTATGCAAATATATACCCTGAATTGGTATAGGCTATATAGGGGTGACGGTAATATTCATTTCCAACAAAAATCATTATCATATTTGGAAGAACATAAAAAGGCATTGAGTGGTATGTTTACTTTATTCATAAGTTAATAATATGAAAACAAAAAATTTACCAAAAAATCTACAGAGTTGACTGGCATAGCTTATTGCAATAGTTAGTTGAATACAACCAGAAAGCTAAAATTTTGGTTTCAATAAGAACAAGAAAGAATTTTTAGCAGCACTCTTACAAGAACAACAAGGCAATCAGCATCTATAGATGGTAACCCCCAATCATTTTGCCATACTTGAAGTTCCATGCTTTGCGCTTTTGAATATTATGCCAACTTTGAACAGGGGTTGGCAAGTTTTCGGTCAATTCATATGTCCATTGAGCATCCAAAAATGTGTCCTTTTCAGCCAATTCATGTCCATATTTTTGTCTATAATATGTCCATAATATGTCCATCTTGAAATCTCAGAAACTAGTTTTTTTACGACTTGTAAGTCTCTTTCAAAGTGGTCAGTTAACATCGAGTATAATGAGAACGAAAAAGATTCATTTAGTTCATCCATAAAAAATGAACTAGTTAAAAGCACAAAAGTCATAAAAACGTGTAAACAGTAAAAAACTAATTGTCGGAGCTTAAGGCTCATCTTCCTGCGAGAGTTCCGCTTTACAGGTATGGTCGGCATGAGGGTCAGCATTTTCACTTCTTTTGGTAGCTTTTTGCCAATCAGAGTATTTCTTGTGCATGTCAAAAGGTACAATCCAGGAGTCAAGCGACGTTGCGGAGTGCTATGTATGCTGAGTTGCTCTTTAATCAGGGGGGTGACTTCCCCAAAGGTACAATTACTGGACCTCTGAACACTGCTGAACAAAATATATGTCTACGCATTCTGATTGGATGCTGGTTTTTGGAACTGATGGGCGTGGGGGGGGGGGGGGGGAGATTGCCCTCATTCACTTTTGACTCTTATAAAGGGCACTAAGCTTCAATCAAATGAGCCCCATCTGAAGATTATACTACTACCCATTCCATAAAACCTTATATGCCCCTAGGGCATAACTTAAACCCTTGTCCCAGTGCTCTTAGGAGTTATGTAAACGCTGAAGGCATTGTTATATGTTCTTTGGACCATTTTTAACAATATTTCTATCTCAAAATTTCTGTTGGATGCATCTAGGGAAAAGAATACATGTTTGGAAAAGGTGGCTCCACCCTTCTCCACCAAGAATGGAGGGGTGAGACTTGCTCCAAGGGTGGTATGGGCCTTGTGTTTCAAGAATTGTTCTTAAAAAAAATTACACAAAAGGTCAAACATTAGCGCAGAGAGGGTTATTGAAAAAAAAGTAGCCCCCGTCAGATACGGAATAATTTGGCAGCCCCCGATATATACGGAATAAATTTCTGTTCGTCTTAAGTTTTAGTGTCGTTCCTTACTTTCAATGGAAAAAAACTTGTTTTCTTTATACATTTATTTCTTATCGTTTTTCAGATAATCCCAGAAAATCCATCCACCTTTATGGAAAATCCTACCGCAAAAAATTCCTCTATATAAAGGTTATCCCATGTAAAATTGTTCCAGCGGGAAATTACCCCCGGACAATTCCTTCCCCGCTGCGATTTCTTCCCGGAAAACTTTTTGCTTGCGATTTTGCCCGAAAAATACTCCTTAGCATTCTTTTATTTTAACACAGATTTGTTTTTATTTAATTTCTGACCCTTTTGAAGGTCATTGGGGAATATCCCTGTGTGTAAAATATCCCCCATTGGAAAGTTTCTCCCGCAGAAAATTTTCCATCTAGAAATTCTCTGGGTGATAATTCCCCCATAGAATCCCCCCACAAAGATCTCCCAGAAAATTCCAAATCGGCTGAAAACTTCCGCCTGACAAATCCCTCAAAGCGTCTCCGTATGTACAATGGGATCAACAACGAGAAAATAAGACAAATAACACGAATTTTACTGTGTGCCAGCTGATGGAACGATACATCAGATTTAATAGAGGGTCTATCAACTATTTATTGACTTCCGACAAGCCTTTGGCCTTACATGGAGAAAAGGTTTGTGACGTATTTTTAAATACTACGGTATCCCAGATGAAATCGTCAGAATCATTGAGGACACGTACAGTCAGTCAAAAAACAAAATATTAACTAGCGATGGACTCTCTAATGAATTATTGACAGTTCCTGGAGTCCACCAGAGTTGCATCCCCTCCTCAAATTTGTTCAGCCTATTCCTGCCTGCAATCTTCTCCCTGATACCCACTGAGCATGGGTCAAAATTATAGGGGATTCCACTCGACAAACTAGCGAATGCTAATGACATCGATCAGCTAGCTATGATCGCCCAACAAACCCAGGTAGAAAGCATATCATTATCAGTGAAGCCGTTTGAGATACAAAATAGCACAGACAAAGCTAAAGTCATAGCTACATCACGTTGCGACACTTCACCCAAACAATCAATCAATTTCTTTACCTTGGTAGTCTCTTAAAGGCTGATAGTACCCACACTGCTGACATCAAACTTCAACTCGCCCTTGTCAGCTCTAGTTTCAGAAAGCTTTCAAACTTATCCAGCCACCTTCCGAACCATTTGAAAATTCATTTTCTTATCAGCCTGATCATGCCCGTTGCTCTTTCTGGCTGTTAATCATGGACGGTGAAAAAGAAAATTAATATATCCTTTCGCATTCAAAATGAGATGCCCGGAATCGGATTGCAAAGATTAGCTGCACGAGGCGTCTTGAATTAGCAAAGGAAAAAGTTCGAAAATGACTAAAGTCACCAGACACGATCCTAGACGAAGTTTTAAGGCATTAAATACAGTAAGGGCATGTTAAGAAATTGAATCCTGCTCACCTACTCAGGATTTTGCTCGAAGAAACTATTGAAGAACGCAGATTAAGAGTTGGATAGGTAACTATAACCGGCAGTGTATCATCCAGCTATCCAAAACTGCACCTGGCAGAATTGCATATCAAGCACTTGTCTACAGAATCTAAAAAAAAGTGGCCCCAAAGTGTTCCCTCATCTGGACAGGGCTTGAATAAGTAAGTCCAGTAAGAATCCTTCTGCAGCTTCTTATGAAGTTACTCACCCATATCGAGAACCCGTGCCAAATATAAGGATCGAGAATGAAGCTATGTATAAGTTTGAGGGCTGAGACATGAAGTTTATGTTTTAGTTTTTGGATTACAGATCCAACCTGATTTATTTTGTTCTTCGATGTTCCTGGGGAGCTGTATTCAAAAAGACGGAAAAAGTTTGGTTTAGGGTCTATCCTCTTACAATATTTTACACTGCTTGGGAATTTTACTGTCCGACAGAAACATGGGTACTTGGGAAGACGATGGAAGATTTGTTAAATGCTTTCCAGAGGGATTGTCAATAGATAGTTGTGCCAGTTTTACTGACCGTATATAAAATTATTTGAAAAAAACTACGTTTTCTAAAGAGTTAAAGAGGCTGAGTTACAAGGTCGAACCTTAAAACGTACAGGGATTAGGAGGCACAGTTGGGGGGCTGCCGCCCCCCAAACCCCCCGCTTTCGCAGCCTTTAAATAAAAAAAAAAGTTTTTTAAACTGAAAGTAAGGAGCGACATTAAATCTTAAAACGAACAGAAATTATTCCGTATATGAAAGAGGCTGTGCCCTCCTCAACGCCTCGCTCTTTACGCTAAAGTTTGACTTTCTCACAACTCTTTTTTTAAACAATAAAAACTTTAGCGTAAAGAGCGAGGCGTTGAGGAGTGCACAGCCTCTTTCATATACGGAATAATTTCTGTTCGTTTTAAGATTTAATGTCGCTCCTTACTTTCAGTTTAAAAAACTTTTTTTTTTTATTTAAAGGCTGCGAAAGCGGGGGGTTTGGGGGGCGGCAGCCCCCCAACTGTGCCTCCTAATCCCTGTACGTTTTAAGGTTCGACCTTGTAACTCAGCCTCTTTAACTCTTTAGAAAACGTAGTTTTTTTCAAATAATTTCTGCACGTTTTTGTACAGTTTATTACTTATTATTGCTTGACTAACTGTTAGCTGATCGTGTCAGGAGTTGAAGTTGGGGGGCTGCCGCCCCCCAAACCCCCCGCTCTTGAACATTCTTGTGTTAAGGCTTTTAATTCCTGAATACTCAAATCACGTCGTACAGGGTGCCTCCTAATCCCTGTACGTTTTAAGGTTCGAACTTGTGACTCAGCCTCTTTAACAGCCCCCCCAACTGTGCCTCCTAATCCCTATATGTTTTAAGGGTTGACCTTGTAACTCAGCCTCTTTAACTCTTTAGAAAACGTAGTTTTTTCAAATAATACACATAAACAGGTTAGACATGCTTTGTTATGAAAATTGACGCGCAGATATTTTCATAACAAAGCATGTCTAACCTGTTTATCTGTATTATTTGAAAAAAACTAAGGTTTTTCGTAAATGTAAATTCGGGGGATAATTTTTTCGGTCTGAAAATATCAAAAGGCCCTAACAGGTCGAATTCTGCTTCGAATGAGTCCTCATTCAACCGGATCCGTTGCCAACTGTGGCCTGTAGGCGTGGCTAAGAAAAAAAAAGAAATGAATTTTAAGTGGCTATATTTGGTTTTTTGAAAACAGGGAAGGAGTGATCGGATCGAGCTGAAATTTCGAGGATAAGCTCCCGGGTCCTAGGAAAGCTTAACCTCTAAATTTCAGCCCAATCGGACAACGTTAAAGGGGGGCTGTGGTGGGAGGGTCCAAACTTCCGGCCCAGTTTACCCCATGAAGATAAAGTCGGAGGAGGATGAAATTTTGCAAGTTTCTTAGTTTGAGCTTGGGCTACAAAATGCGATTACCGCCGTCTCTCTGCGTTCTCTAGGACCTGAAATCGCTTAACATTGTGGTGGGTCGCCTCTTTATAGAGGCACAAGTGTGCCTCCTTGATAAGAATCTATATGGAAAATGTGATTGTATCCCACTTTCTAGGACTATGATAAGAAAAAGAATGTGATTGGTAGGACACGTTTTTTGTATAGAAAAAATGAGAAAATGCCATAGAGTACTATTTTCAGCCATCCATCAAGGGCCAAATGGAAAGAGAGTCGTCCTCGAATGGCGTGAGAAGAGGTTGTAAAGGAAAACTTAAAGGAAACTGGAAGTTTTTGAGGAGAGGTAAGGAGTCAAGCTTCAAACCGATCGAGGTGAATGAAAAGCGCGCAAATTTATATTTGCCTCAGGCGGCTTGGTGCTACAGCGAATTTTTAGGAGTAGTTACTTGTAGTTGAGTGAAATAAGCGCCATCTTGTCAAAAATATTACATTTCAATTGGTTTGGACCACAGACAAAAAGTATATGATACCTTTGTCTATGTGCCCTACCCTACAATGTTAATAAAAAGGTTGGGTATCCGGGTTTCCCTAGGCTATGTATGATGACGTTAGTTCATGCAAGGAGGCCTGAGAAACTGAGGATAGACAAGCAAAAGAACCAAATTAATTGGTACCATAAAATCATTTCAGTTGGACGTGGACGTCTGTATTAAACACATTTTGTCTGTGATTTGGACATTATGATCTTAAGGGCTCGGCACACGTAGCTGATTTCGGGAGCCAATTTCAGCATCAGTGGACAAACGATAGCGGTAAGAAAAATTCGTTGAAGGAAAAATTTATTGCGCGAGATCTTCAAAACAAAACATCATGGATACAAATAGTCAAATGAAGTTTATTAATAGTTGCATGATTGATCTCAGCTTAGTTCTCAGCTCAGTAGCGGGGTCTTTCACCACAGACATCTCTTGCTGACTATTTATTTGTATTCCTAATTTTTGCGATGATTATGATGAAAATCGGTGCTGATTTTGTAAATCGGCTCCGAAAACTAGAAAATTTGTCAAGCTCAAATCGATGCCGATTTCTTTTAAAATCGGCGCTGATTTGGAAATCAGTTCCCGAAATCAGCTACGTGTGCCCAGCCCTTTAATTCCGGCTATGACACCACCTAATTGAAAGCAGAAAACACTGTTTCTGCAATGAGATATCTTTGAAGTAGAAGATAAGAAAGGTTGAACCTTTTAGGAACTGAAACCAGGAACTAAAGTATCAATCTTATGGTAAAGGTTTTTTCTACCCTAAGCTAGTCAGTTAACTGAATGAAGGCCTATCTGGGGTAAAATTCGGTCAATACTACTACCAAATCATATTATTGAGTTAGGAATAAAGTGAATAGGCCTAGCCTACACCACTTGATGCCTTTTTTTTATGCTGATTACGAATATAATAAGCATTTCTATCGGAAATGAATTTCAGCACCCCCCTATATAGGCTATACCTAACCTAACCCTGAATTGGCATATATAGGGGGGGGGGCTGAAATTCATTTCTGATAGAAATGCTTATTAGGTATAGGCTATTTGTAATCAGCATTAAAAAAGGCATCGAATGGTGTATTCACTTTAGTCCTAACTCAATAATATGATTTGGTAGATATTGACCTAAAATTCTACTTTAGCTACTTTTGGGTTTCTTGGAAACTGATTAGGTTAGGAAAATGAAACTTTCAGGGATGGGTCTACAGGCTTAAGTATGTCATCGGAAGGTATTTTGAAGTACCTAACTCCACTTGTTCTCCCCTTAGAGGGTCCTAAAATTTTCCTACATGACAGGTCTATAGGCTAGCCTACCTATTGAAATTTTGACAAAACAACATTTGGTCAATATATACCAAATCATATTATTGAGTTAGGACTAAAGTGAATACACCATTTGATGCCTTTTTTATGCTGATTACAAATATAATAAGCATTTCTATTGGAAATGAATTTCAGCCCCCCCCCCCTATATATGCCAATTCAGGGTTAGGTTAGGTTAGGTATAGCCTATATAGGGGGGGGGGCTGAAATTCATTTCTGATAGAAATGCTTATTATATTTGTAATCAGCATAAAAAAGGCATCAAATGGTGTATTCACTTTAGTCCTAACTCAATAATATGATTTGGTATAGGCCTATATTGACCCAACATTTACCTTAATTTTCCATTATCAGCTTCTTTTTCTCTAGCTTTAGTTCTGAAAATGCAATTCCTGTTATTTGAGTAGAATTTTAAGCCATATCAATGTTTTTTTTTTTCAAAATTTAGGAAATGTATTTGCATATTTTCAAAACCTTATAAATTAGGATTGAGCATAGCTGTGAAGCTGAAAACAATTTTGTTTTACTTCATTTAAGCAGAAGATCTATTTTGCAAGGTTTCACTTTGATAACACACAGATTTTTAAAGGTCATCAATGGTCAGGACCCTCTAGAAGGGAGAAGGAGTAGAGGTAGGTACTTCAAAATACCTTCCCAGGACATACTTTAGCCTGTAAACCTTTCTATGAAAGTTTCATTTTCCTAACCTAACCCCTTTCCAAGATAGTCATAAGTAGCTAAAGTAGAATTTTACCTTGGGTTTAATTGCAAGCCCTACCATTTCCTAGAATTTTACTATGGTGTTTTCAAGCTCTTATTTCTACTCCTACCCCAAGGTCCATCTTGCATTCTCATTATAGAATTATCATGTATAAAACTAGGATAAACCATTGCTAAGTTCTTTCTTGCCTCTGAAAAATTTATTTTGTCCTTGATTCCTCTTTTTCTTCTCACATTCAGTGGCACCAGAATTGTGCATAATATTTCTTTGGTTTAATGACAACATGGCTCTATAATCTCCACAAAACCCTAATACACAGTACACTATTTAAAAAAAAACCTTTACTGCATACCCAGCCTAAAGGTAGTAATGGCTTGTGTTTTCTCTTTTATTACCTTAAAATATGTGGCCAGTGAGATAAGCTAATGTTGAACCCCCTGTAGAGAATCTTGCTGAGGTGTTGACTTTATCAAACTTAGTTAGCATCCCAGGTTAGCTTTCATACTGCATTTTGTCCAGTCATGATGGGCACCCTTCTTGAATTGTTCAGCAGTCTTGCATTGGTTAGTGGCATCTGGGAGACTGTTCCACAGCAATAGAGAGCAAACAGCATAGAAGTTCTTATGCATGCATTGCCAACCCAGATAAAGTGGATGAAAATACTCATTTCTTTAAAAAGCTGAATATGCCCTGAGCCGCCAATTTTCTTCTGTCTTTCAAGCACCTGATTACCACACACATCCTAACCCTCCCTCTAGACTATGATATCATAAGCCCTATGCAGACTCTCACCATTTGTAGAATTTTTTTTTTTTTTTTTTTTTTTTTTTAAATAATAAGGGTTTATTCATCAACCAAAAATAACAAAATCCAGAAGCTAAGCTTGTAAAGGAGATCACTACCCCAACTAGGCCTAAAAAAAAAAAAAAAAATAATAATAATAAAACAAAAAACAAAAAAAACAAACCTATCACATAAAAATAACTAATAAGCGACTATACCACCCCTACTCAATAAAATCTCTTCAATTCTCAATATTCAACATATTAATCCTTGTCCTTCTCAATCCATCAACCAAACACAAAAATCAAAAAAACAAAAACATTAGCAAACTAAAGGCAAAAGAGTCTGGAGAACTGACTCACTCACTCCCATATACCCTATAACAATGTTCTTTTAACAGACTTCTAAATTCAGAAACATCCGTCACCTTCTTTATCCCTTCTGGCAGACTATTCCAAGCACGAGGGCTAACATGGCGGATACAAAACATTGACCTAGTTGTCACAGGCTTAGGTAGTCTGAATTCATTCAAAAGTCTTAAACTATAAGAATGAAAACTAGAAACAGGCAGAAAAAAATCTTGAAAGCAAATTGGTAGCATTTTATTCTGATGTTTAAACATAAAAAGAGCATTATAAAACTTAATCAATCCAAATAGTGGAACAATATGTAGTTCAGCATACATAGAATACATGTTGATTCAAGAGTAAAAAATATGAATTTCTACAAATTATCTCTGTAAGTGTGGTTGCATACAACTGGTTTTCTTCAGCCAGATTCACCACTTATGCTGCTGTACATATCCTCCCTCCACTTCCCCCAACTCCCACACCCAGCATAGGATACTCAATCTCATAATTGAACCAAGTACTATTCCAATAACCCAGATATTGCACTATTCATTTGCTTGTAATTTTGAATTGATTTTGACTCTGTAAGATTTAATCTGTTGTATTAAACTTTTAATATTTGTGATTTATTGAAATATTCTTTATGCTTTTTTATTAAATTGATTTGTTCCCCAATTTATATTAATAAATAGCATTGATAACAGCAGGCCACATAAAGCTAAAACTAAAATCTTAGGCAGTACAATAGGTCTAAGTAAAGATACAGGATAAGTAAAAGTATTACCACAGATTGTGTAAAATTATATTGTGACATATACCCGACATTTAAATAGTGACCATATTTATAATTTTGGGCATTGGGCATTGTTTAACAAAGAATATCCAGAAAATCTGAACTTTTCTTGGCATCATTGTGGCAAAACCTTAAATTAATTAAAAATTGCCAGGGATGGGAATTGGAAGGGAAATTGACTCTTGGAGTCTGAAAATTACCTTCCCCTTTGTATCTTTGTTTGAAAAAAATAACAAATTCTATAAAAACTACACAAAAGTTTTTCTTGTGTAAATCAGGGTATGGGGTGAGGGGGTGGTATACATTTCTTGAGAGGGGTTACACAGAATATCATTCTATAATTCCTTTAAAAAGCAAACCTTGGTCTCCTAGTGCTGCATGATAAAACTGATGACAGTAGAAAATGAGTTGAGACTGAGAATGGGTTGGTACTGCTTATATGTGCACACAAAATTTCTAAATTGTGAGAAAAAATACATATATTTTGTTTAATTTCACTTTATTCTATTCTCAGCATACATTTTGTACAGCATGCTGATGTAGGGATAAACGTCCCACAAGTAGCCCTGGCATTTGTGAAATGCAACTCATTTCAGTCATAATTCTTAGCATATTTATGTCTATTCTTTTTTTGGAGCTGGTTATAAGGAATAATTATAAAAGCAAAAATAGTAAGAAGTCAGCATGATATTATACTTAGAGGCAGTTCTACATTTATGGGTTAGTATGTTAATCCAAAACATAAGGAGTAGTATGTTATCAGTACTTATTAGGCATTTCAATGATAAATAAGAGAATTGGAGTTTCAATTAAATACTGGAAAATAAAATTAGTACAATTAAATGATTCCTGGAGTGGATCCCCTTCTACCAAATTCCACATCTAAACTACAACCAATTTGACATATTCAGATATAGTACAAATATCATTATAAAAAACACCAAGTCTTACTTTTTTTCCAATGATTTCTTTTTCATTCAAGAAATTAAATTCACGGTATATCAACCTTCTTATTCTTCAGTGATTCCATTTCTGTCCTATTTGCAGATGTTGAGGATGTATTCCTTGCCACTTTTGAAGGTTTTGAAACAAGAGAATCTAATCTTGAGCTGATAGATTTTAGCAAGTAAAAGCACCTTAAATATCAGGCTAAAAAATTTGACCTGAGCAAATGTGGCAAAACAGGAAGCATAGAACATTTTTCAATTTTGCCTTTAACCAGGCTCACGTTTTTACTTGATGATAAGGTTTTAAAGGCAGTATCTTTGGAAAAATATTAATGTTGAATATATTATGAAGTGTAACAGACCCCTATTTTCCTTGTATTCCTTATGTTCAAACAAGCATGTATTAATGAAAAAAACATCTGCTCAAATTAAAGAGCAAATTTGACACTTAAAATGAGCAACAGATTTCAACCTACTTAATAAATTGTAGTTTTTTTCCAAATAATTTGGGGGAGGGCAACTGCCCCCCCCCCCTTCAACGATGCCACTGATGGTATATCAGCCATCTTAAAATATAAAAAATATACCTCTGTGCTGGCAACCTATAATTATTCGGTTGATCACAAGATAGGCCAGACTCTAATAATCAGCAGCCATGTGCAAACTCTTGGGACAATCAAAATAACTTTTAACAGTCAGTCACTATCAGTTATATCTAAGCTGATTTAACGTTTTAGTTGGACCTAATCAGAATTGTGTATTGTAACTCCTACAATTAAAACTGTCAAAGAGCAGTGCAAAATATGATAAAATTTGCAGAAGCAGTAGTGGTATAACAATATTTTTTTTATATATGAAAATGCAAAATATTGACCATAATCAGCAGCACAGCAAGAGCTAAGCTGCAAGGACATTCTGTGGAAACAATGACAACAAAAAAAATATAAAGACAATAATAAATAATGTCATGAATATAATGAGGAAAAAAATATTGTATAATTCTGGCAGTCTGGTTTATATAATTAATGTAAACAGGCCTTTAGTATGTACAAGTATGTAGTAAGGCTTGCAAATTGCTTCACAAGTGTGTTTTGTCAGAGAACTGATGGTTGCTATCACACCACTTGGACAGAAACACATCTACAATCCATTGCCTGGTTTCACTTTCTAGGGCTTTCTCAATTGTATATAATGTGTGTAGGCTGTGAAATAAGCTTAGTCCAAGCATAAAGGGATTATAATAAC
Source organism: Artemia sinica (assembly GCA_027921565.1). NCBI lineage: Eukaryota > Metazoa > Arthropoda > Branchiopoda > Anostraca > Artemiidae > Artemia > Artemia sinica. The sequence continues at coordinate 49,991,704 of CM051260.1, read as the reverse complement.
TTTGATTAATTTAAATTTGAGTTAGGCATTAAGCTGCTGGATAGCTTTAATCAATTTAAATTTGGGCTAGGTATTATTAATAATAATAATAATAATAATATACTTGTATGTTCCCTCAGAATACACTATGAGGAGTATGATCAAAATAAATATAAAATATAAAGACATATCTTACAATTAACACAAGCAGAACTACTGACAAATACAACCATCTATGTCAATTGGTTAACATATTATATTTTTTCAAAAAAAAAAAACAGGAATAAATTTCTATATTTAAGATAATTTCGTACCTTTTGAACTAATAGCTCACACTTACTCTTTATTACATTAAGCAGGTCCTTTATTCCATACATATATTTTAAAAAAGTATTACAATCACTTAGCAGAAAACCTAGTAGAAATTTAAGATATATAAAATATGCAACTTTAATTTGAGATGAAGCAGAAGATGGAAAGTTCTCAAAATCACCACAGGAAAGCTAATCAAAGGTAGAACTGTCAACTGATACAGTCTAGCTAATATATTCCTTCTCATATTGCCCCGCAGATGAACAAAGGAACCAAACGTCTTTCTTATCTTAATTTCCAGATGGCTTATTATTAAAAGAGGTGATAGTCTTTTTACAGAAGAATATAGGACACCTAGGTGTATCACCAAGTCCAAAGCATGGAAAATCTGATTGTTACCACCACAGTTCATATAATTATCCAGTATGATCATTCTCTATCTCACCCATTATAAAAACCTGGACCAGGGTGCAAGTGCTCCAGAGAACGTTTTTGCAGATATAAACATAAGCGAAGTCAGATTAGCGGGAATGCGGGTTAGTCTGTTTCCGATTGGTTCCAACAAAGTGCATGGAAACAATCAGAAACAGACTATTCCGCATTCCCGCTAATGCAGAAATAAGTGGGAGGAGCTTTTTGTTCACACCAAGAATGAAGACCAGAAATGATCTGCAATAAACTTACTGGATAATTCTATAAACTGTGGTTACCACAATCAAGAGGAGGAGAGCCAAGAGGGTCATTAATCACAAAATACTGGCTTTCACAAGGTTAATTTCTAGACCTTTTTTCTTCAACTCATTTGCTTAGATCTTAAAATTTTTAGTCAACACAGTCTTTGACCAACTAAGTAAAATGCTGTCATCAGCTTAAGCCAAATAACTAATTTTTACTGCTAAGTAAATCAGAGAGGTTTTTAATGAAGCAAAACAATCTTTTAGACACATTGAAAATAGACAACAATAATACCCCCCCCCCCCTGTCTAACCCCCTCCTAACTGCTACTTCATCTGCAGAAATTATAGATCCAAGGCAATGCAAACTTTAAGGCCAGAATACCACACAAAAAAAATATTAACCAGGTTATGTGGTAAACCACATTTTAGTAAGCTAAGTAGAGCAGATGCATGCAAAAGATTATCAAAAGCTCCTTTAATATTTATTAGTAAACAATATAACAGGTCTCCTTTAAGCTATGAAGAACTTATAATTTGAAAAAAAGTAGTATGTGCATGATCACAACCTGTACCCCTAGTGAACCCCAATTGATTCAAACCAAAATCAAGCAAAACAAAAGAGATTTAACACTAAGTTCAAACGTCTTACTTAATTGAGAGCCCATAGTAATAGGCCAAAAAGAATCGCATATCTGGTACTTGCTTTTTCCATGCTTTGGAACCGGCGTAATTATCCCTGTTTTAAAAGAAGTTGGCAATTGCCCAGACAAAATAATCAGATTAAAAAAACACAAAAGCTTAGCAAAAATGAAGCCAGGGCTAGTTTCAGAGGATTGATAAAAATTTCATTGTGGTCTGGGGCACTTTTATTTTTAAGACTCTTCAGAGCTACATTCAGATCATAACTAGTAAGAAAAAATTGAGGATCTCAATGTGAAAGAAGTTCATCAAGCTCTTGGGCCTCTTAAGGATTATCATTAGATAAAGACAGTACATTTGAAAAATGGTCCACCCACATTTTCTGTGTTGGGGCTTTATGAGAGATTTTATTTGAACCAGCTCTTTTCCTATTTTTAAAAGTTCTCCACAATGACTGCTGATCATTATCAACTTTTTCTGAAGCAACTTTTATCCAATTATCTTTATGCTGCTGGAATTCTCTTGCAAATGCTGCCTTACTTGCTTTCATCTCAAAAAGCGCATGGTGATCTGAGGGCTTACAAATGTCTTGCCAATGGAGATAATTACACTTAGCTAAATTGTTTGATGCTACCAAATCTGCGTTACTACACCAACAAGTCAAATGATATGAGTTTACTAGAATAATATTGAAACCTAGTGAAGTACCTAGCATCTTTTTTCTTGGTGTTGCTATTTGTAGGGTTGAAATTCATAATGTATCTGTTGTAATGGTAACTGTCTTGAATATATTGTTGATAATAAAAAAAAACAGGAATATTAAAAGGAAATAATTTGTTTGAAATGAAAAATAGCTTTCTGTAGCTTTGCTCCCTTGCTCAATTCCAGGGTTGGAGTGTCCCCTCTTTAAAAAAAGAGAGAAAATACCATTTTTTACACTCATCTTTTTTTCAGAATATGAAAATTTAAAAAGTCTACTGTTAAATCCAATGGATAGAGAAAAAGCTGATGAGTCCAGAAATGATGTTTCAGTTGATGAAGAAAAAGAATTTGAAGAACCAAATAATGATAGTGAAGAAAATAATGATGGTAAGGATACTTGAATGGATTATAATTGCCTAATAATTTATTTATTCAAGAAAAGTAATAGTATGTAATGTTTGAAATGGTTTTGCTTGAATCAAGATCTTTGTTTATTTGGTATGAAATTTTGCATCTGATTGTAAATTATATCAAAACCACAAAATTTTGAAATTGTTAGTGCTGATGCTGTGTTGACATTTATGTCATCCTGTAATTCTAGGAGATCCAAAGAGGCCTTATTAAATAAGAAATCAAAAGTCCTAGTGCCAGTTTTAAGTGACCAGAAATATGGAAGGGCAGCTAGCCCTCCTCCCCTGCCCCTTTTTTCCCCAGACATCTGATCAAAATTTTGGGATAGCCATTTGATTCAGTCTAGTTTAAAGGTTCAATAATATTGTCATTGGGGATGACATGCCCCCTCCTCTCCCATATTCCATGGGGAAAAGATTATTAGCTATGCAATTTGCCCATTGTTCAAATATAGTATTTGATATTGGGGAATATTCAGACATTTTTGGGGGGTTATTTTCTGCAGGGAGACTTTTCATGGGGAGGAAAGTTTCTGGGGGGAATGTAGTTTAGGGGGGGGGGAGCAGAAGGGGATTTTCTGGCATGATTTGAAAAACAGTCAGAAATTAACTGAAAAAAGACAAGTTTTTTTGACTGAAAGTAAGGAGCAACATTAAAACTTAAAACGAACAGAAATTTTTCTGTATATGAGGAGACTGTCCCTTCCTCAACCCTCGCCCTTTTCTCTAAAGTTTGACTCGTTGTCCTAATTCTATAAGAATGACTACTGAAACATGATGGCTGTTATATTGGAATAGGCAGCTTTTTTAAAGCTCTTAAAACAAGCGCAATGAGCAAGATAAGATAAGTTTATTTTTGCCTGCTTATAACATACAAAAAAGAAGCAGAGTAAAGAAAGAAAGAAAAAAAAAATATAAAGAAAAACCAACTTCTAAACAAGGAAAATAGATAATTCAAAATTAATCCAAACTGATTAATTAATCCTCGCCTGAGTCCTCTTATATGACAAATAGGCCCAGTTAAAAGACAATTTTCTATTGCCAGTAAATTTTTCAAGTTTAACCCTAACATAACCATGGTTATACCAAAGCAACACAACAGTATGGGGCGTAACTCCAAAATCAAGCAAAGTAAAAAATACTTATGATTGGACTAGCCTACAGAATCGAATGCTGCTTGTATATCCACGCTACACAAATATACAGGATTTCCCAAATTCTCAGAATTACTACGGATACGCTTCAGTAGGCATGAGCAAACGCAGAATTCAGATGCTTACGAAAACGAACTATTTATAATCTAGCACGCATTTACGTCTCATTTCAGGCAGGATAAGACTTTCTAGAACCTTGCTTAAAACCCTAGACGCAGTAATAGGGCGATAACTACTACAAAAATTAGTATTTTTTTCTTTTTTTTTAAAGTATTAGTTATTGCACCAGAACCAAATGAATTAGGTACTTGACCAGTATCAATACACATTTGAAATAAAGCAAGGGGTTGATGAAGGGGCAGCCCCCTCATATACTGAATATTTTTTGTTTGTTGTAAGTTTTAAAGTTGTTTCTTACTTTCAGTTGCATTTTTTTTTTTATATTCAATGTCTTTATTTAAGAGACGATTTAGATGTTATGAGAATGAAATTCTTTTATGCAGCAATCTAGTGACAAATAATCATCCAAAATTTGGCATTTGAGCAATTTTCTGTTTCAATGTTTGTCATATTAAATGAAATATTAAATGAAAACAAGTTTTTCTTTTCAACTGAAAGAAGGAGCAACATTAAAACTTACAATGAACCTAAATTATTTCGTATATGAGGGGCTACCCTCTCCTCAACCCCTTGCTTGTTGTGCTAGTTTTTAAAGGCTTTAAAAAAGCTGCTTTTTTAATCTAACAGCCATCGTGTTTTAGCAGTCGTTCTTAAAGAATTGGGACAAAAAGTTAAACTTTGGCATAAAGAGTGAGGACTGAGGAGTGGGCAGCCCCTCTGATACATGGAATAATTTTGTTTTGTTTGAAGTTGTAATGTTGCTCCTTACTTTAAGTTGAAAAACTGAACTTACTTTAGTGTTGTTTCTATTTTATTTCTGGTCATTTTTCAAATCATGCCTAGGCCAAACAAGACATGATTTTGGGTACCGGCCCCATAAACTTCTGATCTCTTGCTTATAAATTGATGTATACAATAGCCTAATGGTAAATTTATGGGTAAAATGCTTAAGAAATAAAATGTTTTTGCTTAAGAATTAAAATGTTAGATTGTAGTTAAAATTTTGGACAAAATTTTCATATTTAGTCTAGATTTCCGATGAACAGTTGTTTTGTTGAATAAGTCCTTAGTAATATTTTGCTGTAGAATTTCGGGCTGTATACATATATTGAAACATTGTATATAAATCGGAAAAGAGAAATGTTACGTTTTAAAATAGGCGTAAACCAAATTCTTGGTAACACTTGCCAACCCCCTTTCCGCCAAGAAATCTCCTTATGTCTTGATTCTTCTCATGATGCCCCGCCTCGCCTTTTCCGCCTATGTTCTGGTAGGCAGGTAAATGCAATATTTTATGCAATATAGAGAAAGATTGTCGAAATAGGAGTACTATTCCCTCTCCCCGCTTAGTACCAGTTGTGAAGGCGTAGACCAAAAACAGTCCCGGGAATCAAGAGAGATTAGATATCAATTTCTACTATCAATTCCCTCCCAAAAATTCATTGCATGTTTATCTGAAAGCTCGGTAAGAGGTCCGGTATCTAGGCGTCAAAATGCACTCTTTGAGGCGTCTGCATCCTCCTCCTCATACAAAGTTATTCGCTGCCTCTTCACGATAATGACGCGCACTTGCACATCATTTTTGTAGTTTTATCAAATATGAAGCGAATAAATTTAGTTAAATGAAGCTTTAAAATAAGTGTCAAAACATTTTTCTGTAATAAGAAAGGACGCATCATCACGCAGAACCCTTATTCAGGCTTAATCTAAATGAAGAAAGATAAAAGATTAGCTTTGTGTATTTATCTGAAGGATTATGGAGAGGTAGACGATTTGGGCATTGAAATACGATTTGTAGGCATCTGTCCTCCCCCCGCCCATACAATGACCCACTGGCCATCCTTCATAATATCTGATGTGCATTTAAGTATCACTAAAGATAATTTTATGAAAATGTTAGTGAATCAAATAGTTAAATCAAGATAAATGTCCATATTAACCATTTACCTTGTATTGACTACTTGACTTTTCAGGAACAAATGCGCTACCGTACGGTATTACTTCCTCTGCAACTGGGAAGATTTATATTTTATTTTTGATACTTTTAAATCGATTGGCTATCTTAAAGTTTTTGTTTGATAGAAACTTGGTCCTCTTTTGGGTAAAATCGTGGTCTGGTACCACAAAATGGTAGAAAATACCACTTTACCATGGTGTAATCTCTTTGGCCATTTAAAAAGAAATTTCCATTTCCGTTCGAAGTGGCCATCTCTCGATTGCGTAGGACAATTGGTTCGATACGATGATACCTGAACCCCCCCCCCCCCCCAAAAAAAAACGAATTCGTCATCTTCCTTCTGGGAAAAATGCGAAATTCAACATTTTTGTACTTAGGAGCTTGAAACCTCTACAGTAGTGTTCTCTGATTTGGTTAATTAAATGGTATGATTTTTATTAGGATTGCTTGACTTTTTTTGGGGGTGGGGGGGGGGGTGTTCCCTCTTTTTTTCGAAAATCAGGCAAATTTTTCTTTGATTCCTGGCTATTGCTGGGTGGCATTAAATTTAATGAATTTTATATATTTGGAATAAGCGCACAAATTTGATTCTTTTAATGTAATAATTGTTATCAAAATTCTTTTTTTTATAGTTTTGGTTACTATTGGCCCGAGTTGCTCCTTGCTTACAATTTGTTATCACGAACTGTTTGACAGAACTTACTTCCAATAGTTTATATCCCTTGCCTTTTGTTAGCTATGTGTCAAGATTTTGTCATAAAGAGGCAATTGATTCTCTTTAACACCACCTACCCCCCCCCTCCCCTCACCATCAACTATCATATTAAATGTATGCGGAAAACGTGTCAATACACATGAAAATCTAGTTATTGGGGTGTAAAAATAAACTATATGGAGGGTTAGCATAGCGTAGGAGGGGGCAGATCCCCTTATATGCTCAATAACTTCTGATCGTTTTAATTTTTAATGTTGCTCTTTACTTTCAGTTGGAAAATTTGTTTTTTTTAATACAATTCCTTATTTATTTCAAATAATACCGCGAAATTCCCTTCTTTCTTCATGGAAAATCCCCCTCCACTAAAAATTCCTCCATGGAAAGTTGCTCTTGCGTAACCCCCCCCCCCCCCCCGGACAGCTCAATCCTCGCTGAAAATTACCCTCGGATTAATTCCAGGGGATAATTCCACCTTGAAAATCCTCCTTAGCCTACTTTCATTTGAAGCAAGACTTTTTTTTATTGAATTTCTGGTCATTTTTCAGATGATGCTGGAAATACCCCCCCCCCCGTGGGAAATTTTTACTGGAAATCCCCCTCCCAGTGGAAAGTTTCTCCACATAAAGTTCCCCATGGAGAATTTCTCCCGTGAAAAATTCATCATGGAAAATTTTACCCGCGAAAATACCCACCCACCCCCTCAGGGAAAAATACCTAAGATAATTCTAACCCCGCTTAAAATTTCTCCTGGATAATTTCCCTGGAAAGTCTACACATGTAAAATCAAGTTGCCAAAAAAATTAAGACTAAAGAATTTCTTGTAGGATTTCTGGCAAATTTCCCCCGTGTAAAATATTCCCTGGAAAGTTCATTCCCGGAAACTCCCCTTCCCATGGAAAATACCCCCACCCCGACAAATGTCTGTTTACTTTCCAATAACAAATACTATATGTAAACAATGGGCAAATATCATAACTTACAGTTCTTTCGCCAGGGGCTGTGGGGGCTACGTAGCTCCCAGCGGCATAGTTATTGGACATTTTAATTATGGTGAACAAAATGGATCTCAAAATTTTGGTCAGATGACTATGGGGAAGAAGGGTGTGGGATGGATGGGGGGGGGGGTAGTTGCCTTCCAATTTTTTTGGTCCTTTGAAAAGGGAATTGAAACTTTTAATATTCGTTTGAATAAGCCTCTCTCCCGATTTTCTAGGACCGACGCGTTCAGCAGAATAATGCCTGAAAAAAAACGAATAAGCACGCATCCTTGATCTTTCTTCTGGCAGAAAATACAAATTCCACATTTTTTCAAATGGGAACTAGATACCTCTACAATAGGATTCTGTGATACGCTGAATTTGATGATGGCATTTTAATTAGGATTCTATGAATTTTTGGACGTGTTTTCCCCTTTTTGAAAATGATTACAATTTTTTCAGGCTCGTAACTTTTGATGGGCAACATTAAACTTAATGCTATTTATTTGGAATCAGCATAAAAGTCCAATTATTTTGATCCAAGTAGCTCCTTATATGTGCATTACCACGAAGTTTTTGATTCATCTCGTCACAATAAAATTTGATTTTTGACTTATTTTTGAGGTATACTTCAATTTTTCCTCCGGTGTTGCATCAGAGCCGGAATTTGTCCTAGCCGGATAATTAACTGTCATAAGTTTGGTTTCAAACTTATTTATATATCCTTGAAAATATTTATTTGCTGAAGGAGTGTATCCTCCTTATACATACTATTTACAAGAATAAGACTATAAAATTTGTTTTCAATTAAAGATTAAAGGCTTTGACATTATTGTTCATTCCGATTATTTTTATTAGGCATAAGGAATGATTTTGTCTTCGAGCATTTTTTGTCTTTTATTATAGTGGGCGTTGTCGAAACGGCGTGTTCCCTGAGGAGGCATCCGATCAATATTTTCGTGCTTTTTACAAGAAATAAATATTTTTCGAAATATTTTCAGTGAAGCTGCTTTATATTATTTTCATCACCCTTTTCTTTGCGAATAATTTTTCTTCTCAAAAATCTTCTAAGACTTCCTGATTCTTTGCATTCTTGGAGAGAAATTGATTTGTTTAGTGACTCCACGTGTGTGTATGTTTTTTTTCCTTATTTAGTAGTTTTTCCCTTTTTTGGAAATTGTGTGCGCGATTCCCCTGGCTTTTCTATCCAATTGTGTCATTGCTTCTGAAATATTCAGTTATTCACTGTCCTCCGAGTCAAGTAGTACAAAAAGCGTTGTGCTCTGCGTTGGATTCATTGGGAGTCAAAATTGCAGGCTACAATAATTTGATTCATAACTATTCAGAGGCTTGGTCAGCTTGCCTCATGTTGTCCTATGGTAAGTTATTTGTATATCATATTTAGTGAGTGGCTCTAAATTTCGTTTTGGGCCATGTCCCATCTGAGTTTGTCTACAGCTATAAAAACCCCTCCCCACTCTATCACGTGCATGGCCCACAAATATTCAACTTCATCACGAGAAACCCTAAATATATGTCATTTTGGTTTTAACTAGTTGGTGTCTCCTTCTCTCTTTTATTCTCGGGAGGTCTCCCTCACTCTCTTTTACCATACCTCTTACGCATTTAGGTATTCCAGACATTATTGCCCTGTGTTTTATTCCTAAGATGGCAAACGTTAAGTTCAATTAATTTAATTTCTTATCGCTTTAGGTTTCATTTATTCATCCATAGTAATTTGTATTCGCTTTTATGTTTGAGCCTATGTGACTTTACTTTTTCCCATTTTTGGTTTTGATGTTGCTCCTTACTTTTGCTCGAAACACTTTTTTTTGGAAAATGTTTTTAAATTGATCTTCTTGAAGAGGTTTGACCATCTTTAAATGCCACTCCTAAAGTGAATGAAACTGAAATGAAATGAAATGTCAGTGAAATGAAACTGAATGTCCTCGTCGTGTGCATTTTTTGGCGCAATATTTTTATTGAGCAGCGACGAATGGATAATCCCTGACCCCAGCCTCACAAAAAAAAATCCAGCATCTTGTTGAAAAGTCGTCTAAAAAAGATATATCTCGCACTTTTTAAGAATATGAAACATATTTTCAGTAAGGGGGGGGGGGAGAGGCTAGAGTCAAAATTGGATCATGCACTATAGACAAATTTTAAGTTTTACACTATTTTATAAATTCATTGCAAACAAATATTGTGTAAGTTTAATAACCTTTGATTTGGGAAAATCTCATCTTGGCCTTCCCATCGTTAGCTTTTTTTTATCGGGGGATCAATGTGGAACTTAAATTGAAATCAGATTGTCAACCTTTTGGAAATATTCCCTATCTGTCTCATACTACTAAGTTTTTTACTTAACATCCATGTCTCATTTTAGCTATAGGTGGGGAATATTTCTTTTGTGTTTGACATAGAAAGATCCGCTAAGGAGAACTTCCCCTTTGAAATGGCATTCATGATACTAGACCAAATTTCCGGGTTTTGAGAAGCTATTGTAAACCTTTTATCAAATGGGGAGTAAATATATACAGTAAGTATATACAAAAGATTATTCATTCGTATGACGTGTACACATCTTAAAATAAATATTTTGTTTCGAAAATCCGTAAATTATGTTCGTGAGCATTAATAGTCATTTATCGCACATTCTTAAATATGTATTATTTGCAAAGTAATATTGGATCACTTCTGAGTGACCTTCTTAAGACCATAGGCGGGTGTGCCTTGTTTGCCTCTTTTTTAAATTCTTGATCCGCATGCCTAAGACTCTAGGCAGGCATGCCTTTCCAAAAACTAACCTGACAAGTATGTGTCCAATAAGAGAGTCATTCATACTCCTGCCATTTACCCGTGCCCCAGCCATTTAAACATTTGCCTCTCAATTACTTGGACTATCTGTCTTGGCTTTTCTCTGTCTACAATTACCCAGCGTCTTGATGCAACCTATGCAACCTATTGCGCAAAATACTTGATAACTTCAATTCATGAAGTTACATCAATTTAATTCAATTTGGTTCAAGTGGGAATTTTCCGTTTAGTAAAACCGTAACTCACTCACTGGTGGCCTTTCTAAGTGCAAAAGGTGCATTTTAACAAAAAATTATATGCTATGATTCAGTTTATTTGTTTTTTTTCTCATCCTTTCTACTAAATATTCTTTCCATGTCAGAATGGCATAAACTCATATAATTAGAAACACAGTGCAGGCTCTGAGAAGAAAAAAAAAATCGCCATCTAGTGTCACACAGAAAAATGCGCGAACAGTCTATACTTTTTTAATTTTGCTCTGTACCGGTAGCCGTTGCGGAGCTTTTTTTTTTATAGCCATCTCAGTTTTACTTCAACTCTGTATCACTCTGTCGTCTCTAGTGCCTGTAGTCAATAATCCTTATTATATCCTGTAGATCCACTTCTGTTCAGTTTCCTGCTTTCTTTGGTTCAAAGTAGTAACCAGCTGGGGGCTTTTTTAAGTTTTAAGTTTTTCTAGAGACAACTGTACTGTAGATTGAGTTGTACTGGAGACAACTCAATGAAATTATAATCAGAATTTGAGTAGTCATTTGCCTTTTAGTGATATTTTTCTGCTGGCGTTTTCCCCCATTTTTATTCAAAATGGTGGTTTTTTACTTGTTTTGTCATCAAGTCTGTAAGAACTCGTTTTTCATTATTTCTTGCAGGTGAAACTGGAATCACGGCGAAGATAGTGTTGCCTGAAAGCCTTGAAAGTCTTCCGCGAGCTGAAAACTTACCACTTAACAGACATCGATGGAATTCAAATGAAGTAAGCTATCATTTTAATTCAAGCTCATATCTCTTTTAAAGGCTTCCATTTTCACTCTGTCTCGTTATTTCAAAAGAAAAAACAATATCAATTTCACTAATATATTGTAACTATTAAGTTCACCCGTGAATTGGGCGGAGGAGGAGGGTAGAGAGGGGAAGTTTTTCTAAGATTGGTCTGAAGAACCCTCCTGGAAAAGTTAAAAAACTAGAACATAAAATCCGTTTTTTTTATAATTTTTCTGAGGATTAGAAAAAATTCTTTAATCCCCACTGAGAGGCTAAAAGTATTAAAGGAGAAATTAAGTACAAATTTCTTGAATGCATTGAGTATTACAGATAATTCCTAAGAAGAGCTTTTTAATGAAGAAAAAGGACATAAAATATTTCAAACTATTAAAACAATTACTTTTCGACCAAGATGCGGCTTCTGGCTGCTTAGTCCAAAACAATTCTCCGAGTTTTTTCCACTAAAAGAGTTTTTTTCCAAAAACAAGTTGAAGAAAAGCTACACAAGAAAAACAATGAAACGCTATGCTTGGGGTTGCACAGTACAATCTAAACATTAGCATCCATAATTATAAACATTGCAAGAGCACTCAGCGACAAAACTCGGATTTACAAAGCTAAAGAAAATGTAAATATCCCTAGATTGCATTAGAGATAACCAAAATACAAAATTAGATCAATCGAATCACACATCCTAATGTCTTAGGAGTTGTCTCTCAGCAAACTAATAATGATTAGCCTTTCGGGATAGAAGTCTTAGCTTCATCGTCCACACTGTTAGAAACTATACTACGTACAGTAGGCAGAGCATGGGCATAGAAACAACACAAAGATCAAAACTGACGAATGTGGTACTGAATGTTTTCTCATCGCCTAAATCTCTTAGTTACTAAAAAGCTTATGATTAAGGTGGCAAAGGGGTTAAGGGTAAAATCCTTATAACCATTGGTGATGTGTTCCTTTGACGCAATCACTTTTCTAAAAGAAAAAGGAAATACGGATGAATCTGTTTGTCTGCTTAATTTCCAGATGGTCTCTGTTTACTTTCTAGGGATTTCCTAAATTTAGCGATTCTTTCCCGAGGATTTCCTTCTGATGGTGTCAATTTTGCAAGGCAGTATGACTTGACTCCTGCTATTTCCGCATCATGGTTCTGCAAGTCTGTCTTGAGGTTGAAGTCGGTAACTCCATCCCTGCTCCTGTGCCTCAATGAACCATCATATCCAACATAAAATAGTGCATAAACCTGTTCATATTAGTGCAGAATCTGGCCAAGCTGGCTTATGAACCAGCAAAAAGTTGGCTGCATTATACTAAAATTTTTGTTTCATTGGTTTTCTAGACGGGGGACTCCAATCCTCCAGAATGGTTTTAAGACGTGATTAATCTATTAGTAATCGCAAAATTTGTATATTCTGGCATTTTGGCCGTTTTTTGGCCAATATTGATATCTTGCAGCATGAAATGATAAAAAACAAGTCGTTGCTGTGACGGGTCTTTTTAACAACCTAAAAAGGGCATTATATATTTTCATTTCCGTTTGATTGAAGCCTCTTCCGACATTTTCGACCATTGATTCAATACGATCGCCCTAGGGGTGGAAAAACAGGAAAAAAACAAACAAAAAATAAACGACAAAAGAGACATCAGTAGCACCCATGCAATGATTTTCCATGGTGTTTGAAGTGAGGGACTATAATCCTCCAGCACCTATTGCTCCGACAGGACATAATTTTGAGTAGTTTTACGCTCTTTTGACAATGTCCAAAAAAAAAAATCCTCGCAATTATAAATTACTGTTCAGTTTGTTCTGAAAGAAAATTATTATTTCCAAAAAATTGTCACTTGAGAAATATTCGTCACTGTAGGTTTCTTTAGAACCCTTTTTGAATTTTGGGCACTATGGGCGTGGTACACTCTTTACTTGGTCGGGGCTAGTGCTGCAACCATGAGCTAATGCTAAAACTACGTGGTGTTTTTTTTCCCATGGGCGGGAGCAAGTGTTTTATAGTTTTCCTTCGACTGTGTCTGTATATTCAATCCTGAAATAGACAAACCAGCAATGATATTGTAAAAACTGACTCCAATCTCTTTACCACAGTTTTGCCCTGATGAATGACCGATACTTTCGAATTCTCACACAAATGAAGTGCATAATATATTTGCAGTATTCCTAAAAAGAATTGCATGAGATACAAAAAATCTGGTTAATAATATTTGCGTAAAACATATTGGACATTTCGATGAATAAGAAGTAGCCCTCTGTCGCAGTTTTCCCGTTTTCAGAAGAATCGTCAGTGGCCGAGATAAAGATGGTACGGCGTTTTAACTAACTGTGTTTCACCGCAAGCAAAGTCGAACTGTTTTCCTTAATGCCAAACAGTCGTAGCGTATGCTTACTTACGACATAACCTTGGGCACTTTTGTAGACCATGAAAATTCGAATATTGGTCCAAAAAACAAAGGAAAACAGAGAAATAGCGCCACAGAAGGGCCAAAGCCCCAAGCTGTTGACCGTAGTGAGCAAATGGAAGAGCAAAATCCAGTGACACGGGCTTTTTGCTATTTATTAAATATAATTTAGTCTATGTTTCTTATTGATGACACTTTTATTATTCGAGCGTTTTTTGCTTTCGGGCATTTTCTGTAATAGTTTTCCGTGAAGCTGACAGAATTTTATACAAGTGATCCTTACTGAATCCTGAAAGGTATGAGAAAATTCGATTTCTTTCAGCTGAACGAATTGAAAACTTGCTTATTTTGCAATCTTTTCCCAAAACTTTCAGCTGAGAAAGTAAGCCAGTTTCCAAGTGCTAGCTGTTCTTGCTGGACTGAGGATAATATTTATTGCTTGAAATAGTCTTGAATAAGCAATATTGAATACGTGTTAAAAACGCTAATCGGTTTAAAAACGAGGAAGAAAAAAAAAGTTGCTTTAGTATACATCAGGGAGTCAGAAATATAAACAGAAATGATAATGAAAATAATTGTCGCTAAAGATAATCTTAAAGTATTAAAGCGGGTGAGAGTAAGGAGCAAAATCAAAACATTGTAAAGCCAGATTAAGTGAATACCGTCATGCTTTTTGGGACAGAACTTGTTTCTGCTGCTCTCTATGATCAGTTATTTGTTCTAAGTGGAGTTTTTACGAGTGATGAAAGAGTCTTTAGAAAGTCTATCGGTGTATATATTTACAGAGGCAGATTTGAATTGGGTTTCCGTGTTGTAGTGTGGGAGAGGGTATCTAGGGCTCAAAGCCCCCCTCCTCTCATTGCAATTGTAAAGATTTGAATTGGGTTTCCGTGTTTTGCAGGGGAGAGGGTTTCTAGGGTTCAAGGCCCCCCTCCTCTCACTGCAATTGTCAAGAATGTGATTTGGACCCTTCGTGCTCTTGTTGGTTTGATGTTCTCATCTGGTTTCATTTTATAAGCCACAAGGTTTCGTCGTAAGTCAGTGTTTGTTGCGTACGCCAGTCAGTGTAGTCAGTGTACCGTACGTGTCTGTGCTACCGACAATTGTTCTGGTAATTGACACTGCGACTCAAATTTTCAATGTGATTTTTTTTTCTTAAAAATAATTAACCAATCTTTTGTTATATGATTTTATTCTTTCATAATTAAATAAAAAACAAGTCTTTTAAATGAAAGTACGGCGGAAAAGATTAAAAATTAAAACGAACAGAAATTATTCCATATGCGAAGGGGCTGCTTTCTCGTCAATTCGCTCGCTCTTTACGCCAAAGTTTTTAGTGCTTTAAAAAGACTTCTTATTCCAGTTCAACCGCTCTTGTGTTTGAGCAGTCGATCTTATTATTTCTGAATACAACACCTTTTATACAATGTTTAACGGCATTGCGATACTATCATGTATCTTTTTTGCTCTTTAAATCCATTTGAATGCGACGTCATGCACATGAAAGCTGTTTTTTTGTTCAAAATTGTGGCTCTGAAGTATAGTCAGCCGAAGGGTGCAAGTCCTGCCCATGACCCACCAAAATATTGCCGTGCCCCATCGGTGGGGTCTGTGCCCCACGTTGGGAATCTCGGGTCTAAATAAAGGGATACGAGAGATTAATTCCTGTCCCCCTATCCTACATCCCTTCCACCTATACAAGGATCCACCGCCCCTCCTTCATAATAGCTGATGCGTAAATATACATCACTGGACATAATTGCATGAAAAATCAAGTGAATGAACTTAGTTAAAACAAGAATTACAATTAAAGTCCATATTAACCATTTATCTTGTAAGGACTCAGTGACTTTTCTGGAACGAATGTGCCATCGTGTGGTATTGCTGAGTATATTATTTTTGATACTTTCAAATTGGCTGGGGATCTCAGAATCTTCACTCGTTAGGAACTTGTTCCTCTTTGGGACAAAATCGTAGTTTGATGCCACAGAATGGCAGAAAATGCCACTTTCCTATCATAATTTTCTTTTTATCACTTAAAAAGGGCGCTAGAACTTTTCATTTCCTTTGAAGTGAGCCCTCTACCGATGACCATCGGTTCGACACGATCACCCCTAGGAAAAACCAACAATAAACAAACAAAAAAGCACACATACCTAATATTTCGTCTGGAAAAAAAGCGAAATTTTATGTTTTTGTAGGTAAGAGCTTGAAAACTCTGCAGTAGGAATTTCTAATATGCTGAATCTAATGGTGCGGTTTTCATTAAGATCACTTGCCTTTTTGGGCGTGTTAAGGGTATGGGGTTGTTGTTGTTGGGGGTTTCGAAAATCAGGCAAATTTACTCAGGCTAGTAGCTTTTGATGAGTAACATTTAACTTAATGAATTGTATGTATTGGAATCAGCATGAAAAGCCAATTTTATCGATCTATAATTCTTATAAAAACTATTTTAGAGCTTCGGTTGCTATTGGACCGAGTCACTCCTTACTTACTGTTCGTTACTACAAACTATTTGAATATTACGCGTGAATAATTTGAGTGTAAATGGAAAGGCAGAATGGTGTAAAATTTATCCTCATATTGTTTTTCATCTCCTTTTTATTTTAAATATTACACAATCGTTATAAACTTCGTATTTACGAAAATTGGGACAAGTCGTCGAATCGTTGTTCTCCAGGACAAATATTGGGCCGGGTACTGGACCGGGTATGGAAACATTGCTTGGATTTATGAACAATTGCCTACGAAGAATACTTGCGACTAGTTGGACTGCTATATTACCTAACACCCAGATCTGGCTTCTCTAAGCAACCGTAAATAACCGATGAAGTCAGACTAAGAAGGCGGGACCACATGACTCAAATGCGACGGGGAAGACTTCCATAAGAAGTGTGGTTTTGAACCCTTCCAGGCTTCTTGAAGAGTTGTAGACAACGGATCACGATTGGTCGATCCCGATAAGCTGAGGCATGAGGTCTATATTCATCCCTCAACGAGCTCCAGTCTTTAGCTTAGGATCATTCGACGTGGAGGTAAACTCTTGCTGCCCTATACGCCACTAGGCGTCGGAGGAGCTATGCAAGTAAGGGATTTTCAGTCAGTATTTATAACGCCAATTATTTCTTTATTTTAGGATTTAATGAATGGAGACACTTAAAGGAAGACTGAAGGTAGTTGCTTCAGCTCATATAGTAAAAAAAAGAAATGGGTTTCTGGCTCTCGTTAAAATCTGGTAAAAACGTTGGTTTTTGGTCTTACTTCGTTTTTCCTTCAACTGTCTCTCATTTCGCTCAGTGCTAAAACAAAACCAAACTAACAATAGTACTGTGAGACCCAACCCTGTATAATTAGTAACAGGAATAGCATTAACTAATAAGGATTCAGGGAATCGTCCAGATTCTTGTGTGAGCCAGATATAGTGGCAACTGGTAGCTTGGCCGTCATTTGATACGGACTGTCACTGAGATATGAGTGCAGTAAAAATGCACAATAACATATGAAGTTGTCGATAGTTCTTTCACATTAAATAAAAAAACAAACAAGTTTTTCCAACTGAAAGTAAGGAGCAATATTCAAACTTAAAAAGAACAGAAATTATTACCTATGCGAGGGGGGTTTCCTCCCTCTTCAACACCTCGCTCTTCACTTTAAAGTTTTTCGGCATTTAAAAAATTTATTCATTGTTCTAATTAAATGACCTTTGTGTTTCAGGAGTCGTTCTTAAAGAATTGGGGAAGAATTTTAACTTTAGCGTAAAGAGCAAGGTGTTGTGGAGGGTGCAACCCCCCTCGTATACGTAATAATTTCTGTTCGTTTTAAGTTTTAATATTGCTCTCTACTTTCAGTTGAAAAAACTATTTTTTTATATTTAATTTCTGATCGTTTCTAAATACCGCCAGGATATCTGGCTCCACCTCCACGGAAAAATCCCCCTCCCCACGGAAATATCCTCTGGAAAATCCAATCCTGGTGAAAATTTAACCCGGACAATTACCCTTAAAACCTCCACGCGTAAAATTATGTCAGTAAAGAGAAAGCAAAACAAAAAGAAATTTCGTGTAGGAATTCTGACAAATTCCCCCCGTATACAATTTCCCCTGAAAAGTTTACCCCCTGGAAAATTCCCTCCCCATGGAAAATTCTCCTCGTGTAAAGTATCCCCAGCAAAAAATTCGTCCTCCCCACCCTAAAAATGTATGCATATTTTCCAAAATACTAATACTATACAAGTACTATACGTAAACAACGGGCAAATTTTATAACTTAAAGACTTTCCCCGGACCTTTCCCAAATAAACTGAACCACACCACGAAATCCACGGCTGGAAAGTCCATTTTGTGCGGAGGCAGACCCTCAAAAATCGTTATTTGCGCATTTTTCGGCGCTATCTTGCTAGTAAATTTGCCACTTAACAATAATGTGAGCAGATTGATGTTTAAGCTTGGTGGTTTATGCAGCGTGACATCGCTATTTATTGAGCTTGTGAGTAAATTTGCTACCAAAGTAATAATGCATTTTCTGTTGAATTTTAACCATTTTCAATGATATTGCGGCACCTACGAACGTTTATCTTAGACCTTAGTTCCTCCAGAGCCATACAGGGTGTCTTTGAGTAGCCTCCAATCTTGCCTCAAGTAAGCTACTGCACAGAGGTCCTGTTACTCTGTGATGAGAATTGTCTGAGCTCTTCTGCCACGTTTGTACGTCCTACGGAGCATGTTTCTTGGCCTTCCTCGGTGACGGGTACCTTCCGGTTGCCACTGGAAGAGCATTTTTGGAAGTCTATGGTCTGGCATGCGGGGAATATGTCCAAGGAATCGCCATCTTTGTTGTTTACTACAAATGTTACTGGAATATTTAATTTCTTTTTTGATTTGCTTGATGACTGACCCCAGAGAGAATGATTATGCACTATTGCTATGGTATGCAACGGCTGTCCAGACAGACTTTTTGTTATCTCGTAAGTAAAGTAGTAGATCCAGGTGAACGAAACTCAGGAGCTGGATTCAAACATTAAGTCCTGGAAATCTCAGAAGAGAAAATTGTCCGAAAAGCAATGGTTTATCCCTATACTTTCAAAAGATTTCACTTCTTGAAAGGGAAAATAGCGAAATATTTTTTTTTATTATACACTATTAAAAAATTCCGATCAGTGTACCATCTCAGTATTCTGACTTTTCCCGTCGAATATTATAAATTTTCTGCTAGATTGGACCACTTTAAGTTGTTTTGAAATGTAAGTAGCTTTTTTTTGATTGGCCATGAGGTAACACTTTCCTATAATGATGCATTAAAGTCATTTCTTGGTATTAAAGTAGAGGTATAACGGTATCTTATCAACTTTTATCAAATTTAAATGTAGATTTCAAATCAAGCCTTTTGTTCGACAATGTACTATTTTAAATTTTAAGAAGAAGTTCACCAGAATACATTCTCCTCATTGTATTTAATGCAAAGCTGTAGTTGAAAATTTGTCCTAGTTTTTACCCCAACGAAAATCTTCGTGAAAAAGAAAAAATATTAGAAAAATCTTTCTTTTTTTGTAGTAATAAAAGAGGTAACGAGTTTTTTATTTGCTTTTAAATCGTTTTCTTTTAATCTTGTGAATTTCAAAAGAAAACAAGGAAGAAACACCACAGTTTACATTGTGATATTTTCCCGTTACCCTTTTGTAAAATTGTAGTTTATAATTTCGCCTCAGTTTATACACGAAGAAAGAATCTGTCTGTACTAGAGGAAAAAGAAGAAAAATAAAGTGGAGGTCTTTTTTCGCCTTTTCTTAAAGTTAATGATTGTCAGATTAGTTCGGCCTGCTATTGCCAAGTCTTTAAATGAGTTTTTCCTTCGCTCATCTCAAAGTTACTACTTAGACTGAATAAACAGAGAAGTTACGTGTCTCAGGTCCTTACTATTTGCAAGAATTAGGCAACTGCTGTGGGTGGCAAGAACTAGGGCCGGTAAATACAGATTTTTAATTATAATTTTGCAGACAAGACGAAAAAAGATGTATTATATTAAGTTTTATTATCTGAAAGACCTGTCCTTGAAAAATTTTCATTTGTTTCATTTCATTTCAGATTTGTTTGATTTTTTATTTTTATTTTAAAAATTAAAAGTAACCATGGTATAATTGCGGCCCTGTCTGTTGGATGTTTTAAAACTTGGCAAAATTTGAATATTTTGAAACAGTCAGTATATGACTTCATACTGTACACAAACGAGGTGGGAGATTCCTCTGCGGCCTGAGATTGATTTAAAGAACCCCCAGAAATAGAAAATATATGACCTCGACATGTACTTGTCTCATATTTCAACCATATCCCCTCGAAGATAATTCTTTCAATCTTTCCCATGGGTCTGAACTATGTGCACTTATCAAAGTTTACACTTCGAAATAAAATACTAGTTAATTAATAAAATTACCTGTTCCGCTGTATTTTGACGCATTATTTTGTATGTTAACCTTTCCTACCCATGAAAGGTTCTGTTTCTGGAGTTCTTTTTTGTAATTATTCTATTGTAATATCTTTGTAGACTATTCTCAGTAGATAAATAAAATTCAACACGTTACATTTGTCTTACTATCTACTGATTCTCGCGCTCCCTTTCACATTTCAAAACATTGAATCCAAGAAATGTGTGCGTGTGTGTGTGTGTTTTTTTATATAAATTATTGTTTCATAAAATTGCTTGTTTTGTTTTATGTTTGATTCCGTGAATTTGAATTGAATTGAATTTACGGAAACAAAAACAAACAAGGAATAACTTAAGTGTTTAATAAGTTCCACTGTGTTTTACATAGAACAACAATAAAAACAACAAACACTTCAACTTAGTCTCCCCCTAAGGCTCTATGGCCAGGAAAAAAAAAGGAGAAACAAAATAAAAAATTGAACCAATACATCCATTAAACATTTTTAAATTGATGCACTCACATCACCAACATAAACAATGCCAAAAGAAAAGAAAATAAATAAATAGAAGTAAAAAATAAAATCCAAGCGTGTGTTTCACTGAATTTTGTGTGTGTATTTTTTTATGCTTTTACACTTCACAAGCTGCGCCCTACGCTCGTAGAACATTCTTTCAAATTGTTTTATTTTAATTAGTGGAGGTAGATTTTGTGGAGAATTTTTTTTTGTAAACTTAGTACCTTTGCTTTACCATCGAATAATTCTTCTGTACTCGTTCTAGATCTTTCAGTAATGATGCTATATAAAGAGATAATGATTCTGTTTTGGCTCGCTCTGGCGTGATTCACAATTAAATTGTTGCTGTCATGCCTAAAGGCATGACAGCATTTTCATTTTGCACCCCCGCACCCCAATTTTTTCACATCCCAACGTAGTATCGTTAGATTCCTTATTTTGTGCTATTTTCAAATATCTCGGTCACCGTTCCGACAATGCACCACACACATACACACCCTGATGGTCCCATATATAGCCTCAAATATATAATGCTTATGGTGGTTTAAAACAAAATTTGTCAATGGATAAAACATTCCACGGTATTATAAAGTAAGAATTTCAGTTTTTGCTGATCTTTAGTAGAGGTGTAAAGGCCCAAAGGAGTGCAAATATTGGGGTACAATAATGAAAATGTAAATATGATACTGAAAAAGAGCATCTAAAATGGAAACTAATGCCAGTACTTCTGTTTGAACAAGATGTTTCCTTCCGAGCGACTCTTAATCTCGAATGTTACATCGTTCTTGAATGTTACTTTTCAAAGGGAGGACCTGCTTGGCAACGTAGATCAGGAGGGCCAGCGTGTCATTGAACTTGAGGGTTTTCATTGCCCTGCTGATCCTCCCTTTGAGGACTCCCTCTTTTTAATCTCGAATGGTACTCCGTTCGTGAGTTGGTTTTCAAAGGGAGTGCAGAGCAACGCAGATCGGGAGGACCAGAGTGTAATTGAACTTGTGGTTTTTCATTGGCATGCTGATCCTCCCTTTGAGAACTCCCTTTTTTTAATCTCGAATGCTACTCCGCTCGCGAAGTTGTTTTCAAAGGGAGTGCAGGGCAACGCAGATCGGGAGGACCAGAGTGTAATTGAACTTGTGATTTTTCATTGCCATGCTGATCCTCCCTTTAGAACGATTTAGTTAAAGATTTTGGCAACTATTTCTGACGTTCAGAAATGACAGATATGACCTTTATAGGTGACTGTGATGAATTATGCGTCTGTTCTTGACCTGTATATAGTGCGACTTCCACTTGCGTTCTAATGAAATGAAATTTCGTGATATTATTGTTTGGATACATATCATGTATCCAAACATTGTTTGTATGAAATTTGATTGCATCATGTTTTTTAGGTATACATATTATATATCTACCTACCTCAAGGGCTCATTCAAGAATAATAAGATTCTCTAATTCAAAAATAAAAGTGAATTAGGATTTCGAAATTTATTTCGAAAGGGGTAGCTATCAAATTTTATTGAAGCTTTTGATTAATCTCAAATTATTATTTTTAAGGGAGATCATTCTGAAAGGGTTTTCTAAGGATTTTCAAAGATATTCTGTGCTCGAAAGTAAATTATTTCTAAGCATAGCTTAAGTCCAAAAAGGCTTCATTTCTTATTATTCTTATGAATTCTTCTTATTAATTATATTTCTTCATTTCTTATGATTACGTTGCATTCTAAATGAGCTAGCGATTTTTTATTTGAAATTTATTTGAAAAAGAAACAAAACAAAAAATAAACAACAAACAAACAGCTTATCACTTCCAAATTGAGAAAAGAAGTCTTATGAAGTCCTAAGAAGTGGTTCAAGTTAGATTTCTGTAGAAATTGGAACAAATACAAAGAAGTAAATTAAGCTTTTGACTTAGTTACTTCTTTTAAAGGTGTTTCGTAAGGAGTTTGCATAGAACTTTTGCAAAACGTTTGCAAAAAGAACCTCGTATCATAGTTTCTCTGATGTGATCTTTTTCTTTTTTTCGATGATACAATTTTCGATTACGAAGACAAAATGTTCAGGCATTTTAAGCTTAATATTTCTCTATCTTGATTGAATGTTTTACCCTTTTTATTATTAAATGAACAGATTCTGTTTCTTAGCGTTGTCTTAGGTGTTTTTTTTTCGTTTTTTTCATGTTTTTTCCCAGCTTGGAAAAGGGGGTTCATTTTTTCCGGGGGGGGGGCTTCTTTTTCCAGTTGTAGAAGATTTCTTTTTATATTGCTACAGTGAACTAAACTCATTTATTATCTGTTAAAGTGATAAGTTTGCGCTTGTGATTTATAACAACGTTAGTGCTATTCGCTGTACGTATGAATTAACACAAACAACCTTCAACCTCAAATTTCCACTTCATCGAGAAGTGGCGGATATCCACGCACACAACCATGGATAGCACTACTGCTTAAAATTCAACTGCTTAAAATTAAAACTGTCAACGCTATTATGGGTTACAAAATTGTCACATAATTTATTTAACTTCTCTGTTACTCGCCTTGCAAATCAGTGATTGACTAATTTCTTTCAAGATACTTGCGGTTAGATTGGTAAAACTTGCTTAAAAAAAGGTACTTGGGTATGGGCTATCGATCAGTCGAGTAATTTGGAAAGAATTTATTAGATCTGCTCTATCCCTCCGGGACGGCAGGCTAGGCATGGCACGGCAGTTCACGGCATTTCCGGGACGGCAGTTCTGCATCCTATGGGCGCATGTCTTATCAGTTATGGACTTACGGTACGATTCTTGTTTCACATCTCTGAATAGCCTCAACCAACTCAGACTTATTTTGATTCCAGCGTAAACCTCTGTTTAGTTCTTTATTTGTATGCCTTTTATATTGGCAGATGTAATGGTTTACGTAAATTCCAAAGATAAGACGATAAACGTTGGTACATGGTCTTTATTAAATAACGTGAGAATACATATAGAGAAAATAAGGTAGCACAAGAACAACTAGCTACGACGAAGGCGAAAGATGGACTGCCTTTAGAACTGTAAGAGTATAACTTTCATGGAACGGAAGTTCCAGCTATTGGTTGTTCGACCATGCCTGGGAACGAACCCTTTCCCATGACTAGCTTTAGTCCCAAGAGCCCCCCCTGGACCACTCTCGTTGACACATAAATGACGAAATAACTAAGAAATGAGACACCCGGAAAAGCTTCTCGAATTGATGTTCTAAATACTTTACAGATTCTCCCCCCTGTTTTAAGTTAAATTTCCCAAATTTGACTTATCCCCTTCTCATTAAACCCTCAAACTTTAATTGAATTCAAAACATTCCCTTCCCAAATCATTCACTTCTCACCTACTAACATTCTACAGTATGAACTAGTAAACAATTCCATAATACAAACACTACACAATACTTGCATAAGTAAAAACTTACATAGTATAAACGAACCACACTAACAACAGTAGTCGGAAACCGGATATTTTAACGCTTCATTTTTCTCGGTATACTTTAAAATAGACTTGTTCCCCATACCCCTGAATTTGATGAGGACAAGGAAAGTTGGGATTATGTATAAACTTCGGATTAGGGCAAAAGGAATGACCGAGAAAGGCTAATTAATCCTGAAAATACCAGCGACAAATAAATGAAGTTGCATAAACTTATAAATAATGGAATAGATATGTCAACCATTGCAGTTTGATTGGCCTACCATGCTGCAATGACGTCAAGATATTATTACCAATAAAATCCTCGGGGTTTTATTGCTGCGGAACGCCTCGGTTTTGACCTATTTGGTTTTGCTCTACTAAATTGTGGTTCGACAAATGGCAGTACTACTGTTGATATCTCTACATGACTATTAGCGCTACGCATTAAAATCATCCCGTGAGGCATCAACCTCATCCCACTGGACCTCAAAACCAGCCCCCTTTCCATGGGTAGCCAAACCGCCATGCGAGGCATCAAATCATCTCGCAGTGCAACAGAAACCATCCCGTGAGGCATCAACCTCATCCCACGGGACCTCAAAACCAGCTCCCATTTCCTGGGTAGCCAAACCGCCCTGCGAGGCATCAACTCATCTCGCAGTGCATTAAAACCTTTATCATTGAGTCCAAATTTCACCCTCGTCAGCGCAGAAAGAAATTCATCGGAAAAAGAAGACGTCTCTCCTTTCCCCACTATCTGTTCTATCTGTTCATATTGTTTTGCAACCTTGTACGCATCACCTAAACAATAAAAATTTCTGCACTATGCTCTAACAAATACCGTTTGTAGGACGGTCTGATCCCCTCCTTGAATAAATTAAGAGCAAATCTTCCAAGGACTACACCATCATCCCTGGCTTCTAAGAACACCCTACTTGACCTTCCTAATTTTTGCATCCTTCTATAGAATACATATATCCTTTCATCCTTAAATTGAGCCACGCCTACAAACTGTGCAACCATTTTGCCTACTATTTTGCCTGGGGCATATGCTACAAGTAATCCACGTTTTAAAGTTGAAAAATTTATAATCGAGGGGAGTCAAATAAAAGAGGTGGAAATATGCCATTTATCCTCCACTGTTTTCAAACAGTGATTGGACAAATCAAAAACAACCTTTTTTTTTATATCCAGTTTCCGCCGGATCAAATATAGGAATAATAACTGACATATTGAGATCAAAATTTGAAAAAGCAATTACTCTAAAAAATTAAATATTGGTTTTAAACACCATTCTTTAATTACGGACGCTAGATTTTGGGCAATAAACTTCACTTCTAACGACAAGGGTCTAATAAAATTTACTGGGTTGTCAAGACCAATGCATTCTGTCATTTACCATTTGTTTTTGTGGCTATGAAACCGGTTTTCTCAGATCTTACATTCAGCAAACATCTCGACTGTGTTTGGTATAATACATAGGTACCATTTTCTCAGTGTTGTCAAATATTGAATTTTGATGGCTACATTCATACAAAGCATAATCGTCGAACTGCAAAGTTATATTGCTTCCTGTAATCATTTATAAACACGAAAAACAAAACAGGCCCAGACAGCCTCCTGAGGAACACCGCTTTGAATAGAAATATACGCACAGAAATGAAATGGCACAGTAAAGAACAGAGATGACGCAGTAGGCTTTAGACTTTTACAGTGAGAGAAGGAGGCAATACCCAAACTCTTGTTTGTAGTGATTTTTGTTTGTTTCAAGCTTTATTTGCATATCCAATTTTAAATTTCACTCATTTTAAGATTTATTTATTCATTTGCATTAATATCTATTCTTTATTTGTTTGCATTGATTTTTTATTTAATTTCTGTTCGTTTTGGGTTTCATTTATCTTCAATAGCAAAATATTTTTTTTCGTTTTGAGCTAGATTTGTATATTCATTTTAAACATGACTCGCTTTAAGATTTATTTATTCATTTATATTATTACTTGTTTTATGTTTTTTCGCTATGATTGTTTATTTAATTTATGATCGTTTTGGGTTTCATTTATTCTTTAATAGTAATTTCTGGTCGTTGTTTTTTTATTTTTTAAAAATGGCCTTTACTTTTCTTTGAAAAACTTCTTTTTCGAAAAGTTTTTTAATTAATTTTTGTTCGTTTTTGATTGCAAAAGTTTCAAGTTCTTAAAAATTCCTTATTTTAAAATAATTTTTTTTTCAAAGTCAAATGTTCATCAAAGTTTAAAAACTAGTATCAAAGTAACAATATCCAAGTAAAAAAAATGGGTTTGTGTCAACCTCGGAGTTTTATTATGTAATGTTTGAAGTATTTTTAACAAAATTGCTGTCTCCAAATTTTTATCGGATGGGTTATGGGAAAAAATGCGTGGGGGGGGGGGGCTAATTGCTCTTCGATCTCTTTTGACTCTTTAAAAGTGAACTAGAACTTTCCATTTTCAATCAAATGAGCCTTATCTGAAGTTTCAATCAATAAATAAACTCAACAAAATACACTTCAATATAACTCAACAATATAATATATGCTCGTTTATACGAGCATCCCTTCTATAAGAACCATATATTCCCCCAGTGCATAACTTACAATGCCTGTCTCCTGGGGGGGGGTGTGTCGGCCCCGGAGTTTTAATGCCTGATATTTGAACTATTTTAACAAAATGGTCACCTCAAAGTTTTGATCGGATGGGTTTGCGGAAGAGAAAGGCGTGGAGGGGAGGGGTTAGTTGCTCTACGATCTCTTTTGACTCTGAGTAAGTGAATTAGAGCTTTTGATTTCCAATCAAATGAACCCTCTCTGAAGTTTATACGAGCATCCCTTTCATAAGAACCATATACGGCCCCAGGACATAAATTGCAACGCCTGACCCCGGGCCCTGAGGGGTTTGTGTCGACACCGGAGTTTTTCTTATCTGACCTTTGAAATATTTTTAACGAAATGGCTATCTCAAATTTTTGTCGGATTGGTTTGAGGAAATTGTGTGTGTGTGTATGGGGAGTAGTTGCCCTTGGATATCTTTTGACTCTTAAAAAGTGAACTAGAACTTTCAATTTCCAATCAAATGAGAAGTTTATACGAGCATCCCTTTCATAAGAACTATATACGCCGCCAGGACAACACTTACAACGCCTACCCCGGGCCCTGGGGGGTGGTGTTGACACCGGAGTTTTCGTTATCCAATTTTTGAACTATTTTTGAAAAAATGGCTATCTCAAAATTTGTAGCGGATGGGTTTGGGGAAAAAGGGGCGTGAGGGATAGGGGTCTAGCTGCCCTCCGATATCTTGACTCTGAAAAGTGAACTAGAACTTCCAATTTCCAATCAAATGAGCCCTCTATCAATTTTATACGAGCATCCGTTTCATAAGAACCACACGTGCCCTCAGGGCATAACGTAGAACGCCGGCCCCTGGGTCCTAGGAGTTTGTATCGGCACCGGAGTTTTTTTTTTTTATCCGATCTTTGAACTATTTTTAACAAACTGGCTATCTCAAAACTTTCATTGGATATGTTTGGAAAAAGAACGTGTGGGGGGGGGGGGGCTAGTTGCCCTCGGATCTCTTTTGACTCTTAAAAAGTTAATCAAGCTTTCGATTTCCAATCAAATGAGCCATCTCTGTAGTTTATACGAGCATCCCTTTTACAAGAACCATATATGCCCCCAGGGCACAACTTACAACGCGTGCCCCCGGGCCCTGGGGGGTTGTGTCGACACCTGAGTTTTGTTTATCTGATTTTTGAGCTATTTTTAACAAAATGGCTATCTCAAATTTTTTATCGGATGCATTATAGGGAAAAGGGGCATGGGGGGGGATATTTGCCCTCCAATCTCTTTGACTCTCAAAAATTAACTAGAACTATCAATTTCCAATCAAATGAGCCTTTTCTGAAGTTTTTACGAAAATACCTTTCGTAAGAACCATATATTCCCCCAGGGCATAACTTGCAACCCCTGCCCTCGAGCACTGGGGGGTTTTGTTCCCCCCAGAGCTCGTTAAATGATCATTGAACTATTTAAAAAAAGCCATCTCAAAGTTCTTATCGGATGGGGTTGAGGAAAATAAGGCGTGGAGGGGGGGGGCTAGTTGCCCTCCGATCACTTTTGACTCTTATAAAGTGAACTAGAATTTTTAATTGCCAATGATCATTTACTAAATGATCATTGAACTATTTAAAAAAAAAAAAATTGGCTATCTCAAAGTTCTTATCGGATGGGTTTGAGGAAAAAGGGTGTGGAGGGGGGGGGGCTAGTTGCCCTCCGATCACTTTTGACTCTTAAAGAGTGAACTAGAACTTTCAATTCCCAATCAAATGAGCCCTCTTTTAAGTTTTATACGAGCATCTCTTCCACAAAAACCATATATGCCCCCAGGGCATAATTTACAATGCCTGCCCCCGGGCCCTGGGGGTTTATGTCGACACGGGAGTTTTTGTTACATGATCTTTGAACTATACTTAAGAAAATGACTATCTCAAAATTTTTATCGGATGCATCTGGGAGAAAAGGGCGTGGGGGAGGTCTGATCGCCCTCTGATCACTTTTGACTTTTAAAATTGGCACTAGAACTCTTGATTTCCAATGGAATGAGTCCCTTCCGAAGTTTATGTGACGACCCCTTCCATATGAAGTGCCTCTGGGAAAAAATAATAAATAATAAAACATTGGAGCCGTATGGCCTTTCCTATAGGCAGCGCCATAGCGTTGCCTCTGATTTGTGAAATTACTTGAAATTTATAATATTTTTGTTTTACAATGATCCATTTCGCATAGAATATCTTTTACCTTGTCCTAAGATCGTTTGTAGATACTTTATGAAAATATGTGGGACTTCATCCTCAAATAGCAAGGGTAGTGAAAATGAAATCCCTTTGTTTAAATTGTTTAACTGGAACTTAACACATCCATACATATCTTACTAAATTAGGCATAATCGGGAATTTAATATTTACTTTAAAAGACTTCCATATGCAGTTATGCAGGTTTTGGAAGTGGCAGATGCCAAATAATAAAAAAACAGAAACGTGAAAAATGAGGAATAATTAATATAAAAATATATGTCGCCTAACCGTTTAAGAAGGTGTAGATTTCCTTTGAAGGCGTAGTTGTCTTTGAAAATTAACAAACTGCTAGTGCTTAAATTTCAGACGAAACGAGTTGTCAAATTAAAATAATTAGTTTATTTTTCTTATTTATTTTCACGCTTCAACGTGGCAATACTGGCAAACATGTTGTACTGCCCACCCTTTCGCGCCTGACTTGACCTTTATGTCACGCAACTTTAGGAATTTTTCTTTTTTTTTCTACTAAAGACATCTAGTCAAATTTGGTATCATTAAATTTGCTGTTTCAAGAGCTGCAAGATGGTGGGTCGCACGATGGTGGTTGACCATCCTAGGGGCTATCAGACTCATTCTTGCAGGAGAGCATACAGTAAAACTGAAATAGTCAAATAACCTTGTTTATTTCGCCTATGGTGAGGTCGTAACTTGAGGTAAGGGATTGTGTAATAGCTCGTTAGAATTCCCATTGTCTGTAGAACATTTTGATGTAAATGTCAAATTGTTTTGTTTTGTCAGTGGACTACAAGCAAAAAAACAGCTGTGACAGATATGTCACGTCAGCATCTGCTGATTTCTGACCCATGACATACATGTCACGTCAGCGAGTGCCGTTTTTTTCATCCGTGACATTTATGACCCATCAGCAGGTACTGTTTAGCTACTAGTGGTTAAATATGGTTTTCTTGTTTATTGCTAATCTTGTTAATGTTAATCTTGTTAACCCTACAGGCTTTCTTGGGCCTGGATACAATAACCTGGACATCAAATCTCTTGTTTCAGGTTGCCATGACGAAACCAAGAACCTTACAGACTCACAAATCTTGGCATACCTTGACGAGGATATATCTGAAGATAATGGAGGGGACACTGACGTTGACGAGCAATACGACCAAGCAGACAGGGGTCCTGAGCTATTTGCGGAAGACCCTCTCGAAAATCGTTCCTTTCTCAACAGTTACGTAGAGCTGCAACCCTTGCGTATCAAAGATTTCGCTGACATCGACACGTCTGATGTTGTCGTCTCTGACGCATATTTAGCAGGAAGATCAAGCTCTTGTGTTCCTGATAGCAGTTTCGAAATGGCTGGAGATATCCTTGATTCAGTTCCCCCAGAAGTCACTGCTTTAAAGGACCAGGGTCTTCTCAACGAAGTTAGTATTGATCCTCCTGTAGGAGATCTTCTAGACGATGCTGATGCGGAGACTTCGTCGTCAAATGACAGTGATATTGGTGTATACTGAATCCGATTCGGACGAACCGCTATCGAACTTGCTGTGGACTAGAACGCAAGTGATGCAAGACACAAGTGAGTGACTTCTCGGAGCCAACTGGAGTTAACCTCGATTTCTTTCAAGATTGCGAGACCTGTTCAGACTACTTTGTCGAGATACTTGGGGATGAATTCCTTGACCTTGTGGTTTTTCAGTCAAACCTATATGCAACGCAGCATGGGAAAACCCTGAGGCGGACAAAAGAAGAGCTCCTGACGTTCGTCGGCATCAACCTTTTCATGGGCTATCATCAGCTTCCATCGATTCGATCTTACTGGCAGTGCGATCCTGATCTTCATGTCGCCTTCGTTGCTACAGCAATGCCTCGCGATCGTTTCCTGCAAATCCTCAGATTCTTGCATTGTAGTGATAATACCAAGCGCCTTAAGGACTGACAAGACAAACTGTACAAGCTTCGAGAAGTAATAGAACTGCTAAATATGCAGTTCAGCAAAGCAAACCATGGGACTCGCGAGCAAAGCGTCGATGAATCAATGATCCTCTTCAAAGGGAGGTCATCATTAAAGCAGTACAATCCTCAAAAGCCTATCAAGAGAGGATATAAAATATGGTTTAGAGCAAGCAGCACTGGATTCATCCATCAATTTGAGGTATATCAAGGCAGCAAGGTCGACGCAGACCAAATATTTGCGCGATTTGGTTTAGGAGGCAGAGTGGTTTGTGAAATGACAGCTAGCCTCAAAGGGAAAGGCTATATTGTTATGTTTGACAACTTCTTTACTTCGTTGCCACTTTTGGAGTACCTCTACACAGAAACGATACATGCGTGCGGAACGATACGAGGAAACAGAAAAGGCTTCCCGGTACTAAAAGAAGACAAAATGCTTCTTCGAGGACAATTTGACTTCAAGGCCAGCTCGAAAAACACGAGAGTATTTAAGTGGAAGGATAATCGTACAGATATGATGCCTTCGAACTACCACGGTAATGAAGGAGGGGAAGTTAGCAGAAAGCAGAAAGATGGAAAAACCATGCTAATAAAATGCCCTCTCATTATTAAGGACTACAATCGGTTTATGGGTGGGGTTGACAAGGCGGATATGCTGAGAGCAATCTACGGTCATGAGCGTAAATCAATGAAGTGGTGGCATCGTCTTGTCTTCGGCTTCGTCGACATGGCAGTCTGCAATGCTTACGTTTCGTACCGCGAGAACCACTCGATGGCACTTCTTGATTTCAAAAGGCACGTTGTGCAGGCCCTTGTACTTTCAGTTTCTGCGAAGCCATCTAGGAACGGTAGGTCTCCCAGGAGTCCCAGGACGGTTTCGAACACAAAACGTAGAAAGACGATGGAAAGTGTGAGTGCCGACATACGGCTGAAAAACCATGGCATTCATTGGCCTCGTCTTAGAGAGAAACGACAAAGGTGTGAGATGTGTTCCCTTAAAGGAATAGAGCGGAAGCCTTTTACTTATTGCCAAGCTTGCAGTGTGACCCTGTGTATTAGCAAGGAGACCAACTGTTTCCTGGAGTACCATGAAATCGAGTGAAATGAATCCTTATGGTTAACTTGAAGACTTTCTTTTCTTTTCTTATCCACTTTTTGTACTTTTGAACGCTTTCTTCATTAATATTTGAATATTTGCATATTTTTTTGGGAAGCAGTAAGCGCTGACAGGTTAGTTATGTCAAGGACTGAAAAACTTCACTAGCTGACGGGTCATATCTGTCACAGATCGAAAAACCGCAGTCACTGACGTGCCATCTATGTCACAGTAGAAAATCTCATACTTTGAGTTAAGTGACGTCTTTTTAAACATCAGATTTGTGATCAGGAGCATCAGATTAGTTGAAAATGTGTCTTCGATCATTCTGGTCTTGCAAAAACAAGGTCCCCGGCGCGAAAGGGTTAAAACTTCATAATTTCGAAACGACTATAACTATAATCTTAGAAAATCGATATTTTCAGATGTGATATAACATAAGATTGGTCTAGAGGATATTTTTTTTTGATGTCTTCAGTATTTTTGTATTCGTTTTCTTGTGATCTGTATCTCTTCCTTAGTTTTGCGTTGCTAATCTTTGCTCTGCGCCTCCAATCCATACTTTGCTGCATCAATTACAAATGTGTCCTTTCATGTATTTTGGTCGCCCCCGTCTGCAAAGTGTCTCTTTTGCTGTATTTTTCCTTGTTGTTTTTGCCATCCTTTCTTGGCAGCCTTTCCTGAGCTTTGTCTTTATTTTATCAACATTATTTAAGTCCCATTTAAAATAATTTTAACCCGAAAGTCTTTTTGCGCCCCCATTCAGTCTGATTAGTAATACTACATCCTCTTTCATTTCAGCACCTTAGCATCACTTATATTTAATTAGACACGAAAGGAGAAAGGAAAAAAGAGCATAATTTGATTTCTCAGCATACGAGGCTGTATACTGAGGAAATTCATAGTAACTTATGTATCTCTCGTGCACTGTGTGGAAATTTTGCATGATCTTCGTAGGGAACTCGACTGTTTACAAGAGACTGTTTAGTCATTTGGGATATATTCCTTGCAATGACTGGAGAAATGAAATTGGACGAACACCGTGTATACCTTAACCCAAAAATAAAACAAGACATAGAAGACTAATAGCAAATAATTTACAAGCTATCGAACCTGAATTCCCTAAAGCTGCAACTTAAAAACTAATGGCTAATCCCCATAGGATTTAATTGAGATCTGATAAGCCTGTCGGGCTCGGATGGATCCTGAGGATAAGAATATAGGCTTTTCATGAAAGAGGTCTGGTCCAGCACGGACACCCGAAACCACGTCTGTAACTATTGACCAGGTTTTGTTGAATTCGATTAGGTCGTCTCGTAATTAGGCCGATGACGTGAGACTTTGAAATCTATATTCTCCCTCGCAGCAATTGGATTAAGGCAGGCCCAAGAAAAGCTAAATATGAGTCTCGCTCTTATTTCCCATCAAATTTGGTTGGATGTGATGTCCCCTTTTAGTGTATAAAATGAAAAAAAAACTTTTAGGGACGTCTTCCTCCTCTTCGAAATCGGTAAATAAGAGAAGACATAGGACAATGAAAAAAAGAAGAAAAAAGAAAAAGAAAATTCACAGCTAGAGAAAACAAGGAAAAAGTGCAAATATTTTAATCAAAACTTCACTAAGCCGTTCTCGGTGTAAAAGAATATAAATGGAGAATGAAGTCAACTAAACGAATTAGAAAGTGAAGCCTAAAAAAAGAAACAAATAACAAGACAACAGCAAAATGTCACGGTCTCATGAGTATCCTTGTCGGTGAAAATGCAACATTTGTATATTTGTATGTTGGGAGTGGAAAATTCAGCTTCAGCGTTGTCATTTGTTGAATTTGATGGTATTATATGTAGCAAGACCGCATCCTCTATTTTTGGAAGGAATTTTGAATTCTACTTATTTGGAATTGTCATGAAGTGTATATTCTTATTGTGTATTTCAGTTCTCTACACACAGTTATCTACCCCTTGTAGATATCCCAGTGACCCTCTCTCCCTCATCAAGGTTTAAGTCTGTCTCCAAAACATCGCACCTAGGACACTATCTCTTAGCTCTGTTTGGGGCGATATTATTTTCGAAGACACTCCATCAATAGGTTGAGCCCAAGTCAGACTTTCTAGAATGGTAGATAATAAACCATGCTAAACAAAATAACAATTATAAATCATGTTGCATAATATCCAGTTTTCGATATTATTAAAATGGACAAAATGGCTTTATGATTAACTATTGGTTTGATTAGATATTTGATTTTTATTTGATATCTGGTTAGATATTGCTAACTGAAGGATATGGTTTGAAAATGAATAATACTAACACTTTATGTATACGTAATATTGTACATCCCAACTATGGCTCTTCACTGGATTTTTTTTCAGTCGTTTAAAGGTTAATTGGCTTTTAGACGCTAATTGGAAAGGTTAACTGAAAAGGTTGCCGATCACTGTCCCAGGACATCGGAAGAGAGTTTATTTGAACATAAATTGAAAGCTGTAATGCTTCTTTGTTTAGCAGATATGATCGTACAGTTACAGAAATGCTTCTGAAAAAAAAGAAACTTTTGCAAACTTCAAAGAACCCTTTTCTCTCTCATTGTTACAATTTTCGTATCAGAAAAAAGTTCTGAATGTTCTCTTCTTACCGACCCCTTATCGTTACCGATTTACAATCCACTTACAATGCAGTTGTTTTTCAAATGAAGGCAAGAGTATTACTAAAATTTAAACGAAATGAAATTTATATTACTTCATTGGGAAAAAGAACTAGTTTCGTCAGTGTTTTATGAATTGCAAGCAACTGGCTTACCTTTTTGTACTGTTGACCTGCGAGATTCCTTCTCTTGCGTCACCAAAACCAAAGCTTTGTATAAATGTTTTAATTTTATTAAAAACTTGATGGATGTTTAATCTCAGTTATTACAACAAATAGTTATTTCAATTTTATTGAAATTTAGCTCGAATTATACCAAAAGTGTCTCAAAACTTAAAAAATCAGTGACCTCCCATTATTTTCAATTACCAAAAGATTGCTCTGCTAACAGTTTGATTGATGATAAACATATCTTATTCTTAGCTTGATTTCTACTCCCCCCCCCACCAAGAGTGGAATTCCCGAATCTCAGGTAGATAGAATTAATTAAAAATAGATTTTTCCTGGGGAAGGTGCTATACTGTCAAAAACGAACAGGTATTTGGACAGAATATTAGAACCTATAAGGAAATACCAGGAACTCTCCCTCTTCCTGGGAGGATTTCTTAAGAAGAAACGCAAAATCTTGTGTTAGTTGCAAAATATAGCACTTGTTACTGCGAAACTTGTTTCGAGTCTTTGATCCCCTCCCCCAATTTGGAAAACGATGCTGAATGTCCCTTTTTAAGATTTTTTTTTTTAGTTATGCACTAGGCAGAAGATTTGTCTGTTAATTATTTTGCTTACATTGAATCCAAAAGTAGCTTTTTCAGAATTTGGTTTATACCTCATAGGATGATTGT
The DNA here is from genome assembly GCA_027921565.1 of Artemia sinica. Classification (NCBI taxonomy): domain Eukaryota; kingdom Metazoa; phylum Arthropoda; class Branchiopoda; order Anostraca; family Artemiidae; genus Artemia; species Artemia sinica. The sequence continues at coordinate 49,956,150 of CM051260.1, read as the reverse complement.
TCTGTTCACTATAATTCAGGACCACGGAATTAGAGCTAGAAGTACATTTATTCTAAGCATTTCTCTCGTGAAATACCAACGAATTTTTATGAATCTCCTAGGGAATTTGTTCCATTGTATGGAACAAATTGTTGAGTCATTTGATCTTTAGTGTTCTAAATATTTCTGCTTATAAGGAAGGGAGAACTGGAAATGAGATTAACAGTATTTAGATTTAGTTAACGCAATTGAATTTGTTTTACTTTGAAAATTTTTGAATAATTTAATAATAAAGTAGTTTCGTTACGTTAAAAAACACATTTGATTAAGATTGAATTTCCCAAATTGAATTACAACCATTAGCGATTTTAACCAAACTAACAAACAGTACTTGACTCACAGCCTCGGACTTGAGCAAGTTGTAAAATCTCCAACCCATATAGCCGGTGGAAAATTGGATCTGATCCTAACTAATTCCGGCGAGTTTTACACCGAACCGGTCTGTTTGAGTGCACTAGGAAAATCTGATCACTTTACTGTTCTTTGGAAAGCAAAAGCTCCGACAAAAAGACCGAAAAGGTCACAGTTTGCCGTGCGTCCCACCACTGAGTTAAATATTTGTTCTTTCGGACGCTGGATCGGCCAACATGATTTCTCAGGAATCATAAATGAGCAGAATCTTGACAAGAAGACTCAGCTTTTCAACTCCGTCTTGTACGAAAAATACAAGGAGCACTTTCCAACAGAAACAGTCTGTAGATCTTATACTGACCGACCGTGGATCAAACATGAGATTAAAGCCCTTATCAAACAGCGGGGCCAGTCGCATGATGCTCGATTGCGCAGCACAGTCGTTGCTCTTTGTCGCACAGCCAGAAGAACTTACGCATCTAACCATGTTGATCCTACCTTGTTCAGTAACAGTAAAAAATGGCATGAGTCAGTGAAAAGGTTAACAGGCAAAACCCGTGATCCTCACTTAAAAATCCTGAAAGAGGACGACACTTACGTAACAGCTACTGAGGTTAATGTTTTTTTTTGCTGGTATTTGCACCACTTAACCGAGTTTCTCACAAGAAGAACTAGCTGCAGTCCTTGACACTAGTGCACCTTGTGAACAACGGCCGTCAGTTGCGCCCCATCAAGTGTGCACAGAACAACTGAAGCTCAAACCTCGTAGCTCCTCATATCCTGGAGAAATCTCAGTGCGTCTTCTTTGTGAATTTGCACCCTTCCTTGCTACCCCTCTCGCTAGTATCATCAACCTTTGCATAATACTTGGCAAATTTCCCAACCTCTGGAAAAAAATCCTACATCAAAGTGATCCCCTAAGAAATCCCCGCCAAAATCATGCGATGACTTAAGGCCTATCTTGCTGACTCCCTGCATGGCCAAGGTAACAGAGACCTTCGTTGCAAGACTGCTGATGAGTGATATAGAACCAAATATAGACCCTTTCCAGTACGGATGCCTCAGCGGCTCCAACACGTCAGTGTACTTAGTGCATCTGTATGACGACATTCTATCATGGCTCGAGAAAGGGAAAAGCTTTATAGACTTGGCCCTCGCTAAGGCCTTCGATCTCATCAAACACATTGTCGCTCTCAATAACCTAAGTCAAATGGGCGCCAAAAGTGACTTACTGCGTCTAGTCGCTGATTTTCTTTCCCAGCGGGAGCAGTGCGTTTTTGCTCTTAGCGAAGACGATTCAAATTCTGCATTTCTCCCAATCACTTGCGGTGCCCCTCAGGGCGCTAAACTAGCCGAAATTATTTTCCTCGCTGTGATTAAATTCATCCTGCGTACTTTCAAGGACAGATATAAATTTGATGATGATCTGTCATTCTTACTCAAATACCTACTAGAAGGCCAATCAGCGATCCCCCTATTTGATCCTAGTCTACCCACGGTTTTCAGAATGAATGTGAGCGAGCTAGCCTTACCCTCAATGAGCAGAAGTACAAGGTGTTGCGTTTCAACCCTCTTAAATCGGACTTTCAGGAGTCCCCTACCTTGTTTAAAACAGTTGGCAGTGAGAGAATTCTGGGGGTAATTTTCTCCGTTGATTGCAAGTTCAACAATCACGTAAGAGACCTTGTGCGAAAAGGGTATGCGGCGCTGCAGTCACTGGTTACCATGAAGCATTTCGGGTTCAGTGTGAATTCCATGAAGCTTCCCTTCAAGACTTATATCCTACCCATCATTGAATATGCGCGCCCAGTGTGAGGCCCTAGTGTACAGTTGAGTGCTGGGATGTGTCAAGATATCGAAGCTATCCAAATACGGGCTTGTAAGATTATGCTGGGTCAGGCCTTCACTACTTATGACAATGTGATTAAGGTTCTTGGCCTCGAGTCGCTTTTTAAACGCTGTCGAAGACTTATTCGCCAGTTCAGCCATTTCCTGCTCCGTAGCAGCAAACACAGGACGATCCTACCCCCGCTAGCCCCCGTTACGTCCCGTACCCGGAGACAATACAAGCTCAACCCAGTGACATGCCGTACGACTTGCTACCAGCATTCCTTTGTCCCCCTTTTTACAGACATGGTCAACAAATCCTAAGAAAAGTAATATGGTTTTATTCATTTTTTGTTGTCGTATTTGTTATTTAATTTTGTCGTATTTGTAAAAACCCTCGGTATTAGTGTTTTTAGTGCTAAAAAGAGTTCCTGAGGTGCCCTTCTTTTTTTCCTTAGAATTGTCTTACTTGCGAAAGACGAATCCTAAGCTCTTAAGTCTTTCATCTGTTATTCCTTTTAATACTTCAGCTGTGTTTTTGTATAATAAACCGTTCCAGACATAATGTCTTTTGTGTCGTCCCTGTATCGTCCGTAGACACTTTGTGAAAAAAAAAAAAAAAACATTGGACTTTAATACTTAACTATCTTCTTAGCCTGTTAGATTGCAGGCATTAAAAAAAGAAGAAGAAACTGTTAGGTCTGAAATGAAATCTTACTAGTTTGTGAGAGGAGAATCGACACCATAGTCTCTTGTCGTTGAGATATATTTCAGAAGGGCTAGTGGGACCAAATCTTTGTTGGAAATAAGATTTTGTCTCCTAATTCTGCCTCTGGGGTCGTTAAGCCGGTTCTGACTTCTTGGGTGGAGGAGGAGGAGGGGGTCGTTCAATTCTCGTCATCAGTACATCTACCAGAAGCGGATACCGGATTTTAGCCAAGCTAGGTGGGAAGTCTGTTGTCCAAGTTGTGTTTTTAGGTGTTTGAAAGCAATCCGACATCTGCGGAGGGAAGGGATACATAAATTCTAGCAACCAGAACTTACAGCAGAAGATGCTGTTGGATATCAACTAAACTTGATGGAGAATGAGCCAAAGTCTTGTAATTCAGGCATCCGGGTTGTTGGGTTCCAAAAAATGTTATGAATGAGAGCTTATTTTTACTCTGTTCCTTTTCAAGGTCTAACATCTCTAGGTCAAAGGGAGTCGCTTAACCTTTTAAAATATCAGAATATCTTCTAAAAAGAGACACTTGATCCAAGCAATACTTGTTAGAAAGTAAGAGTTATGCTGTTAGTTGTGTCTTTTGTGGTCTTTTTCTGAGCCCACCTCCATGGGAAGGCGAGGATTGAGGTATCTCTCCACTGTCCTAATTTCTAGGAGGTCTAGCGATATTCATACAAGAAAACTGGCCACAGTTATTTTCTCGGTTGTTCATCCTTGATTGAAACTTCTATGAGGGAAGGGGTACAGTGTTGTCAGCCGCAGCTGTAAGATGGTTCATTAAGACCTAAGTTAAATTTTTAGGGGTTTGCAGCTAAACTGTTATGTCAGCTTTAAAAAGTTTGAGTAATATACTATAGACACAATTGCTTGTGTTGACCTGCAACTTTGATCCAGGAGTCATAATTGCTGTATCACCTTGCGGGGCCTCGACGTCGAAGGTCTAGTTTTCCTAATTTTTTAGTCTATTAGATATATATGGAACTAGTCAGACAAAGATGTTTAAATTCAACTGAAGCTATGGATATTCTGACTTAAATAAAAAAGGTCTCTTTTAACTTGGGACAGCGTTCAGTTTTCTACAAGTCAAAATAAAATTTGGTGGTTAATCAGTCCAGTTTTATTTCTGGTTATCATATATAGATCTTTAACATATTTGGGTATCGACTTTCCTTAGATCTTTCCATAGCTCCATATATTCAAAATATTTTTTTTTTCTTTTTGTTGTACTATTTCTTGTTATATAAGCGACTCTTTACACTTTTACAAGCAACTTTCCCGTGGAAGTTGATTTACTTTTTTTTCTTAGTGCTGCATCAGTAATGGCACAATTCACCAAACAACCTGGAGATAACTACATAGACAGACGCTTACTCAGAGGCAACGCTATAGCGTTACGTATTACTAGTATAAAATAAAAAAAACAAGTTTTTTTTTAACTGAAAGTAAGGAGTGACATTAAAACTTAAAACGAACAGAAACTATTCCGTATATGAAAGGGGCTGTCCCGTCCTCAACGCCCCACTCTTTACGCTAAAGTTTTTTTTAATGTTCTAAAAAATATAGTTGTGAGACAGAGCCAAACTTTAGTGTAAAGAGCGAGGCGTTGTGGAGGTGACAGCCCCTTTAATATACGGAATAATTTCTGTTTGTTTTAAGTTTTAATGTTGCTCCTTACTTTCAGTTAAAAAAAACTTGTTTTTTAATTTAATTTCTGAACGTTTTTGAATTAATGCAGCTTTGATTTTGGGTCACCGTACATGAATAATTAAAATGAAATTTGCATATTAATTTTACTTTTTTTTGCTAATGGCTTTCTCGAAATTTTGTTCTGACGTAACTTATGTAACGAACTTCTATATTCATATGTTTTTATTACGTATATTAGGGAGTTCACCCCCTAGTCAATACCTCGCTCTTTACCCTAAAATTCAAATTTTGTTCTAATCACAAACCCCTGAATCACAAAGGCCGGTTTATTAGAATAGATAGCTCTTTTGAAAGTACTAGAAAACTGTATCATAAAGAGCGAAGTATTGACTAGGGGGCGAACCCCCTAATATACGTTATAATTTCTGTTCGTTTTAAGTTTTAATCAAAGTTCATAACTTGCAGCCCTTCCCCTGGGAACTGTGGGGGATTAAGTCATCCTCAAAGACATATTTATTAGATTTTCAACTATGCTGAACAAAATGGCTATCTCAAAATTTTGATTGGGTGTTTTGGGAAAAAAATGAGCGTTGGAGGGGCCTAGTTGCCTTCCATTTTTGTCACTTAAAAAGGGCACTAGAACTTTTAGTTTCCATTCAAATGAGTCCTCCGGCGATATTCTAGGACTACTGGTTCGATACGATCACCCCTGGGAAAAAAAAACACTCATCCGTGATCTTTCTTCTGGCAAAAAATACAAAATTCCACATTTGTACAGATAGGAGCTCGAAACCTCTATAGTAGGGTTCTCTTATACGCTGAATCTGATAGTGCGATTTTCATTAAAGTTCTATGACTTTTAGGGAGTGTTTCCTCCTTTTTTCGGAAATAAGGCAAATATTCTCAGGCGCGTAACTTTTGATGGGTATGACTAAACTTGATGAAACTGATATATTTGAAATCAGCATAGAAATCTGATTCTTTTGATTTATCTATTGGTATCAAAGTTCCGTTTTCTAGAGTTTCGGTTATTATTGAGCCGGGTCGCTCCTTGCTTACAGTTCGTTACCACGAACTGTTTGAAAGGCAGATGAAAACCCTAGTTTTTCTATTCGAGAAGTTGTACATCCATCCCGGGAAAAGAAGCTACAGTTTCATTACGAGGAATTTTGTACAATCAGAACTCTGACATATCTTATTTAGACTCTTATCATAGCATGGAATAATGCCATGGAATACAAATTCCGAAATGAATTACAAGATGTTAAGCCGTCGTGTTGAAAAGGGGTGTAAACGGGATCGATATGCGGAAGAATATGCCGTAAATCACATAAATGAGGAAATTTAAATGCTTCCCAGCCCAGACCAGTCTTTTTTTTTCTTTTTTGTTGACTGATTACTATCCTCTAAAGCAGTGGCAACAAATAATCAAACAGTTCGCAGTAACGAACTGTAGCGACGCGGCTCAATAGGAACCGAGACTCTAAAAAACAGAGCCTGAGAATTTTTTTTAGATTTTCGAAAAAGGGGGAAACACCACCTAAACGAAAATCACCATCAGATTCAGTGTATCAGAGAAACCTACTGCAGAGGCTCTAAGCTCATATTTGTAAAAAAGTGGAATTTGTAAGTTTTTTTTTCGCCTGCCACTGATTCATTGATTCATTGGGTTCTTTATACAATCCCCAAATGATGAGTAAAGAAGCTTATATTGTAAAAAAAGCTTATATTGTGCTTCTAGGGAGAGGGGTTACTGATTTTACACAAATCTGTCAAGTAAAAGAAAAGCTATTTAAAGGAGTAATAATTATACGAAAAAGCGTTTTAAAACGGCAAAATGGTAATTTTTTCAACATTTACCCTTTCAAAAATTCAAAATAGACAATTAAGTTTAGAATACCAAATTTTCTGCAGTATTTAGAATAATGGCCACCGGAATAATGGCAACCTTCGCATAGAGGTCAAATAAGGCCTGCTGCTGCTAATTTCAGTCACCATCCAGCCACTGGCCGTTCTGCCCAGGGCTTGACCATGAGGGAGGTTATTTCGTAGAATATTCTTCCGATATTAAATGAATTGAAGCCAGTAACAGCTTCCAAAATAAAGTCGTGCGGTCAATTCCTCTGGACATACGATGCACTGACTGTGGCGTAAGAAAAGGTCCATTTAGGAGCAATCTGAAGTAAGAGAAAGAAGTTCTCTTGCTAGTAAAATCTCTTGCTAGTAAATAACAAATTTTCGACCATATATATATATATATATATATATATATATATATATATATATATATATATATATATATATATATATATATATATATATATATATATATATATATATATATATATATATATATATATATACATATATATATATATATATATATATATATATAATATATATATATATATATATATATATATATATATATATATTATATATATATATATATAATTGCAATTCGTTATAATTTGCAATTCAAGAGAAATATTTATGTTTCTTTTTTCTATCTCATGTTTCGTGTTCTTAAATATTTTATAACAACTCTTGAATTTTTCTTTTAATCAGCTTTATGGTGACGTCAAAGAAAAGTCACTACAGTTTTCTCTAACTTTTTAGTGATTCTCTGTCATTCCAACTTTCTCGTTAGTAAGCTATGTTTGAGAGTAAGAAACTTTTCGATTTGGAAACGTATTTTTGTATTCATGCACAATCAGTTTTAACTTCACTGACCTTTTCATTAAAACATAAAACAAAATCAAATATAAAATTGATTGCCCAGAGCTTGTTTTGCTAGAACAAAATATCAACTATGCAATCATATCCTAATATTTAAAATCAAGTTTTGTTTAGAAAATAAAAATCAGTTCTGAATCTAAATTCAATATCTATTTTCTAAATCAAATTATCTAAATTGACATATCTTCCTAAAATAATACATGCTTCGTTTATAAGCAATAAATATGGATGCTCAGGCTTTAAATTTTGATTTGAGATTAATTAAAGAGCTTTGATTTGTCAGTTCAGTTTGTTCCATGGGCTTGCTGTAAGCTTTTCACAATAGTACACTTTAAATATGACAAATTTTGAAAAAAATGTTTTCCAAAAGAACTTTTTGAAGAAAAGTAAAGAACTATATTAAAACTTAAAAAGAGCAGAAAAACAAATCATAACTGGAACTTAAAACGAACGAAAATTACAATGAATGAACAAATGACCAACAGAAATTACAATGAATAGTCATATCATAATTATGTGTCTGGGGATGTTGATCCTCCACAGCCCTCGGGACAAGGGCTGTAAGTTATGCAATTCGCCCATTGTTTACATACAGCATTGTTATTGGGAAGGGGGGCTAGTTCGACCTTTGGTGTTCAAAAAGGCCAAGGGTGATCAGGTCAGGCTTTCAGAGAATGTTGAGGGGATTGTAGAAGTAAATCAAAACACGTTATTTGCATACAGGTTGTCAAAAGGATGTAGCTCAGGAGTGACCAAGTGTATTAAGTTGCAACTTTCAGGAAAGATGAGGAGGATGATCAGTTGACCAAAAAGGCATAATTTATACGCTAATACTACTGCTTCTATTGCTACCACTACTAGCCCTCGGGACAAGGGCTGTAAGTTATGCAGTTCGCCCATTGTTTACATACAGCATTGTTATTGGGAAGGGGGGCTAGTTCGACCTTTGGTGTTCAAAAAGGCCAAGGGTGATCAGGTTAGGCTTTCAGAGAATGTTGAGGGGATTGTTGAAGTAAATCAAAACACGTTATTTGCATACAGGTTGTCAAAAGGGTGTAGCTCAGGAGTGACGGAGGGGATTAAGTTAGAACTTTCAGGAAAGATGAGGAGGATGATCAGTTGACCAAAAAGGCAATATTTACACGCTACCACTACTACTACTGCTTCTACTGCTACCACTACTACTTTTGGTACTACAACTGCTGCTTCTATAGCGACTACTACTAAGGCTGAGGATATTAAGGGGGAAATTTGAGGAAGTGTTGACGGGAAAGTTAAACTAAATCAAAACATACTATGTGCATACAGTTTGTGTAGAAGACGTATCAGCAATATCTTAGGAACTTCCAGGGTATCATGAGGATGGTTGTCAACTTACCAAAGAGCAATATATGCATGCTACCACTGTTGCCAATACTACTGCTACTGTTGTTACTACTACTACTACTTCTGCTGTGAAACTAGTACTACTAAGATAAAGGTTATGAAGGTGAAAATTTAGAGAATATTGAGGGGAAAGTTGAACTAAATCAAAACACACTATATGTATGCAGGTAGTCAAAAGGGCGTATTTCAGGAATGGTTTTGGGTATTATGTTGGAATTTTCAGGGAATGATTTGGGGAAGATCTTTTGATTCAAAGGCTATATGTGCACGCTACTACTAATACTACTACTACTACAAGTACTACTTCTTTTGCAGCTACTACTAAGGATAAGAGTAATAAGGTGAACATATCAGCAAATGTTGAGAATGAAGTTGAACTAAATTAAAACACACTATGGGCATACTTGTTATCAAAAGGGCAAATTGGCAATATCCTAGCAACAGATTATGGTGTTGTGTTGAAACTTCCAGGGTTTCATGAGGGGTATGTTCAACTGACGAAAAGGCAATATCCGCATACTACTTCTTGTACTAGTACTACTACTAATCCTACTGTGAATACTACTACAACTAAAGCTATATTTATAAAGGTGAAAATTTCAGGGGGTATTAGTTATACTTTCAGGGAATGGCGAGGGCGGTGTGGAACTGAAATAAGGCACACTATGTACATGTGGTTTATCAAAGGAATGTATTAGAAACATCAGCAGCGGCTTAGGGTATTAAGCTGAAGCTCCCAAGGCTACACATATTGCTACCAGTTTTGCTTCTACTTTACTACTACTACTATTGAACTAAATCAAATAGCTTAAAGTGCATCCAGGTTGTCAAAATAGACCAGGTTGTCAGGGGATCCCGGCGGGATATATTAGGACTAGAATAGGATATAAAGTAGAAAGTTTTAGAGAAAATTAATGTTGCTTTAAAGCTAAATGAAAGGCACTATCTATATGCTGGTTGTCAATAAGACATAAAAAAGAAAGAGCTCCATCTCTTTTTTTTCTCTCTCTCTCTCTCTCTCTCCCCCCCTCTCTCTCTCACACACATTCTCACTCGTTGTATCTGCTACGTTTCTGCATTTTTTTTTCTTTAGCATTCAATATATCTTTGTTTTAGGAAATCGCCGCTGTTCTTATCAACTTTGAGCGTCACTGTGATTGGTTATCGAAGGAAGTCAAAATCAGGTATGACTCTGTTCTTTCAAGCAGTTAGCAAGTTTTGTTATTTTCTTATACTTGGCACCCATGTCCTCGAATTTTGCTTGTTTATTACAAATTTGACGCATCGTGGGCACAGGAGGTAGGGTTTCCTCACATTTCACCCTCTCCCTATATAGGGCCCCTTTTTACGGTATAAAAGTATTTTGAATTTTGAAACCACAAATCGTTGACCAACTGGGAATGGAATTTTAACCATCTTAGATGTCACTCACTTTTGAGATCAAATATCAAATTATCTGATCTAAGATGGAAAGGTAAAATTAAGGTTGTGCAGTGAAAGCGATTCTTCTAGAAGGGTCTCACTTGTGCGTTAGTTCAGATTGATAGAGAAGGTGGGGGAGGGAGTAGGGAGGGTTGTACACCCCCCCCCTCCCCGAATAAAAATACAGTACAAATATCCGGGAAATAGTTTATTAAGACCATCATTTAGGCCTTTTTCAGAGCGAGAGAATGGCAGAACCCGTTAATTGATGAGCAGCATTAAAAAAATTGAGAAAAAACGCTTGTAACTACTACTGGAAATAATCTGACAGTTTCTTATGTACAGTCCAGGAAGTGTGTGAAAAAGGGCCTAACCGGGAACAATTGCAAGAGAAATGGCTCTTTGACTTCCGGCTCAGAAAAATATTCTGATTCCAAATATGCAAAGTTTGTGCATCTAGCTGTTTCACAAATACGTTTTTTTTTTTTAGGTTGAGGGTGATTTGAGGAGGTGAATTTTATATTTCCATATATAGGCGTACAAAAACAAAATTGATAACTAGAATAGGGCAATAGATCATTGTGATTATGAAAATCAGTTTTATTTGAACGTAAAATTAAAACTTGGGTGTTTTCAATTCAATTTAAATTCAATTTTTCAATTCAATTTTATTCGAATAAAAACATAACACAAACATCAATAACAATAAAGATCCTAGAAGATAACTTGTTAAGGACCAAAAGAAAAAAAAAAATTAAACTAACACTGAGAAAAAAAAATATAGAAGAATAAAACATTTTGAGGTTGAGGTTGATTTTAAGGAGGTGAAATTCGTGTTTCCATGTAAAGGTGTACAGCAACAAAATTGATGTCTAGAATAGGGTATTAGATCACGGTATTATAAAAATCTCCTTTATTTGAACGTAAAACTAAAAATTAGGCTTGTTGAGGTTGATTTTGAGGAGGCGAAATTTGTTTTTCCAAATAAAGGCCTAAAACAACAAAATTGATGTCTAGAATAGGGTACTAGATAATGGTGATTATGAAAATCACCTTTATTTAACGTAAAACAAAAAAAAAATGTTTTTTGAAGTTGAGGTTGATTTTGAGCGGGTAAAATTCGTGTTTCCATATAAAGGTGTCCAACAAAGAAATTTATGTCTAGAATAGAGTACTAGATCATGGTGATTATGAAAATCCCCTTTATTTTAACGTAAAACAAAAAATAAATAAAAGTTCAAAATAGGGATAAAATCCTTTTTAATAGACAGTGTATTGGAAATTTACAAAAAATATCAGATATTTCGGTCACATATACAGTGACCGTCACTGATGACGGTCACTGTATATGTGACCGAAATATCTGGTATTTTTTGTGAATTTTCTATACACTGTCTATTAAAAAGGATTTTATCCCTATTTTGAACTTTTATTTTATCGTCTTGGAAAGGCAGTGTAATCTCCGAAATTATCTAAAACAAAAAAAAAGTTTTTTGAGGTTGATTTTGAGGAGGTAAAATTCGTGTTTCCATATAAAGGCGTCCAACAAAGAAATTGATGTCTAGAATAGAGTACTAGATCATGGTGATTATGAAAATCCCCTTTATTTGAATGTTAACTTAGAACTTTCATCTAAATATTCCATCAGTTTCATAATCCTTTCGCGACCGACTGGACCTTACAGCCCCAGTATGTAAGAATCCTTCGGGTGCTTCTAAATCGATCACAACTGTGATAAAACCTGTTCTATCGTGTTCCGCCTTATCTGGCGAGTTGATTAATGGTAACAAGTCAAAGTAGCTTTGAGTGAGAGTTGTTTAGCTGACGGTGAAGTTTTGCTGTTTCTTTTTTTATCAAAAAAGGTAAGAAGTTGGGTTTTTATTTGTGATAGCAGGTTACAGCTTAGTAATGTCAGAGCAAAAAATTGCAAGAGTTTTTTTGATGTGTAATAAAACATTTTGGTATAGAAAAAAAAATCTGATATAGCCCTTTGGATGCCCGCTGTGATAGATCCCCGTACGCATAGCGCACGGGGAACTGGCATCTTCATCTTCAGGCAGTTTAAGCTATGTTGCCATATTCCGCAGCATCCAACCACTTCCTATATGCGAAGTCTGCCAGGGTGTACCTGCAAAACATAAAACAGCTGGAAACTACCAATCCCGACGTGTTTGACAATTTTCAGAACGTGAGATATATTATCCGCAGATCCGAAAAATTTCGGGCGGGTCTGTCGTCAGATCTGGTCATTGAGCAGGTCCTCCAGTGCTTGTTGAAAACTAACCGTGGTTTTACAATGGTAAGCGGCATGAATGAGTTGCAGAGGCTGACTTGGTTACTTTCAGCACCAACTTGTAGTGCAATTAATTCGTCATGCAGTTCCGTTGCTAGAAACGCATGATTGCATTTGGAAGTCTCTTTCATCAAAAATTGAATCAGTTTTCTCTAATATCTGGGATATATATCGTTGTGTCAGTTTTAACTTAAATATTCCAGCAATCAGAATTCATTTTCATTGTAATTGGTACTTTAAGGCTCATTGACATTTAGATTTTACTTGTACCCCGACTCAGGCACCACCGATTTTTAGAATCATTTGAGGCCTTTCACGATGGAGGATTAGCTTGTACCTGGAACTGGATTGGCTAAAAATTTGAGTTCCTCTTACTTAATTAAGTCCCATACCTCTTTCTGAGGTGTTTTGGGACTACTGCTTTCATAATTTCGTTGACCAGTGTTCGATATGTTGCTTTGTCTGGGGCAGTTCTGAATATTTGGAAAATACACTGCTGGTCGAAACTGTCAGTCCACCTCTTCCAAGGTCTTCCCCGGGATTGGCGCCTTTAACTGTCGCTTCAAGCGAAATCTTGAGCTGGCGAACATGATCCATTCTCTTAACGTGCCCGAACCAGAGGAGTTACTGTCTTTTAACATTGCATATGATCTTGTCTGGTGACTTCAGTCTTCTTCTGCTTTCTTCATTTGTGACATGGTCAGTATATCTAATCTTTTATATGCGGTGAAGGGACCTCATTTCAATTGCTATGGCTATGATCACGCTATAAAAAGATGAATTTTAGACGGTTCGAAAGGTTGCTGGATTTCCATAAGTATGAAAGCCCTCTGAAACTAAAGCTGACCAGAGCCAGGTGGCTTCTGATTTCAGCAGTTTGGCAATTATCAGCCATTAACAGACTGATTTGTTAAAGGAATCTTATCAACTGTTTCCACTAGCTCACCATCAATTGCTATAGATGGAGGGTTTGGACTGTCCTGCCGTGACGCAATCATGACTATGGTTTAGTTCGTATTAATCTGCACCCGAATCGGTTTCGTTGCTTTGGCAAGACTGTCTGTCCGTCTTTGTAGTTCTTAAGCGGTCATAGCTAGCTGATCAATATCATCAGCATATGCCAATTTGTCAAGCAGGATCCCACCTATTTTTGCCCCATCCTTGGCGGGTATGAGGGAGAGGATAGAATGCAAAAAAAAAAAAAAATGGTTGAACAAATGTAAGGTAGGGATGCATCAATGGTGCGCTCTGGAGGTTGTCTAGAATTCATCAGATAGCCCATTGGTTGTCAGTATTTGACTTCTGCACTGTTTGTACATGCTGTCAATTATTCTGACGATTTGATCTCGGACACCATAATGTTCTTGACCATGCTACAAGTCATTCCTCAAAATGAAGTCAAAGACCGCCGTGCAAAAAGTGGAGTAGAATAGTAGCTATGCTACTTGGCTCTTTTCATGGCCTAGTGAAATTTGTTGGCAGATTTTTGTCTGAAAATACCGTTTTCACATATGAACTTACTTTTTGCTCAAAGAAAAGCTGTCAAAACACAAGTTGTGCTGCTTAAGTTTCAACAGCTTCGGTAATTCTATCGAATTCTGCTACTGGCAGCTTTGGACCTTTTTCCAAACCTGGTCAAAGGTCTGTTGAAAATCAATAAAAAGTTCTTAGAGCTTTGTGTTAAACCCGATATATCATTCCATTAGTTGGCGCACTGTAAAAATTTGATCATTAGTTGATCGTCTTGGTTGGAAATCAGCTTGAAACCAGCTAGTGGCAGGAACGATGATTGCTTGAATTCTATGGAGGAGAATCTTAGTCACGATTTTCTTTTGGTGGGTCTCATACTAATAAACTGGTAATTTTCACGCTCCTTCTTTGAGCCTGTTTTGGATTGGGACTATTGCTGGGTTGCACTAATGGTGTAGGACATATATAGTGTGGGACAGACAATATGGTCTGTTGTGGGAGAGACAATCTGGTCTTTTGTGGGACAGACAATCTGGTCTGTTGTGGGACAGACCTGGTGGCTCGTATAATACTGTCACATAGTTCTAAATCACCATTTGAGCCAGCATTTACTAGCTCTGCAGTGGCACTGTCTGGTCCCGGATTCTTACCTTGTTTTAGGAATTCTGCGTCTGCTTAGGTCTCAAGTCTTAGTGGTGGGGTGGTACGTTCTGTGATTGGGAAGGAGCTTAGGACGCTCGGGTTTCAGTTTATTTGAACTCGATTAAGGATTACTAAAAAAAAAAAAAAAACTCCCAAAAGACTACGATTGACTAGCATTCTTAAATGCATTCTTAATGCAGTCTTAAATGCAATTAAATAAAAAAAAAACAAGTTTTTTTAACTGAAAGTAAGGAGCGACATTAAAACTTAAAACGAACAGAAATTATTCCGTATATGAAAGGGGCTTTCCCCTCCTCAACGCCTCGCTCTTTACGCTAAAGTTTGACTCTGTCTCACAACTTTATTTTTTAAAACAATAAAAACTTTAGCGTAAAGAGCGAGGCGTTGAGGAGGGGAAAGCCCCTTTCATCTACGGAATAATTTCTGTTCGTTTTAAGCTTTAATGTCGCTCCTTACTTTCAGTTGAAAAAAACTTGTTTTTTTTTATTTAATTTTTTGAATGTTTTTGAATTAATGCAGGTTTTGATTTTGGCTCACCGTCCATGAATAATTAAAACAAAATTTGTATATTAATTTTGCTTTTATTTGGTTAAATGGCTTTCTCGAAACATGTTTAATTTTATTTACGAACGTTTTTATTAGTAATAAATATACGTAACTTACGAATTAACTTACGTAACGAACTTCTATATTCATAAATTTTTAACACGTATATCAGGGGGTTCGCCCCCTAGTCAATACCTTGCTCTTTAAGCTAAAGTTCGAATTTTTTCCAATTCTTTAAAAATGACCCCTTAATCACAATCAGTTGAAATCAGTTGAAAAACTTTTCTTTAATAATGCTGGGAAATCCGGCGCCCCCTTCATAGCAATGTCCCTTCCCCCATGAAAACTTTCTTCACGGAAAGATCCTCCCATATAACCCCAGAACCCCCCACTCCCACCACCTACTAGAAAAAATCCCCCCTGAAAACGTCTGTATACTTCCCAATAACCAATACTATATGTTAACGTTGAGTAAAGTTCATAACTTTCAGCCCTCCCCCTGGGTCCTTTGGGGGATCAAGTCATCCTAAAAGACATTTTTATCATATTTTTGACCATGCTGAACAAAATGGCTATCTCAAAATTTTGATAGGATGACTTTGGGAAAAAATGAGCGTGGGAGGGGGCCTAGTTGCCCTCCATTTTTTTTGGTCACTTAAAAAGAGCACTAGAACTTTTAATTTCCGTTCCAATGAGCCCTCCCACGATATTCTAGGACCACTGGGTCGATACGATCACCCCTGGAAAAAAAAAACAACAAACAAACAAACAAATAAACACGCATCCGTGATCTTTCTTCTGGCAAAAAATGCAAAATTCCACATTTTTGTAGATAGGAGCTTGAAACATCCGCAATAGGATTCTCTGATACGCTGAATATGATGGTGTGATTTTCATTAAGGTTCTATAACTTTTAGGGGTCTTTCCCCCCTTTTTCGAAAATCAGCCAAATTTTCTCAGGCGCGTAACTTTTGACGGGTAGGATTAAACTTGATAAAACTTATATATTTAAAATCAGCATTAATATATGATTCTTTTGATGTATCTATTTGTATTAAAATACCGTTTTCTAGAGTTTCGGTTACCATTGAGCCGGGTCGCTCCTTACTTATAGTTCGTTACACGAACTGTTTGATAATGCCGGGAAATCCGGCGCCCCCTTCATAGCAATGTCCCTTCTCCCATGAAAACTTCCTTCATGGTAAGATCCTCCCACATAACCCCCGACCCACTCCCCCCCCCCACTACCAGAAAAAATCCCCTCTGAAAACGTCTGTAAACTTCCCAATAACTAATACTATATGTTAACATTGAGTAAAGTTCATAACTTTCAGCCCTCCCCCCGGAGACTTTGGGGGAATAAGTCATCCTAAAAGACATTTTTATCATATTTTCGACCATGCTGAACAAAATGGCTATCTCAAAATTTTGATCGGGTGACTTTGGGAAAAAAATGAGTGTGGGAGGGGGCCTAGTTGCCCTCCATTTTTTTGGTCACTTAAAAAGGGCACTAGAACTTTTAATTTCCGTTCGAATGAGCCCTCCCACGATATTCTAGGTCCACTGGGTCGATATGATCACCCCTGGGAAAAAAAACAAAAAAAACAAACAAAAACAAACAAACAAATAAACACGCATCCGTGATCTTTCTTCTGGCAAAAAATGCAAAATTCCACATTTTTGTAGATAGGAGCTTGAAACCTCCGCAGTAGGATTCTCTGATACGCTGAATATGATGGTGTGATTTTCATTAGGGTTCTATAACATTTAGGGGGTCTTTTCCCCTTTTTCCGAAAATCAGCCAAATTTTCTCAGGCGCGTAACTTTTGATAGGTAGGACTAAACTTGATAAAACTTATATATTTGAAATCAGCATTAAAATCTGATTATTTTGATGTATCTATTGGTATAAAAATTCCGTTTTCTGCAGTTTCGGTTGCCATTGAGCTGGGTCGCTCCTTACTTACAGTTCGTTACCATGATCTGTTTGATTCTAACTGCATTCTTAAATGCAGTCTTAGCTGGTTTAAACCTTAGAATAAACACTAAAATCTGATCACCTGTTTTCGACGGTACCGGGTTTTGAAAAGTACTGAGAGTCATTATGAGTGAATTCCATTGTGAATGAGTAAATCCTCATTCTCCGGTATTCACCTTTCTCTAATCATCGGGGTATTCGCAAACGATCGACTACAGCAAAAAATTCCCTTCATTTATTTTTTAAATACCCTATACAGTTTCTTCATAAGGAATTCAGTCATTAGTTTATTTATTCATACAGTTTTTTCTACTGTATGGGCCTAGATTATGCTAATTTAAAAGATTTAAATGAAAAGAAAGATCTGCTAATGTCTTTCTCTTACGAGTCCCCTTTCTCTTTCTCGTGTTCAACTACTCAGAATTCCGCTTCTTTTTCTTGTTAGGTCAAACTTTAATCTGTAAAACTTTTAATCTTCCTTGGAAAATTAGGAGAGAAGATCATTTTAAAAATTCAGTCGTTCCTTTGGTCTTGTCCGTGTTTCGGAGGGATTTAAAAATTCAGGTCACATCTACGAGTTTTTGGATGTTTGTTTTTGTTGAGAAGTTGCCTTCTCAAAAGAGAGTTAAGTAACTGTAACTCCATTGATGCTTAGAAAGTTGGACGAATTTAAAACATTGTATATCTGCTAGAATTTATTTATTTTATGCTACTTCTCTGGGAGTTCTAGTGATGAAATAAGTAAACATTATGCTTATTGAATGTATTCAGTCAAGATGGAACTCTTTTACAATAAAGTGACAGTAGGCTGTAGTCGGTAATAGAGGTGTAAGGACCCCAAAGAAGTGATTTTGACAAGCTAGAATTCTATATCTCATTTTGATAACAGCTCACACGTGCAGGTGTCTTCAGGCTTTTTTTTGCTCTAAGAAGTGGCTTTCCAAAAGAAAGTTTTACTGATTCCGTGTACGCCTGGAATCATGAACAGATCTGAAATATTACATATATTTTGAAACTTACCTATCCTGTGACCCTTTTGAGGCATTGTTAATGCTAATGACTAGGGAAAAAATTCAACAATCAATTAAAATCCTTTTTACATAAAAAACCCAAAAAAATCGACAACACTTCGGAGCTTGTTTTCTTTCGTCATAATTGCGGAGCAACACTTGCAACTCTTTTTCAATTTAATAATTTACATGCTCGGTTTTAAATTTGTTTTTAGCTGTGGAATAAAACAATTCCAGAAATCAATTTTATCATACAGTTCGTGGTAGCGAACTGTAAGTAAGGAGCGACCCGGCTCAAAAGTAGCCGAAACTCTAAAAAACGGAATTTTGATATCAATAGATATATCAAAAGAATTGGCTTATTATGCTGATTCCAAATACATAAGTTTCATTAAGTTTAGTCTTGCACATCAAAGGTAGGATGTAGCCCGAGAAAACTTGCCTGATTTTCGAAAAAAGGGGAAACATCCCCTGAAGTTAAAGAATCTGAAGGAAAATCACACCATCAGATTCAGCTTATCAGAGAACCCTACTCTAGAGCTTTCAAGCTCCTATCTGCAAAAATGTGGAATTATCCATTTTGTTTTTGCCAGAAGAAAGTTCACGGATGCGTGTTTATTGTTTCTCCAAGGGGTGAACGTATTGACCCAGTGATCCTAGAATATTGGAATATTGGGTAATTCGAACGGAAATAAAAAGTTCCAGTACCCTTTTTAAATGAACAGAAAGATTGGAGGGCAACCAGGCTCCCTCCCACGCTCCTTTTTCTCAAAATCGTCCGATCAAAATTTTGAGATAGCCATCTTGTTCAGCATAGTAGAAAGGCCGAATAACTACGTGTTTAGAAATATCATGACCCCCACTGCTCCTGGGCACAGGTATTTAAGTTGTAAAATTTGCCCATTGTTTACGTACAGTATTTGTTATTGGGAAGTATGCGTACATTTTTCGGGTGGGGGGGGGGCGATTTTTCTGCTCGAGGGATTTTCCACGGGGAGAAAAGTTTCCAGGGGGTTAATTTTTCAGTAAAAACTTTACACTGGGGGAATTTGCCAGAATTCCTATTCGAAATTCTTCTTATGTCTTGCTTTTTCTTTGTCGACTCAATTTTATGCCTGGAGATGTTGAGGGTAATTGTCTGGGGTCAATTTTCACCAGGATTGAATTGTCTAGAGGATATATCCTCGGGGAGGAGGGAATTTTCCGTGGAGGTGGGACCAGATTCCCTGGTATTGTTTAAAAAACGATCAGAAATTAAATAAAAAAAAAGTTTTTTTCAACTGAAAGTAAGGAGCAACATTAAAACTCAAAACGAACAGAAATTATTATGTATATGAGGGGGGTTTCCCCCTCCTCAACACCTCGTTCTTTGCGTTAAAGTTTGAATTCTGTCCCAATTCTTTAAGAACGACTCCTGAAACACAACGACGTTTAAATAGAACAATAGGAAGCTTTTTTAAAAGTATAAAAAAAACCTTGATCGATTTTTAAATAATGTTTGGAAATCCAGCTCCCTCTCCATTGGAACATGCTCCCATGCACCCCCCCCCCCACCACCAGGATCCCTCTAAAATATCTGTATACTTCCCAGTAGCTAATACTATATGTAAACAATGGGCAAAGTTCATAGCTTGGAGCCCTTTCCCCGGGTCTGTGGGAGGGCGATTCATCCTTATTGTTATAGTTATTAGATCTTTCGAATATGCTGAACAAAATGGCTATCTCAATTTGATAAGATAATTTTGGGAAAAAGGGGACGTGGGAGGGGGCTAGCTGCCCTCCAATATTTTGGTCCCCTAAAAAGGGTACTAGAACTTTTTATTTCCAAATGAGCCCTATCCCGATCTTCTAGGATCACTGGTTCGATGCGATCACTCCTGGAAACAAATAAACACACATCCATTATCTTACTTCTGGCAAAAAATGCAAAATTCCACATTTTTGTATATAGGAGCTTGAAATCTGTATTGTAGGGTTCTCTGATATGCTAAATCTCATGGTGTGATTTTTGCTAAGCTCACTTGACGCTTCGGGTTTCCCCCCTTTTTTTCGAAATTTGGACAAATTTTCTCAGGCTCGTAACTTTTGATGGCTAGTATTAAACTTGATGAATTTTATGTATTTTCAATTAGCATCAAAATTCGATTCTTGTGATATATCCATTGTTATCAAGACTGTTTCTTAGAGTGTCAGTTACTATTGAGGCGCATCGCTCCTTACTTAAAGTTCGTTACCACGAACTGTTTGATTATTTGCTAGATGATTTTATCTTCACTTCATATTTATTGCTTTTTTTTAATTTTACAAGAAGAAGTTGTATATTTGGAATTAAATTTAATTCAATGCAGCTTCAAACAGAGCTATACAGCTTGGGACAAAAAAAAGTCTAACTTGAGTTACAATTCAAGGAAGCTCAATAAATAAAGCTATCAAATATAATAATGTCATGCATGTAGCATGCCAAATAAAACAAAATCGATTCAAGCCAATCTTATTCACGCCTATGATTCTGCAACTTATTTAATTGAAAACTGACCTTTTGGACCACAACAATGGCCTTTCACAAAGTTGATCATTATCTTTTTATTCTTAATATTAAATCTAGTTAAATCCATTCAGTGTAGCTACTTATTATTTCTTGATTCCTTTCTCAGTGAACCCAATGTGTTGTTATTTATAGTTTGCTCTACTCTATTATCAGTGGCGTGCCCATGGGGACAAGCTGGGCCCGGCTTTATTCAGTTTATATGTAAACTAGACATATTCATCCATTCCTCACTTTCGGACCATCCCGAGAAAATCCCTCCCTCAGACATTTCAAATCATTGAAAAGCCCAAACAATCAAGAGAGATGTTTAAAAGAGCTATGTTTAAAAGTTTTTTCAGCTGTTATTTTTGGTCATTAGTATAAATTAATCGGTCTTAAAATAATTAAATAAAAAAAAAAAGTTTTTTCTACTGAAATAAGGAGCAACATTAAAACTTAAAATGAACAGAAATTATTATGTATATTAGGGTGTTCGCCCCCTAGTCAATACCTCGCTCTTTACGCTAAAGTTCGAATTTTGTTCCAATTCTTTTTATGCCGAACAAAATGGCTATCTCAAAATTTTGATCGGGTGACTTTGGGAAAAAAGTTAGCGTGGGAGGGGCGTAGTTGCCCTTCAATTTTTTTGGTCACTTAAAAAGGGCACTAGAACTTTTAATTTCCGTTCAAATGAGCCCTATTGCGTTATTCTAGGACCACTGGGTCGATACGATCACCCCTGAAAAAAAAAAAACAAAAAAACAACAACAACAAATAAATACGCATCCGTGATCTTTCTTCTGGCAAAAAGTATAAAATTCCACATTTTTGCAGATAGGAGCTTGAAACCTCTACAGTAGGGTTCTCTGATACGCTGAATCTGATGGTGTGATTTTCATTAGGATTCTATGACTTTCAGGGCATACTTCCCCCGTTTTTTAGAAAATAAGACACATTTTCTTGTAACTTTTGATGGGTAGCTAAACTTGATGAAACTTATATATTTGAAATCAGCATAAAAATCCGATTCTTTTGATGTATCTATTGATATCAAAATTCCGTTTTTTAGAGTTTCGGTTACTATTGAGCCGGGTCGCTCCTTACTTACAGTTCGTTACCACGAACTGTTTGAAAGACCAGTTTAGCTGCATGTTTGAAGTCGCTACATGGTTGTATTTGTTATCACGTGTGGAACAACTACTATTGTTGCATTTTTGATATTAATGTTTGACTAATAAATACAACTGTTCTTAATTGATTCAGTTTTATTCTTTCAAGCAGACAGCAAAGCATGTATCATAGTCGTTCACATCAGTTTTCTGTTTTGTTTAAAGCTTTCTTTTTGAAAGTTTTTTTTATCTTTGATTATGTATATGCGCCCGATCAGTATTCGAGATCATCCCACCCCATGTTTGTTTTCAGCGTACGATTGGTCTCTGACTAATGCAAGATAAACTTGGTTGAAACCAAAGTAACATAAATTAATTATTCAGAGAAATTTATTAGTTATTGTTATATTATCAGGGTAAGATCAATTGCTCAGGGAATGTCAATTTGACACTCTATGCGCCAACAATGGCACTGGAAGATCTTTCTTCTTCTTCTTCTAGTTGGGTATCAAAAGTCAGAACTTGTTGGAAAGCCCATTGCCTTAAAATTATTTAAGTATTTATATGTTTCCTCAAGATTCAGAACTGCCAAACGGAGGTACAGGGCAGAATCTTATCAGCTCAACCTGAAACAAACTTATTGTATACGTGTTAGCTTCGATTTAGTAAAGAGCATATCTTTTATGTATTAGTCTTTCCCTGTGGTATCTTCATATAGAATCATAGATACATTAATTTCTAATTTATAATCAATTAACTTAATACGTATTGGCTTCATGCAATAAATATACGCATGGAGTGGATGGTTTTACAAACTAGGGGGAAGTTTCATTTCATCGCTAATCAAAGTTCCTAGTGTAGTCTTTAAGTGTTGAATCCCGTCCGAGGGTAACCTGACAACCCTTTGACACCCTGCGTACTCTCGGGTCACCCCTATCCCACATAGCATGGGATCAAAGCTTATAGTACCAAGGACACTAAAAATTAAACCTTAAAAAATTAAACTAAAAATTAAATTAGAAATTAAAGGACACTGAAGATTAAAAATTCTTTAAATTGTTAATTAAAAGTAATACAACCGTATGAGGTTTAACAAATTTGGAAAAACCGGGACTTCAATTTTTAATGAAGAAGATCTTCAACGTTCATTTTTTTTTTTTTTTTTTTTTTTTTTTTTTTTTTTTTTTTTTTTTTTTTTTTATACAAGCGCCCGTCAATTTAAAAAAAAACAACAACAAAGAACGCGTGTTAAAAATTCGCAGGAAATGAGCGAAAAAATATATCATCATGAACATGGAGCTCAAGAAAGTGGAACCTTTCACCGATTGATGAAGGAGAAGGAAAACACAGCCATTAATTGGCAGTAAACTGGTTAAAAATTCAGTGATTGGATGAGTAAATAAAGGCTAACCCTAATATCTTGTTAACAAAAAGGAACTGGAAAGAAGTGTATGTGTCATGAAATAGCTAGAACTCTAAAGCTAGGTATTAGTTTGTTTATTATTAAAATCATTTAACCCTTCAAATTACTAGTTGTTGACTTACCTACAAGAGCATCTTTCTTAAAAGACCTAATATCCTATTTTGCCATATTTGTCCTTTCCAAATATTAAGTAATTTTTTGTTTCACTTCCAATAAAAGAAATGAAGACATGCCACATTCACATGTAACGGAGACAGACTGAAACCACCCTTGTTCCACTCTTGGCTATTTCGGCTTCCGGTATATACAAGATAAAAAATTAGATCAGTGTATATAGATAAGTTTTGAATTTTTCAGTGCGAAAAGCATTAACGAATTTATCAAACTAGTTTCCACTTATGTCGAGAGTCTGTAGGCTAAGTATCACCGAGTTTCTGAAATATCTTCCGAAAGAAACATTTCAAAGTCTCTTCTCCAATTGATTTCTGAGACCAAAAATACGGCATGAAATCCACAACCTCTCCCATTCGGCTGCAGGCTCTCTGTCCACTACTACAGTTGGCCAAGAGCCTGCACTCAAATAGCTCTTATATAGTTCAGGCAAAGTTGATTTATTACCACCGCGTAGTTTCAGAACGCCTTCTTTTTCTTAACAAATTATAATTGAGAATGGGAACCATTGGTATGATAGGAGTTTCACCAGAACATCCACTGGAGAGTCATGACCGCCTTTGGATGCCAATATGACCTTTCTAATCACGTAAAATTTCAGTGATGCTTTGGCAGCTACACTTTTGGCCGCAGAAACTAGTTTTGAGAAACTTGACATTTTTTTACCCAGCAACCCTTCAGTAGCTTTCAGGCCGATCTCTTTTGCAGCTTTTCTCTTCTGCTTGCTCTTCTCCAGCCAACTGGCACAGGGTTCTTTTAATTTTGAAGAAAACGGTATTCTAGTTGTTCACAATGAAAACGGCTAAAGGTTTTAGCGTAATACCTTTAACACCACTTTTTGCTTAGCTTCTTGGTTTAGGATAGATTCGCGGACATGATCAGGTTTCACAAGGTTCATTGAACTTTCCTTACCTTTGACGTTGAAAAGGATGAAGATTAACTTTCCACGCATTTCTTCTGGAAAATCTTGCATTTTCTTCATGTAAATAATCAAACACTCTGTATATATATTGGTCAGACGATATCGTTTACTGGAAAATTAGACTCAACAAGTTTAGATGCTCCTGTCGTAAGTGCCACTTAGAATATTTTCAAAGATTAGATTGCCTGTCTTCCGATTTGACCTACCTCTCTTTCCTGCAATCTAGAAATCGGGGCTAGGTAGAGGAACTAGCTTGAAAACATTTTCCCAATGTGCAATTTATGTCCTGATTTCATTCCTGAAAGTTTTATTTTGCCTACCTAACTCTGCTACTTTTAAAGGTAACAACAAAAACTATCATCTAAAACTTTACCCAATATTAGTGCTATTTTGAATTAATGTGAAATTAAAAAAAATCAAGATGGGGAAATAAGGAAATAAAAAAGAGTGATAGAAATGGTTCAGAACTTGATAATGGCTACTCAAAAAAGTTATCACGGCATTTGATTCATAATTAAATGCTCCATCAAATAAGACCATCATCTCCATTTCAAATTTCTTTCAATAAATTATAAAATTCTTCTTCTTTAGCCAGAAATTATCATTAGCTTATCATCAGGGCTTTTCAGTTAAAACTGTTTAGCCCTTTTCTCTTTTTATATGCGGCATGCTAAAATATTATAGGTTACTCCGCTTTATATGTCACAGTAGTTTTACTCGAATTGGTATTTACGCAACCTTTGGTAAAGGTCTGCACTTGAATGAAGAGGCTCTATAAGGGTTCGGATTTTATATACGTAGCGTGATAGTATATTATGCGCAATGTATGATGAATTCTGTTTTCTTTATAGGTAGTTTCATGGTAACTTAGCCACTCATTAGCGTACAAACGCCCCGACTGTTTTTGAAGTTATTCAAATTAGTTATATTCTTTCTTTATTAAGTGTAACACTTTCAGTTATGGGATGCTACATGGTTTTGTTTTGTGCGAGATTTGCGCTTCATATTGTCGACCCGGTCTGAACTGGACGTATTTTATGGACATTTCGTTGGTTCTTGATACGGGGAATCATGTAAGGGCACATCTTCATTCATGGGCATGTTTGCTGTCACATCAATGAAGGATGCGGCTCTATCACCCTCTATATTCTTCTATTATTAATAATATTTCCCAACTCTGTATACTATTTCTTATGTTTGTTTTGGCTATTAAATTTATTGTCACAACACCATCACCCTCAAATATAAATATACAATTGTTGAGCTGCATAAAGTACTTATTTTTCATAACTTCAAGGTTGCAAATAATTTTATTTTCCAAATGGCAATTCTCAAAGTTAGAGAATGAAGCCTGTTCCAACAATCCAAGGATACTAAGATAGCATGTTCTTGTCTGTTTCTGATTCTATGTTCAGACGTTCTATTATTGCAGGATTGTCCGTTACTATCCCTAAAGACCTTTTTCTTTGTAATTGTTGAAAGAAAACGTGCTAGGATTATTAAACTCAAAGAAAGCTTCGCTTAGAGAAATGAAAACCAAATTTCGTCCTTTGAAGTGGTTTTGATTTTCCAATGTTATTCAAATATTGACCAGTTGTGCATCGTTCTCGTTTTGGTTTAAAACTTTCACACGTGTTTCGAATGATTAATGAATGGCGCCTACTCTTGTCTTGAAGTTAGTATTTCTTTTTTACTAGATAACTTCTCCAGCAATTATATGCTAAACTTTTGCATCTGATAACTCTATTAAGAACTTGGCAAATAAACTCTATTTAATTCACAAGAAATTGACGAATAAAGCTATGGTAAAGAAAAAATAGGGAGATTTCTTTTGTAGTTTCCCTTAATTTCCCGAATGGAGGAATGAAAGGTAGGGTGTTAATTGATTAACAATTATTTTAGGAGGAAGATCTAGTGACCTAAACTTCGTCTAAAGCTACGCCTAAAATAATTTAGATCTACAACTTTTCAATGGCCCTCTTTACAATTGAAGTGGTTTAAACCATTCTGAATTGTATGATCAGGTGCTGCCTTAAATAGCTCACATGTTCTCAGGAAAGCCAAAGGCCTTGAGTATTTTGCGAAAAACGACCAAAACTAAAGCTCTAAACAGAATGAAGCTGAGGCTAGGCCATCTTGGTTTTGACGGTTTTCGGCCGTCTAATGCTGTGACCAGCTTGTATTGCTAGTATTATAGCACTGTTTCTGTACTAATAAGTCAGAAAAGCCAACTTGGTTAGGGATTAAGTAAAAAAAACCTCAATCTTGAGGAGTGTTTTGAATGTGTTGGGGGAGGGGGCATAGATTGAATGTCGTGAAGCCTGGTACTGACTCGTTAACTGTCAGAAAAAGTGAAGAATATCTACTACTATAGGTAGGCTTACTAGAAATTGTCTAATAATTTTCCTAAAACAAACATAATATAAAAAGAACTTCAAAATGAGCTTCTCCGTGACTATGGATATATTAGGGCCGTTTTCACTCATCAATGTGCTAAGATATTACATCTTTTGTCAGAAAACGCTTAAAAGTGAAATCTTTGAACTAAGATCTTTCATCTTTGGTCGTTTTTGTGCAAACGTCTTTCATCATTCTGCTCTGATCAGCGGTCTGAGAACAATGATGAATAGATCATCAAAGTTCTCTCATCATTGTTCTATATGGCAGAAAGATGGCGTCTTTCACGCTTTTTGCTAACATCAGTGAGCTGTAAGATCTTAGAACAAAGATGTGTTAAAAAACGATAATCTTTGCAGAAAGATGTAAGATCTTAGATGTAAGATCTTAGTGCTAAAACACGGGCTTATTATATTTGTCGTCTTGTGAGAAAACCCCTCGATGAATCAGTGCATTAGATTAGAACATTGTAGAATGTTTCTTTTTTTAGAAAGAAAGAATGAGAGAGAGAGAGAGACAGAGACAGAGAAAGAGAGAGAGAAGTGAGGTAAACATTAAGAATAAAAAGAAGCCCATTTTTTCAATTGTATTACTTTCTCTTTGCCTTTTTTACTGGAATAAACATGCGTCACTTTCATAATATTTTCGTCTTTATTTGCTGATTAATTCACTTTAAGCCATTTTCCCCTCTTGAACATCTTGAAATATAGTGAGTTTTATGGAGCGAGTTATTTACCTTCTTAAACTTTTAGAAACTCTTGCAAGACTGTTTTTGTCATAACTGTTTCTTTCTAGATTTCCATGAATGAAGAAAACATCCACTTTTAATGGTTTCTTTATGTTATTATGCAAAATTGTAAAAAGGTTTTGTTGTCCTTGAGTGGTTTATAAAAAAACACATAATGATTACCACATTTGTGGTTAAGTTTAAAGTTTATAAAAAAAAAAAAAAATAATAAGAGAGCACGTCTTTATGTGCTAAAGACAGGCAGCGCAATACCGCTGCCTAAGTAAAGAACGATGTTGGCACAATGTTTTTTTTTTTTTTTTTTTTTTTTTTTTTTTTTTTTTTTTTTTTTTTTTTTTTTTTTTTTTAACCAGGGCACTTCGTATCGAAGGAGTTGTCGTAGAAACTTCGAAAAGGGCTCGTTCGGTTGGAAATTAGATGGGCTTAGTGCCCTATTTAATTGCCGAAAGTGATTGGAGGACAACTAAAACCCTTACACGCTAATCATTTTCCCCAAACACATCCAATCAAAATTTTCAGATAGCCATTTTGTTCAATGTAGTTGAAAGGTTGAAGCATTATTATATGCACAACCCCCCAGTGCCCTGGGGATAGAGTTGTAAGTTATACCATGAGGGTATACAAAGTTTTATGGAATGGGCGGTCGTATAAACTTCAGATGGGGCTCATTTGATTTTAAATTGGAAGTTATAGTGCCCTTAATAAGAGTCAAAGCGATTTGAGAGCAACCAGACCCCCCCCCCCTCCACACTCATTGTTTCCCTTAACACCTCTAATCAAAATTTTGAGATAACAATTTTGTTCATCGTAGTTGAAGGGTCCGGACATTATATCTGTGAGGAAGACCCTCCCTCTACAGCTAGGGGGTCTTCCCCCCAGGGCAAGGGTTGTAAATTGTGCCCTGGGGCCTATTAGGTTCTTATAGAAAGGGTGGCTGTATATGCTTTGGAGGGGACTCATTGGATTGGTAATCAGAAGTTCTAGTGCCATTTTAAGAGTCAAAGTGATCAGAGCACAGCTACCCCCCCCCCACACACACACACACAAGCACGTCGTGTTTTCCCGAAATGCATCCAATAGATATTTTGAGATAGGTCTTTTATTCAAAATAGTCTAAAGATCAAATAACAAGGCTTTTGAGGTTGATACAAACCACCAGAGCCTTAGGGCGAGGGTTGTAAGTTATGTCCCTTGGGCATTTGAGGTTCTTTTAGAAAGGATGGTTCTATAAACTTTAAAGGTGGCTCATTTGGTTGAAATTGGAAGTTATAGTTCCCTTTTAAGAGTCAATAGTGATGGAGGTCAACTAGCCCCCCCCCCCCAACTACCTCTTTTTTCACCAAATGTATATGATTGAAATTGTGCGATGACAATTTTCTTTAAAATAGTCCAAAGAACAAATAACAATGCCTCCAAGGTTGGAACATCCCCAGAGCCCTGGGGCAATGGCTTTAAGTTATGCCCTGGGCGCATATAAGGTTTTTATGGAATGGGTGGTTATATTAAATTCAGATGGATTTCATTGGATTTTAAATCAGAAGTCATAGTGTCCTTTTTAAGAGTCAAAGTGATTTGAGATACCCCCCCCCCCCCCCACGCCCATCATTTTCAATAACAAACATCCAAGCAAAGTTTTGAGACATCTATTTTTTCAGCATTGTTGAAAAGCTCAGTAATTATATGTTTGGTGATGTCCCCCCCCCCTTGAGGCCTCAGGGCAAAGGCTGCAAGTTATGCAATTTGTTCATTGTTTACATATAATATATGTTATTGAGAATAGGTATGCATGTTTAACTTCTACTTTCACAAAATACGAAGGGCATGAGTCGATACGAACGATACATGAATGATACGAAGATGAGTCTTTCAGGGAATGTTGAGGGGAGTTTTAAACTTCATAATAACATGTTATGTGTATATGAATTTTCAAAAGGGTGTCCCTCAGGAAAGATTGAGTATATTAATTTGGAAATTTCAGGAAATGACAAGGGAGATGATCAATTGACCTAAAAGGCAATATTTGCACGCTACTACTACTACAACTACTGCTGCTTCAACTGCTACCAAAAGTACTATTACTACTACTATAACTAAAACTAATACTTCTGTAGCGATTACTACTAAGGCTGAGGACATTGGAAACATTATCTGAGGAAACGTTGAGGGGAAATTTGAACTAAACCAAAACATGCTATGTGTATACAGATTGCTGATATGGACGTATTAGCAATATTTTGGGAACGGCTTATCATACCAAGAGGAAACTTCAGGGGCATCATGAGTGGGATGTTCAGTTGACCAAAAGGAAAATGTAATTGTTCGTACTGTTATTAACATTGCTGCTATTACTGTCACTACTAATAATTATACACTATTACTGCTACTACTGTTCCTACTACTACCACTACTACTATGATATTAGTACAATTAAGGCTAAACGTATGAAGGTGAAAATTTGACAGAATATTGAGAGGGAATCTGAACTAAATCAAAACACGCTATGCGCATGTAGATTGTCAAGAGAGCGTATCTCAAGAATTGATTTGGGTATTAAGTTGAATCTATCGGAGAATACTGAAAGGGGAAAATCAATTGACAAAAAGGTAATATATGCTTGTCACTACTAACACTAATACCACTGCTACTTTTCCTTATGCTACTACTGCTACTAAACTACTCCAACTACTACTTCAATTGCAATAACTTGTAAATTTTAGAATACTAAGGTGAAAAGGGCGTCAAAAGGGTGTCAAAAGCGCACATCAATAATGGTTTTGGAACGGCTTAAAATTTCAAGGTAAAACTTCCAAGGCATCATGAAAGCGATGTTCAACTGACCAAAAGGCAATATGCCCATGGTACTACCGCTAATAATACTGCTACTGCTACTACTAATACAACCCCAAGACTGTAACTACTTTTACTACCACCGAAACTACTGTGATAATAGTAATATTAAGGCTAAGGCTATGAAGGTAAAATTTGAGAGAATATGGATGGTAAATTTGAACTAACAAAAGAGACTATGTGCATTAGATGTGAAAATAGCGTATCTTAAAAATTGGTTTGTGCATTAAGTTGGAACCCTCAGAGAATACTTAAAGGGGGTGATCAATTGACCAAAAGGCAATATGTGCGCACTACTACTAGTACTACTGCTACTGCAAAATTTACTAGTTCTACTATTACTATTGCTCCAATTACTACTTCTATCGCAACTACTTGTAAGGTTAAGGGCATTAAGATGAAAATTTCAAAAAGTATACGATTAAAAAAGAGCAAATCGACAGTAGCCTATCAGAGCAATGGCTAATTGTAATAAGTTGAGTAGTTATACTACTGTTGTGACTACTATTACAATTATGCCTAAGGGTATGAAGGTAAAATTTTCAGGGAATATTTCTGGAAATTGCTGTTGTACGGATGACAACATGCCATCTGTATGCAGGTTGTTAAAAGGGCATATCAGCAATATCTTAGGAACAGTTTCGTATATGAAATTAAAAGTTACAACGCTTGTTGTAGTGGATGTTGAACTAACCAAAAGACAATATTTGCATCATAATACTACTGGTTCTACTCCTACAACTACTACTACTGCTACTATTATTATTATTGCTACTACTACTACTACTACTACTACTAAAGCTAAGATTACTGCTATTAACTTTACTCCTACTGCTACTGCTATAACTACTGGTGCTACTAATACTGCTAATAAATCTAAGGGTATTAAGGCGAAATTTTTGGGCAATATTGTAGCTGTATTGAATAAATCGAAATGCACTATGATCACATTGGTTGTCAAGAGGACGTATTAGCAATGCTTCAGGACTGCTTGATGATGTTGAGTTAAAAATTTCATCGTGTATTGAAGGGGATTTTGAAAAAAAGGTGCTATGTGCATACTGCTACTAATGCTACTACTGTTACTAAAGCTACTACTGCTACTACACACGCTAACGGTACTAAGGTGAAGCTTTCAAGGAATATTTAGGGATGATGAACTAAATCAAAACGAACTATGATCAGGTAGATTGTCAATAGGGTGACAAAGAAATATCACAATAACAATTTACATTATTAAGTTAAACCTTTCAGGGTAAGTTGTGACAGATTTTGAACTAGCCAGAAGACACTATGTGTATACTTTTGATACTACTTCTACGGTTACTGTGACTACTGACACTTAAGGGCACTAAGTCGAAACGTTTAGGGGAAGTTTCAATTAAACGAAAGAACTATACACATTCAAGCATTAAAATGGCATATAAGCAATATCATAGGCAGCGCTGCTCTATCATAGCAAGTAATATCATTGATATTTTAAAGGAGCTAATTTGGTTGGAAATTCAAAGTTCTATTAACCCTTTTTAAGAGTCAAAAGCGATTAGAGGGCAATTAGCCCTCCTCTTTAGCTCATAATTTTCTAAACACTTCCAATCAAAATTTAAGATATCTATTTTGTTCAGCGTAGCTGAACGGTCTTGTAACTGTATCTCTTAAGCTATTCCGTTGGTCAACTCCCCACAGCTATGCAATTTGCCCATTATGTTTGAAAACTAAATGTTGCCTTAAGATTAAATAAAAATGCACTGTGTTAATGCCAATTCCCAATTAGGCATCTCAGCAGTATCCCAAGAACAATTGAGGGTATTATGTTCAAACTTTCGGGGCTACTTCTATTACTACTTCTGCCCTTAAAATTTAACCAAATCAAAATAGTGTAAGTGTATCCAAGCTGTCAAAGAGCGTAGACAGATTTTTTTTGCAAATGGTATCAAGTTTCCTATTTTAATTCAAATTTCAAGTAGAGGAGGTATAAAACTAAATTAAACACTTCTATTTATGTCCAGATTTAAAAGGGTGTATGTTGTTAAAAATTGCTGAAAAATTTTCTTCAGCATACAAATAGCAGGCCAAACTATAAAGTCTCAAAAAACGAAAAGATTTAAACTGTAATTTCTTTTTCCCTAAAAAGACTATGTCAACATAAAACGAACAGAAATTAAGTAAAAAAACTTTTTCCGCAAAATGTGTTCTCAAAGAAAAGTAAAGAACTCGATTAATCCAAAAATGAGCAAAAATAAAATCAAATAATCTACCAAGCGTAAGATAAGATAAGATAAGTTTTATTCTTCATTAAATACACATACAATATTAGATGTTATAAATCCCTCAAAGGCTCATTGGCCTGTACAAAGAGGGAAGACATATGAATTACATACTCAAGGATAAAAAACAAAAGAAAATTTAAAATGATCACTTACTCACATATGAAAGAGAAGAAAAGAAAATATAAATAAAATAGAAACTATAGAAAAAATTAGAATAAATAAACTAAATTAATTAATTATATTAAATAGACTCAAAAAAAAAAAAAAAAAAAAAAAAAAAAAAAAAAAAAAAATATTACTATAAGCGAATTCCTGTCATCGAAACAGACTGTAATTATTAGACTGTAATAAAATGGTGCGAAAGCAATAAAATTTAACCTATCTTCATGAATGCAACTCCTTAATGAACTATACAAGTTTCACCAATAAAAAATGATAATCATACCTGAGGCCTGGGAGTCATAGCGCAGAGAAGACCACCATAAAACAGAACTAAACATTCAGGGGACATCAACTCCACAAAAAAAAAAAAAAAAAAAAAAAAAAAAAAAAAAAAAAAAAAAAAAAAAAAAAAATTATTCAGTTTGATTCTTAACTAAATGGTCCTTAAGAATCCTCTTGAAAGTGCCAAACGAGTGGCATTTCTGTACTGAAGAAGGCAGGGAGTTCCAAACCTGATGACAAGCGATGAGGGGATTGAAATCTGACCGCACAGTGGGAGTAGGAGGAATGCAGATATTATGTGACGAACGAAGGTTATATGGAGCTGAATCAGAAATAAACTGAGGAGTTTTTTGAAGAGATTTTGGAAGATTGCCATGAAGCTGATGAAAAACAAAAGAAGCACAAGAAAGAATGTAGATAGACTGTAGATTTAGAAGCGGTCTTGGTGAAGAACGGTTGGTGTCCATAACCAGACGCCGTGTTTTATCATACATGACAGAAAGCGACCGCAGTGTAGAAGGAAAAGTAGACATCCATACTATGGGGCAATAAGAGACATATGACTGGACAAGGCAGAAAAAAAGAAGCTTCAGAATAGATCCAGGAAAGGTGTGTTTGAGTTTTCGAATGACACCCAAACTCCGTGAGACCTTAACCCTAATCATGGCTATGTGGTGTCTAAACGAAAGGTTCTCATCAAGCAGGATACCAAGAAATCGGACCAACCGATTCTTTGGTCTACACAAGAAGCCTTGTGACACCTGAAGCTGTGTCAGTTGAGGGAAAGCTACACCAATTCGAGAAAAAATAAGAAAATGTGACTTGGTAACATTCAAGGCCAAGTAATTCGCCTCAAACCATGAAACTACTCTCTCAAATATTGCCACCAGATTAGACCTGACATCACATTCCGTCCTCCCTAGAGTCCCAAAAGTGCTGTCGTCAGCAAAAGCAACGAGGCAATCTTCATTAGAAGTAGCATTGGGACACGAAGGAACATCCGGATGACACAGATTGCAGCATACCAGAGGACTGGTGTTCTTGACTGCTGAAATCAGATCATTGACATAAATCAGAAATAAAACGGGGCCAAGAACAGATCCCTGGGGGACACCATATTCTACTTCAGAAGGGCTTCGGAAAAGCGGATCAATTGAAATAAGTCTACCAGAAAGATATGATTCAAACCAAGAAAAAACATTTGATCTTATACCAATATGCGATAATTTCCAAAGAAGAATCTGATGAGTCAAAGAATCAAAAGCTTTACGAACATCCAAAAATAAAGCTGCCGGGATAAGACCAAAATCTATTGCCGAATGAATGAAATTCAAGAGAGATGCGCAAGCATGCTCTGTAGAGTGATTCGCTCGGAATCCAAACTGGAAATCATGGAAAAAATTTTTGACATCCAGAAAACTAAGAAGCCTGGATAGCATAGCCTTCTCAAAAATTTTGCTGAAAACAGATAGAAGAGAAATTGGCCTATAATTAGCAGGATCACTCCGGGACCCACCTTTATACAGCACTATAACCTTAGCTCGCTTGAGTGATTCAGGGAAAATTCCATTCACGAAAGACAGATTGACAAGCTTAGTCAATGGTGACAGAATAGCGGGAAGAACGGCACGGATAACCCTTGTAGAAATTCTGTCTGGCCCTGAAGACGATGAACCTTTAAGTGCATTTACGATCCGAGCTACCTCAAACTCAGAAACAGGGTTCAAAACCATTGATTTTAAACATGGGGGTCCAAGATAGGCTCTGAAATCACAACGAGGAGTTGTAGAGCTCACAGATGAAGCAGTCGCTTTTCCTATATTAGCAAAATAAGACGTAAGCTCTAGCTGAACATTTTCTTCTCCTTGGACAGTTTTACCGTCAACTATCAGCGTTGTTGGAACTGAAGGCGGAGGGGGAGTAGGTTTAAGTACAGAATTAATAATTTTCCATGTCTTCCCAACATCCTTTCCACACTCAGAAAATTTCCTGTGATAATACTGAGACTTGGCCTTCCGACACAGAGAATTAAATATATTCCTATAGGCCTTGAACCGCTGATGATGAGAAGCAGATGACGAAGCCTTATATAGTTTCCACAGATAATTTTTCCTTTTCCAGCTTTTATGGAGACCTGGAGTCATCCACGGATTCAGCAGTACTATCCTTTTCGAGGTATGAGGCTTTGGATTCTGGTGGCAAACTTCTAGGATACCTTCTTTTACTGAATCATAAAAGAAATCAAAAGAGCGGTTAAAATCCGATTCAGAATCCAAACTATCCCATGACTGATCAGTCAAACGAGATTTAAGTAGACTGATCTCACTGACACCAAAACGGAAAAATGGGAGATTAGATGGCGAAACTTTACGCTGCGATCGATTAGCAGTCCTATACCGTGAAATAGCAGGGAAATGATCAGAAATATCACTAATCATCACCGAATTATCTAAGACATCTAGTGACGAAAAAATATTATCAATAAGTGATGCATGCATCTCAGTAACTCGGGTTGGTATACAAACTGAAGGTAGAGCTCCCGCAGAAAGCATCATTGACAAAAAATCTGCAGCCGAAGCAGAATTTTGATCCAGCAGGTTAATATTGAAATCCCCCATAAGGATTAGTTCGCAAGGATGCTTTTGGAGTAAGTCCAAAACCTCTTCTAGAATTTTCATAAACGAAGGAATAGATCCACTAGGGGATCTGTAAACCAAACCAACAACTAAATTCTTACAACCTGACTTAATCTCAATAAAAAGGGATTCAAAGATTCCTTCCTCATTTCTACTCAAATCACTTCGGAAATTATATACAAGATGATCGGCAATATACAGGGCAAGGCCACCTTTCGCCATCTGTTTTCGGTTCATCCTCTCCATCCTAAATCTTTGGATATCTAAAAGCATATCCTTTTTTGAATCCAGGAAAGTTTCACACAATCCAATAACATCCGGAGTTCCACCACTGACGATCCGTTTCAGCTCATCAAAAGAGGAACAAAGTCCTTGAATGTTTAGGTGAAGCACAGAGAAAATACCATCTTGTTTAGAAGAGGCAGAACCACTTAATTGCGAAACATACTTACTTTCAATAACCGATTTAGGATCATTATAATTCCTATTCCTACTTCCAACTGAATTATTAATTATACTTTCTATATCTAAAGGATTATTTTGTAACTCAACAAAACGTTCCCCCAAAGAGTTAACATCACCCTGGTCACTAAAAGAATTAATCATTTTACTTACGGTGGATAGTAAATCCGCTCCGCGACCAAACTCACCAGACCAAAGGTTAACGACTTCACAGCAGAGCTATGGTATCTATGCAGAAGAAAAATATTAACATCGAAAAATGACACAACCGAAGTAATAAAAAGAAAAAAAATAAAAAAAATACCGAAAAGTGCACCCAAAAATAAATAGAAACAAACAATATTTTTGAGAAAAAAAAAAAAAAAAAAAAAAAAAAAAAAAAAAAAAAAAAAAAAAAAAAAAAAAAAAAAAAAAAAACAGAGAAGAAAAAAATGAACCAAAAACTAGTGAGTTGGTAAAGATAAAAAAAAAGCAAAGGGACAATAAACAAACAATCAATGAGAGAACAAAAAAAAAAACAAACAGACAGAAAAAAAAAAAAAAAAAAAAAAAAAAAAAAAAAAAAAAAAAAAAAAAAACAACTAGATACAGTCAGCGAGAGACCTTATTTTTTTATTGGAGTCCCGTCACTAGGCTTTGCCAATATTTGTCCCCGATCAGACCAAGCATTCCGCTGACCGAATCTGTCTTTCGCCGCATTCAGAATATCTCGTCTCTGCTTGGTCAGAGACTCAACAACAAAAATACCACTAGAGGCCAACTTGGATTTGGCCTTGAACACTTTACAAGCAACGCTTTTGCTCGAAAACTTCACTATTATCGGAGCGACCCTTGGAGTAGATGGAACCGCCTGAGTTGAATCAGCTGTAGCAGCATTATTCAGTCTAAGTCTATACACGTTCACGACCTCATTTGTACTAATTTCAGGCAAAGACATCTTCTGATTAATAGTTAACAACACAGCAGAACGAGTGTCAACACCAGTTTTCTGCCTAACACCGTGAAAAACCAGGCTGTCTAGTAGTGATTCTTGTTCATAACTATCCAACTTATTCTCAAGCCTGTTCAGTCTGTCCTCTAAATTTTCAAGTTCATTACTCAGTCCCTTTAGCGACTTATCAATTCGCTGAAACTTGGGGTTAAATTCAATCATGAGAGCATCATAAATTTGACTAGCAATAAGCTCAGTCGATTCCTTAAGAGAGTCTGAGCTAGCCAGTTTTTCCGAAACTTTTTGAGTTATACTGTCCATCAGGTCATTTCTGGTTTTATCCAGTTCAGCTTGGGTAGCTACAAGTTTCTGTTGTATCGGGCTAATACTGCTAGATAATGCTAATGCTGGGCCATTTGCTCTGCTCTTATCATTACCTCTCATCGCAAGGTATGTTTTTGATAGTCTCATGTAAATATCAGGCGTAGTAGCAAGCTCTTCAAAAGCTTTTTTTGAAGCAGGAGCGGACAAATTAACAGTGGTAGGATTATAAACCTGGAGATTTGCAGCCACGAGGCGAAATTCATCATGCGATCCATAGCAAAATGCCGTATAAACTGGCTTGCCTCGTGTATCTTTACCAGCTTTGATTATTCTTACTGGCCAGAGGGGATAATCCTTGAACTTCGCAAGAGCAAGATCAAACTGTTTAAAAGCCATGATTATGAGTAGTAAGATAAAAAAAGCAAAAGACTTATCTTTACGTGAGGCCAAACAAAATATTCCAAATAAATATTCAAAAAGTCCAGCGCCAGCCAGCTAATGTATAAACCAAAACAGGTATTCACTCGATTATTACGTCACAACACGGGTGAAATGAAAATAGGTCTTGCCTCGGGAGTATTTTCCACGGAGGCCGGGGGGGGGGGGGGTAAACACCAGCCACCGTTCACAATTGGGTGTTGGATGTAAAAATTATCCAAAATCTAAATGAATATCCTGAATCTAGGTCACTTTAACCCACAGCAAAATGTTACGAAATAACAATCACTGAATTAGCTACGGACTCTAATTGATTCCGGATATAATCCTTTTTCAACACTTGTTCAAAACTGGTATTTAATCTTTTTGAAAGAACAAATTGGTCTTCACAGGTCAGAGACTGAATAGCAACTGAAACTACCACAAGTCTTGTTCGATAATTAAATGAAACCCAAAACGAACAGAAATTACAATAAATAACAGAGTCAAACTCATAACGGCCAGAAATTAACATGAGTAGGGCTCAAAACCCCTATGCCTTCCCAAGGCCAGAACATAAATTGCACTTTACTGGAAAAAAATACAAATGAATGTGCATTGTCAGTTTAATATACATATACTGATATTTATTAGTCGAAACGTTAGTAATATTTAATTTATTAAAATTATAAAAATAAAATATTTGAATTTTTTTCGGTAAAGTGCAAATTATGTTCTGGTCTTGGGAAGGCACAGGGGTTTTGAGCCCTACTCATGTTAAAATCTGCTCGTTTTGAGTTTGACTCAGCTAATTTAGTTTTACCTCCTCTAATTGACCTGAAAATAAAACTTGATACCATTCGCAAAAAAATCAATGTAGCTCTTTACTTTTCCTTGAAAAACTTATTTCGTGGAAAAAGTTTTTTTTACTTAATAATATGAAAGGAGTATCCATGCCGTAAATGGAGCTTGGGTTCATAACCAAGGAAGGTTCAGAATTTCGTTTTGGTGTGATGCAGTTCTAGCGTTTCCAGCAGTTGAGGAGTGGTTGAAGGAAAAGGCATAGAAGACTTGTGGATTTGATTTTAGCCCCTGCTTCGATAGATTTCAGTTAATAGTTTTGAGTCAGAATTGAATAAAATTAAGTGATCATATTCAAATTTGATACTCTTAGTGTTTCTGCTTCATTGTACAGCAGATGCTGGAGATGACACCAATTTAGTTCTGTGCATTTTTTGAGCTATTTGTCAATGACTGTCTTTAAAAGTGACTGGGGGGGGGCTAATTTAGAGATATCTTGACTCTTTCATCAGAGAGGAGCTTTGAAGAGCGTCGAGTAGTTCAAGGATCTTGGTAAAGCTGAACCATCGTCAAGATGGTGGAAATGAAGGAGGTATCTCTGTCCGCATAGCAAAGGATTTGAGAGTATTCGCTGTTGGAAAAAGACAATGCAAGCAACGAGAGCTTTCAACCAAAACGAAACTCGAAAAAAAGTACGTTAAAGTCTGTGTTGTAACTGTTCAAGTCGTATGACTGTACGCTCGTAAGGCTTGACAGATCAACAGATACGAGGCAAGAGCATAGGCCGTGTATGACCATCCCTGCCTTTGTTATATTCTCCACAATAGGAGTTGCATGAGTAACACTTTGTTTCGTCGCTGAGGTACGATGTATCGAGACTTCTTGTCTGTGAGCCAACCTTCTCTTAGGAAAGACAATCAGAAGGACATACGAATAAAATTGGACCTTCAAGGAGGGCTTGGAGCTACGGAGAGGATTTCAAAAACTCTTTTCGCTTTAATTGGTGTGTAGAGTATTGTTCTAATTTTCCTCAAGTTTGAATAATTTCTTAGACCACACTGCTTTTCCATTTACAAAAAATTAAGAGTCTCAAAAAAGTTTCTCTCGTATTTTTTTTTTTTGCTCAAGTTTGAAGCTATTCCTCACGTCATGCCGAGAGTTGTAATCGTAAATTTTCTTCAATAGAATCCACGTTTTATTCTGATTTAAAATGTTTGAAACTAGTTAATTTCAAATTACACGTCAATTGTTTATAGCATAAGAAAATTATTATGACTTAAAGAAAGAAAGAGCGCATCTAAAAAAAGAATGCTATCCAAATCAAAATAAAACTCCTCACTTTCAAGCACTTCTTAATGCTTGAAAAACCTGGTTGTTTCAATCCCCAATGTACAAAATACTAAATTTTGCATTTTTCTTAAGAATGGTGATAAAGGTTGTTCAATTTTTTTTTCCTATTTGCCCCAATATGCTAGTAAGTATTCGTTTGATTGTTTTCAATCAAATGAAATCTCCAGTTGATTCTTTTGTTTCATTCGACAGTTCACTTGTTCATTTGCAGCATTACAAATTTGTGTTTGTGCACCAGCAATTATCCAGAAAGTCAGTGGATTTATCTGTGTGTGTGTGTGTGTGTGTGCTCGTTATGTAATACAACTAGATTCAATTATTACTAAATTCAAAATTCGTTATGTAATAACAACTAATTCAACCTCAATAAAAAGAAGGGTGGTTTGAGAAGTTTCGGTTTGGGGGGAGGGAGGCGAAAAAGCTTGTCTTTATAATTTAACCAATTACAAATAAGATGGGGTGCTACTACCCAAAATGTTTGGGGGGGGGCGAGGGATATTACCGACTGGTTGGTCATTTTTACCGATTGTTTTTTTTTTATCAATAATTAACATAATATCCGTTTCGAATACGAAACTTGAGAGCACAGTGGTTCCCTTCGAAGACGAAACTTAAGACATGTGGTTCCCTTGGATGGGCGTCCACCCAGAGCTCTTGATCTACTAACCATCTAACCTGTTATAAAACGTGACTGCGACCATTTATGCCTTGCATGTTACTGGTACTAGTTTCTACCGAATGAGGTTTTCGCCCATTTTTCCCAGTCAGGAAAATCAGTGCATTTACTGACTGGTAGGAATTTAGGACGATGTCATGTCAGTATTTTGATGTTCTTCATTTAACCGAATGAAGAATTGTGGCGCCATCTGTAAATTCAGGGCATGCGTTGATAAAACCGCTGCATTTAATGACCGAGATTCAGATTTTGGTAGATGTCATGTCATTTTTATGTTCTTTATTTAACCGATTAGAAAATACTAGTGCAGTCCGTAAAGTCACTGCACAAGTCGGTACAGCCGTTACATTTACTGACCGAGATCGAGATTACAGTACAGGTCATGTCAGTATTTTCATTTTCTTTATTTAACCTAATGAAAAATTTTGGCACCGTCTGTAAAGTCACGACACAAGTTGGTAAAAGAGCTGAATTTACCGACCTAGATTGAGATTTCATTAGATGTGATATTAGTATTTCCGTATTGTTTATTAAACCAAATGGAAAACTGTGGTGCTAACAGCAAAATCACTGGACGAGTCGGTAAAACTGCTGCGTTTACCGACCAAGTTCGAGACTTCTGTAGATGACATTTCAATATTTTTGTGGTCATTATTTAACCGAACAAAATTTTTTGGCGGCGTTGGAAAAATCTTGGTGTTTCGCGTCACGATTTTACCGATACTGAGTGGCCAAAAACATTAGGGGGTCCCCCACACCTGACGGCCCTGCGAATAAGTGAGAGGTATGCAATGCTTCCGACCTAAAATTTGAATAAACGTAACTGGAAAAATAAGGTCGAACCCAGTTGTTTTTTTCTTCCATAACTTTTCCATTAATGCTCGTTCTATCCCTGTTGGACAAATTCTTTGATTCTTTGCTC
Source organism: Artemia sinica (assembly GCA_027921565.1). Taxonomy (NCBI): domain Eukaryota; kingdom Metazoa; phylum Arthropoda; class Branchiopoda; order Anostraca; family Artemiidae; genus Artemia; species Artemia sinica. The sequence goes on along the minus strand of CM051260.1, from coordinate 49,914,678 downwards.
GATAATATGCATAAATCAATGAATTGGACATAAAAGATGGAAATAGGTCTAGAAAAATCAAAATGGATATTTTCAATTACCTTACCACTTTTTTTTCTTTTTTATGGGCATCGTATTTTCTTTTCGAAGTTTTCATGCCCGAAGTATGAATTTTTGTTTTAAAACCCAGTCATAATCATACTAGTCCTGCAGGGATGTGATACAGGCTTGCTAGCAAAGCTTGTTGAGCAACTGGCATACACACAACTTAATTGCTGGACAAGTACTTTTACATTACCGTGTATATCTTTTTCTTTAGATCCATAATTTTATCGGATTCAGGGTTTAAATCATATTGTCCTTTATAGACTGCTTAATTTCTTCTTGTGCATGCCTGAAACCTCGTTTCACCTTTGATGTGAAAGTTTTTATCTTTCCCTTTAGAAGTTGCCAACATATTAAGCTAGCCTTTAGAAAGTTTCCAGATTTAAAGTGTCATTTACCACGAGGAAGAACCGGCTATCAGGGACATGTTCAATTTTTTGTGGATCAAAGTTACTTTTTAGCGTGTCTGTAATGTTGGCTCTAATTTTGAAAGTGTGTTAATAATAAGAGAAGTGATAATAGTAATAATAATTTATTTTTACCCACTGTTTTACGACAGCTGAGTAATAAAAAGAAAGCAAAAATGATCAAAAGACACAAAAATCATCAAAGACTAAAAAATCCTCAAAAACCACCAAAAACAGTAAAATACGATAAAATAAATCTATTAACGAAAAAAGGCGGATAAAACAGTGGATGGGACCAATACTCAACGGTACATCAAATAATAATTTAGAATTTAGTACTTAAAATATTTTAATGATATTCATCGCTGAATAGGTAATTAGTATAGAACAATGGAAAGATTGTGATAGGTAAAGCAAAAATTTAAGATACCGGTAGCCTATATTCAGTCTTGACTCGTGCTAAATCATTATTGTTAAAAAATAGTGATAATACCAGTATAAAAAAGCACAGAATAGTTACAAAACCTGGAGTATAGTGTAGATAAAGCTCGTCTTCTTTAATGACTCCTCTTTCCAATAAATTTTTAGGATACTCTAGCTTAATGTTTGTTTTAACTTCCCTAAGAACCTGAGGTAGGAAAGAGCTAAGGGATCTACCAATAGCGAGACCTAGCCAGCAAAAGGAACCTATTTGTGGAATAAGAAAAAGGTTGCAATCCAAGGGATCAGATCCTACAACACCATCTAACTGCAAATCATCTACATGGTCTAAATTCGAACTGTCAAACAGGTGCTTTAAATCCCTGACAGTACACTGGTAATACAGATAGGAACGATAGAGGGCGAAATTAAACCTCCTTGCCTGACCCTAGTGCATCCAACAATATGCCAAATAAATTCCCCGCTCCCCGACTTCAGCCAAAAAATAAGAATGCGAACCAAAACTTTCAAAACCAAAATCACCGAAGTGGTAACCCCAAGTTGATGCAAAGCAAATCACATTTGGATATGACAAACGATGTCGAATGCTTTAGAAAATAGAGACTATACCCAGTTTGACTAACCTCTTTCAAAATGCGAACAAGAGCCCGATAAGAATGTTGGCAGCAATGCTTTTCCCTGAACCGAAATTGACTGCTATGATTTTTTAGTAAATCAGGAATTCGTGGGAGCAATATGTACTTAAAAAGCTTGCTGAGAGTACAAGCCATATTAACAGGCATGTAAGGATTGTAAGAATTAGGATATTTCTCTTTTTTCAAAGTAGATGTAACACTACCACATCAAAAAGACTCAAAACAAGGGACTTCGTAATGCCAATTTTAAACCCACTCTTACAATGACTAGTACTGATACAATCAGTGCGAGTTCATTCCCAAGTACTACTACTTGTCATGATAGTGCTCCTATCACGACTGTTGCCACTACTGTTACTGTTAGTGGTATAACCACCAGTAATACTCTACCGTGACTAGTCTTATCGCAGTTACTTGTAGGCTACCACAACTACACAAATTCCTACACAATGCGATCTTCTACTGATGCACTCTTACGGATCCCCTCTTTCGTGGCTCGTATATTTTTGAGCGCAATCTTCCGTAAGTACTATTCTTTTGGTCACATATCCTAGTCAATTCTGATTTATGACCAATGAAACGCTCAAAAGATATTAAATTACTTTAAAATGTAAAATTACTAGGCCTATTCCTCTAATTTTTGACGCATTCCTTTTTAATGTTTGCCTATTCCTCTATTCCGACAAATTTGTCAAAAAAAAGCGTCCCTCCCGAGTAGAATCCTGGTTTTAACTTCCCATGTCCTACTACTCTGACTTTTTCGTTCGGTCCGAGAATGTGCATAACACAGCGATCTGTTCTCCAAGCCTTTTCAACTGTTTTCCTTTTGCTACGCTATGAAAAATATTTTAAATACAGATCTCAAAAGCATAAATTTCACCGGAACTGGATTTTATAGCCACTGATGGAAGGGTTGTTTCCTCTTCTGCGTCATATAAGATCTTGAGAGTACCGGCGATATTAAAATAAAAAAAATTTTGCCACCTGTAGGCCTACTCAGTTTAGTTTTATTCATACTGGATAACCACGATTTGCTATGCTTTTGGTTGTTTCAAAGCTATGAAGTTTTTGGGTAGTATCACGTTTTAGTCAGTTTTGCCACACGTAACCACTTAAATAAATAAGCAAAAGAAATAAGTTAGATTCAGCAGTGATTTTCGTCGGTAAAAACATCAAACGCTATTAGATTTCTAAAGACATCTACACATTCTATGGAAAGCTGCATCTTCTTAAGCTGTTAGGGGACATGTTTTAGTTTTTTTTTTATCTTTTCACTCATGCTTTCTCTTTTTAATTTTGCGTCCGCTAATACCAAAACATGCATAATTGTGCATGGATATTGGATCCTTTTTAATTTGGTGCCTCTTTTTAATCCTTTTTAATTTAATTTTTTAATCTGGTGTCCGCTACTACCAAAAACTGCATAATTGTAGATGGATATTGAATCCTTTTTAATTTGGTGTCTCTTTTTAATCCTTTTTAATTTAATTTTTTGATTTGGTGCCCGCTACTACCAAAGCCTGCATTGTTGTGCATGGGTATTGAATCCTTTTTAATTTGGTGCCTCTCTTTAATCCTTTTTAATTTAATTTTTTTAATTTGGTGCCCGCTATTACCAAAAACTGTATAATTATGTATGGATGTCTTTCTCATTACTGGCATCCAGTTTTTTCTTTTATTAATTGTGTAAATTTCCTCTTCACAACCTTCAACCAATCCAAACAATCAGTTTTTATTTTCCCGGTCTTTGGTATTAGTAAGTAAGTAGGTAAGTAAATGTATTGCCCGGAAATTCAAAGGGAACTAAACCGTAGTATAACTAAGGAAAAAGAAAAGAAAAGTCTCACTAGGGAACATCATCAAACATATTTACACATTATGTACATTAGCAAAACTACTGGCACAGGATTGCTAGCCACGGGTTCGCTCTTGCCTTGGCGTTTTTCAGAAAATTCTCGGCGAAAACTCCTATTAATAAGCACATAAGGTGATATTGAATGAGTGTATACCTCTTTAGCTAAAAGTTTTACAAATGCCGGGTTAGGAATGGTAAGTTTTATTGAATCAAACTCAAAATTAAACAAGACAACGTTAACAACCTTTGAAATGAACTTCAATCTAGGGTAAATCTTTAAGCTTGCTTGTGTGTTTTTTTGTTGTTTTTTTGTATTGAATACTGAATACTGAAAAACACTAGGTCTGACCATTCCCTGTTAATATAGTTTAAAGCAAATACTATTAACATTTTTAATTATGAGTATTCAAGGGGGTCTTTTTTAAATTTTGTTGCAAAAATTTCGAGTTTTAGTTTTAATCATATATAACACCTGGAATTCACGTAGTGACGTCGCTTTGTCGTTTTGCTTGACAGAGTATACCTTATTCTGTCAAAATTCAGCTTATCATCACATCTTATCTTTTAGGCCAAAAAGTGGTTCGATGCATCTTTATTCAAGGAAGAAAGTTCGATATAGGAGAGATGGTTACTGTTGGAAAAAGCGGAAGGATGGGAAAACGACTCGGGAAGATCATATGAAACTGAAAGTTCAAGGCACTGAGGTAATTTGGACGTAATCATGTAGAAAAGGCGAAAGTTAGAATCAGGGTCACATTCCCATAACCGATTCGTTTTCTACAAAAACTATCAAATCCTTATCTACCTCTTCCAGGTTTCTGTGTGTACTTATTCTAAAATACAAAAGAGCTGATCTTAATTTGGTAGAATGTATTTTATTTTTGCTGCTACACTCTTTGGCAATCCAGCTTGGACCTGTTGGAAAGCCAGACGTCCTTGAATAGCGAATCTCAACAAAAGACTTGATCAAAGCTGTAACTTCATGGTAGGTCCTGAAGAGGGAAACTGAATATATTTGACAGGGGTGTTGGAAGTGCTTGATTCACTGCGTTGACCTTTACCGGCCTAGGGCTGTGATGTTTTGCTAATGGTAGTTGCAGCATCTTTAAGCTTTATTGTTGTACTCCACAGGCAGTATGGGGTGAATGTTTTTGAACGGTTTTTTTTTTCTGCTAATTCGGTGGCTTTTCATCTTCTTAATTAGTGTCTTAAATGTATTCTTAATAATTCATTTTAAATTCTCAAATTGAGAATCTTGGCTCCGAGCAAAATTACATGACAAATCCAAAAACTTACGAAGATGTTACGAAGCTTTTGAATGTGTAGTCTATAAATAAGTAGAAAAACCGTTAGATTTTAAATTAAATTCAATTAGTCAATGCGCAGATCATTGTTTAAGAAACTGACCTGTTTTTTATTTTGACTACGGTATAGTATGGCGCTGGATAATAATGGTAGTCTAGATTATTTACGCTTTAAATTTATTATTGACGATCAAAAATATACAATACACAGCTGGAGAGTGGATGTTTAGAAGATGGATTTCCACCCCGTCGTGTATTGGTTTAAAAGGTTCACCCTTGGAAAGACATGACATTTTGGGCTAACTTTTCATGTTTTGATGCTTTTACCTCTTACCCTCCCAAATAAACCCTTTGACGACCCCTTTCAGTTTCCAGTATGTGTATCTATTGTCCCACAACCTGAAGCAGTACTCTGAATATTAACTGATAAAGGCCCTCTAACCTATGCCTTCATGTGTCTGAAATAGTTGTCAGAAAGAAAACTCACTATTGTCAGTGATAAAGGTCTTCTAACCTCTCTCACAACCCGAAGCAGTACTCTGAATATTAACTGATAAAGACCTTCTAACATATGCCTTAATGTGTCTGAAATAGTTGTCAGAAAGAAAACTATTGTCAGTGATGAAGGTCTTATAACCTCTACCTGTCAGGGATAACGTGTATGGTAACCTCTGGTTTTAAACATCCTTTGGAAAATGGTGAGACAACTTTTTATGTCGGCTCCTAAATAAAATCAACTTTTTCGATAAGATAAGCTGATTATTTAATTAACAGTGGAAATAGTAACAATTACTGAAACGTTGAGATTGTCTTTAAGCCTGAATAATTCAACTGATTCAGCCCCTTCAAGATTTGCGGCATCCATAAATAAGCGTTCAAGCAATTGGATCCCTAAATTGCTTACCCACTCACAATGTTACTTCAACGCAGTGCAAACGAACTCCCATAAGACCTAATTAGCATTGACTCTCTAACAAGACCATGTTTGCATGCAAGTTTCTAACGTTTTTTTAGGTTGGATGGCGTTGTCGGCATTTTTGTCTTTAACCTGGACCTTCTCAGTTAATTGATAGAGAGAGTGGAATGTTTCTTTGCATAGTTTCGTCCAATGTTTTTCTTATTCAATTGTTTTTTATGATTTTTAGTTTTGTTTTCAATCAATTTTTTTCTAAAGTTATCAAATAAACATCCTTGTCACCGAGAAAGCCTACTCGACACAATAAACAACTAAAAAAAACAAAACAGATTTCTAAAATAATACCATGTGTTGGCTACATAATGGAAAATCTTTCTATCATTTTTATATTTTAAAGAATTATATGTAAGAAAAATTGCTGATGCCATTAAAATTGCGTTTTAAAACAAGGCTGTGTAACGGTTGTATTTCAAAACAGGGAAAAAAGGATAAAAGATACTTCAAATTGCATCCCAAAATTTGCTGATTTTTTGAAGATTTTGAAGATTTTCGAAGTCTCATAGTTTTCGCTTACTATTATTGCTTTACATTGTTTTATTTAAGGAAGAACTCATTTAAAAAAAAGGGTACTAATTACAATAATAATGGCTACAGTCTCCTAGAAAGGCTTCTTGGCCTGTTACCAATCAATTTAATAATCTGTTCGGCCCAACCAAATGAAATGGAAGTTAGAGTCAGCCTTAGATATAATTTAAGTTAAAGCAAAAAGCTTTGTCAACTGCCAGATTTTTGATGTGTTCGTAGTTACGGAAAACAAAGAAAAACAAGAGGAAAGAAGGTTAGCTTTACTTTAGGGCTTCTTTTTTCTACTTAATTATATTTTCCCTCTTATTATTTTCGTTTTACCTTGATTCTCGTAAAAAAGATTTAGGTTAAATATCCATAGGTGCAAAAAAAGGGAAAAGGAAGTAACACTTGAAAAATAGAAGAAGAAAGGTTCAATCTTAGGGCTTCTTATCTGTATTTAATTGTATTTTATTTAATGTTCTATTGTTGTTACTTTTGGTTTGTCAAACGTATTTATTTTCAATTCTTTATCACAGTATTATTCATTCAAATTACATTTAAATATTTTCCTTTTGATGCCTGGAATTTTATATAAAATTTTATCTTTAAGCCTTCGATAGTCTACGTTGTAATACTAGTGCCCTCGATTTAACAAAATTTAAGGTTAAGTTTAAACCCAAGTTAGCAACCATTTAATTTAAAGTCAACAATTCTGTCACAAGTGATTTAAAGTTTTCAGTTAGATTTTCTGTTTTTATTCCCCATTGCAAACTCTGAGATCCATAATTAAGCTTGGGGATACAAAATTGGAAAGTAGGTTCGGTCTTTGAGGGATGTGAACTGATTTGGAACGTTATTTGAATTTACGGAAGGGTTTATCTGAATATAAAATGAAGCCTTTTGTTGTATTTTCAACCTTTTTGCTCCATTTAGATTGAAGTATATCCTTTCTTTTTGGACAATTGTTCAACTTTTTACCAAATTGCAAGATTTCAGTTTGCAGGCAGATCTTCGCCTTGAGATTTACATTTTAAAGGAATTGTCATAAAAAAAACAACAAAAAAACACAGTCTTCTTCAGTATAGTTCACATTACTATAGTATACCTGCACAAGGCAGGAGACCCTCCGGGGTGCCAATTCATAAAAATGTAGGGGGAGGTAAGGTTTTTTTCAGTTTCAAAATAATTAAAATACAGAAAATCTATTTCAAATGCGAGGAGGGTAATTACCCTTACCTGCCCTCCACACTTCCCAAGGGGTGACCGTATGAGCCCTCCTCAAGGATTGGTTTAAATTCCCCTCCAAGGAAATTTGGAAATTTGCAACCTAAACTCAGCGCAGGGAATATGCTACAGCAGGTCAGATTTGGGTTGAGAATTGTAAAACTCCTCGGGAGTGGCACTTACAAATACATTTTCAGGCTAGGAAGGTTTTGAATACATCATTTCACGAAACCTGGTAGGTATATAACCTGGTAGGTTAGTATGTATTCCATGATTTGAAAGCATCCCATTCTTCCCCGATAAAGGGGCTGTTTTGCAAAGATTTCCTGTAACTCATTGAATTATTGGGTAGATTGAGGATAGGGGGATGATAGGGGGATGGTTACTCATAATCCCAACCATGCCCTTAAATCAAATCGTTGTCTTGTTAATCAAACCTTTTGATGGAAAATTTCTTTTGAACTACTCTGGAGAAATATATTTATGCGTGCTAAAACAATGTCTTAAAAAACTGTTTGTAAAGGTGAAATGCGTCTCTCTAAAAGACCGAGATGGAGGAATTGTTGCATTCGGATAGTATCATACATGTTAGCTATTACGTTTTTTTTATGGCTATTCTCATTTATTTTTCAGTGCATATATGGATGCTACGTGCACTCGGCTATTTTGCCAACTTTTCATCGGCGGTGCTATTGGCTACTTCAGGTTAGTAACTAATCACCCGATGCGTTTTTCCTAAAGTAAGTTCAGGAGTTTGCCCATTATGGTTTCTCCATTTACCTGTATACTTAACATTTCATATTTATTTTTTATGTATATTTAGCTACAGTTATTGTGTATATTTCTATTTGAAAGAATAAGTAAACTTGTTTAAACACTTTAAGGTGTTCTTGAATACTGACTAAATGGCGTTTTTTTGCCATTTTGTAGATTATCTTTTTGTAGATTAATTCTATAATCCCGAAATTATTGAATTGTACGAAAAGTGTAGGAAAAGAGTTAAAATCCTGCTAATTTGTAGAATCGGTATCAGCTCTAAGGCCTCATCAAACAGTTCGTGGTAACGAGCTGTAATTAAGGAGCAACCCGGCTCAATAGCAACCGAAACTCTAAAAACCGGAATTTTGATACCCATAGATACATCAATAGAATCAGTTTTTATGCTGATTTCAAATATATAATATATTTAATTAAGTTTAGTTTTACCTATCAAAAGTTACGCGCCTGAGAAAATTTACCTTATTTTCGAAAAAAGGGGGAAATACCCCCAAAAAATCCTAGAACTTTAATGAAAATCACACCATCGGATTCAGCGTATCAGAAAACCCTACTGCGGAAGTTTCAAGCTCCTATCTGCAAAAATGTGGAATTTTGTATTTTTTGTCAGAAGAAAAATTACGGATGCGTTTTTATTTTTATTATTATTTTTTTTTTTTTTTTTATTTCCCCAGGGGTGATCATACTGATCCAGTAGTCCTAGAATATCAAAAGAGGGCTCATTTGAACGGAAATTAAAAGTTCTAGTGCCCTTTTCAATTGAAAAAAAAAATTGGAGGGCAACTTGGCCCCCTCCCACGCTCATTTTTTTCCCAAAGTAACCCAATCAAAATTTTGAGATAGCCATTTTGTTCAGCATAGTCGAAAATCTAATAACTATGTCTTTGAGGATGACTTAATCCCCCACAGTTCCCGAGGGAAGGGCTGGAAGTTATGAACTTTGCCCATTGTTTACATATAGTATTGGTTAATGGGAAGTATAAAGACGTTTCAGGAGAGATTGTTTTCTGATGGGGGGGGGGGGGTGTCGGAGGAGAGCGTTACGAGGAAGGATCCTTCCATGGAGGATGTTTCCTTGGGGGAAGGGACATTTCTATGAAGGGGGTGCCGGATTTCCCAGCATTATTTAAAAAACAATCTGAAATTAAATAAAAAAACTAGTGTTTTCAACTGAAAGTAGGGAGCAACATTAAAGCTTAAAACAAACAGAAATTATTATGTTTATGAAGGGGTGCGCCCCCTAGTCAATACCTCGCCCTTTTCGCTAAAGTTTTTTTTAGTAGTTTCAAAAGAGCTATCTATTCTAATTAACCGGCCTTTGTGTTTCAGGGGTTTGTGATTCGAACAAAACTCGAACTTTAGCGTAAAGAGCAAGGTATCGACTAGGGAGCAAACTCCCTAATATACGTAATAAAACATACAAATATAGAAGTTCTTTACGTAAGTTATTTCGTAAGTTACGTCAGAACAAAATTTCGAGAAAGCCATTTAGCCAAAAAAGTAAAATTAGTGTGCAAATTTCGTTTTAATTATTCATGTACGGTGAGCCAAAATCAAAGCTGCATTAATTCAAAAACGTTCAGAAATTAAATAAAAAAAACAAGTTTTTTTAACTGAAAGTAAGGAGCGACATTAAAACTTAAAACGAACAGAAATTATTCCGTATATGAAAGGGGCTGTCCCTTCCTCAATATGTCGCTCTTTACGCTAAAGTTTGAATCTGTCACACAACTTTTTTTTTTTAAACAATAAAAAACTTTAGCGTAAAGAGCGAGGCGTTGAGGAGGGGACAGCCCCTTTCATATACGGAATAATTTCTGTTCGTTTTAAGTTTTAATGTCGTTCCTTGCTTTCAGTTAAAAAACTTTTTTTTATTTAATCTGCCATAAGTGCCGGGTACAATGAATCGTAGAGGGGGTTGCTAAAACTCTGGTTAAACAAGCAGAGAGGTTGTTAAGGTTATGCTGAAATAATTTTGTGAAAGTGGTGAGGTTTCCTAAGCTTGGTGTTTTGAAAACTTCTTCTTTTATACAGTAGATATTATATTATTTTGAAGTTTCAATTTCTAATATATTCTAAATTTGATTGAATTTTACTTCATTTTAATGTATAATGCGGAAGGACTTGGAGTTTTTCGATTCGTGTTTTGTTTTTTTTCTGGAAGTTTTCTTTGAAAGCGAGCATTTTTATTAAATTACTTAATTCTTTTTTATTGATTATTATTGGTTCCCACGTGTTTCAGTTCTTAAGCTGTTACGTTATAAAATCGCAAAAAAAAAAATGAAAAAAGATTACAAGTTATTATAGGAGAAGGTTCGTTGGGTTTTTATACTGATATTAACAACCAAATTGGCTTCCAATTTGGTGGGAGGACTGAAAATTGGTAAACAGATTTGCAAAAGGTAAATAATATTGAATAACGTTTAAATATTTTGAAATAGCTGTACAATTTTTTTTTTTTTTTTGTTAACTATGAAGAGTGAGAAAGAATTTGTAGATTGCAAGAATGGAGGTACTTTCCCATCATATGGGCCTTTACTAGGAACCAGTCACGTAAAACCCGTTTTTGACCGGTTAATTCAAGACAGCTATAGAGTAATGACAGCTATAGAGTAATACAATCCATAGCGTGGTTTTCATTGCGTATACGATATTTAAACTGTTGTTTTGGGGTTTAGGGGGGGGGGAAGGTACCTAGGTTAGGTTACGTATTTAATATATGCAATGCTTTCGCACCAATAAAAGAGATTTTCTTTGAAAGGATTCCAGTCAATCACCCGAATCTATTTCTGGAAAGTTACAGAAACCTTTAGAAACTTTACAATAAACACATGGAATGAAAGTTAAATAGGAGGGGGAAGTTGACTCATTTATCATTTATTTTTTTGTGACAATTTCTCCCAGCTTATATGATACTAGGGATAGCTGATATGATGAATGTATTTAAACTATGAGATTGATTAAATCTGAAAATGATTCAGGACGAATCGTAATTATTAGAACTAGTGGGGATTAAGACTATTAAATTAAACTTTTACCTCTAGTATGAACAGCCGATAAACGAAAGGTTAAGATTTGAAATTTCTCTTGCAATTAGGATGATAGAAAAAACTCTGAACTCTTTGAAGTTTGCAACCACCTAAAGATAATTCTCTTTCACATACTTGTTCGCTAATACAGTATATTTAAAACTTGCGTCCTTGTCTTTTCCCATGGCTAGGGATGGCTTCGAGTCTAGGGAGGTCTAGCAACTTTCGAATTCTGGTTACTAAATATTTCAAAAATGAGTTGAAATAAGAAATCTAACTTGAATAGTGTTAGTAATTTGGTTGCAAAGAAAAAAAAATAATAACTAGTAATAATGTAGCTCGGTTAGCAATTTCAAAGAGTCCCGCTTCTCTAATTGCTGCGTTTGCATTCGTCTGTCGCAATTCATTTTGGTCAAAACTATTTTCTAGATTTTGCAAAAAAAACTTTTAATTCTCAAAAATTAAAAACGGTTTCTTTCTTATATTTTACTTTATAGAAGACGATAAAAATTTATTAAACGTTAAAAATGGAAATAATTCAGCTTAAACACTTGGTTTTCTTTAGCATCTGACACCACAGACGCCTCACATCCTTCCTAAACAGTTGAAAATTTGCGTCTATGATCCCAGAGGCAGTTGCTCGACATCAAAATTGCTTTTAAAAAGAAGAAAGCTGAAACTGCTCGCTTTTTCCTAAACTTGTTATCCTGATTCCTAGGAGCGTGCTTAAAGACTATTACGGAATGTCTGTCTCCTATTTGTGAGAAATAAAGAACAGAAAAACAATTATACTGTAAATAGGTGTACCGTATCCTTGGCGTTAAGTAAAAACTGGCTTCATATGTCCAATGCTGTCTTGATTTTAATGATAGGGTGTAGGTTGGTACGCAAGAAGGAGGGTAAGATAAGGTAAGATAATATTTATTTTCCAAAGGCTATCAAAAACTCTAATAGAGCCGAATTAGCTTCATGTGTCAAAAAGAAATAGACAAAGCAAAACGAAGAAACAAATAATACAGCAAGAAAAGAAACACCAATCAAGCATAAAAATGGTCGATAAGAATTTAACAAATGGCTAGAATAGAAACAGAAAAATAGAAGAAGAAGGGGTGGGGGATAAAAGAAAATCACAGTCAAGAAGAAAAACATTGCCGAAATCGTGTTCAAGGTCAAATACATAAAATCAAAGAAAAAAACCACTTAAAATCAAGCCAAATTAGTTGTCAAAAGAATAATTTACAATTAAAGAAAGGAATACAATTAAAGGAAAAAAGATTTAAAATTAAAGGTCAGAAAAAAAATTTAACATAAATAAGTATCAACAAAAGGGAAAATAAAAGTGACAAAGATAAAGAGAAAAAAAAATGACGCATGATTATTGTGAACATACACAACAACTAAAATAAGGGACGGAGGAGTTAATTTTGGTACAGAGCATAGTTCAGGGATTATTTAGGTGCGCCAAAATAAAGGGGATAAAACTTTTCCGGAACCTCTCAGTAACGGTATGGATAGGTGAATATGTTGGGATTGCCAACGAAGCTAAGCGGGGGAGACGGGGTCTAATGGGGTCATGTAAATCAGGAAAGATGTCCTCAGTACGAGGATTTGGTATTGTGGATGTAGCAAAGCGCAAACAAATTTGCATTCTCCTTTCTTTTAACGTGGTAATACCTGCGGATTTAAGGAGGAAGGAGTATGGAATTTTGCTCTCTTTGTAGATGATCCTGAGCGAACGCTTTTGGACCGACTCCATTTTGTCACTAAGCTCGCTTGAAAGATGCGAATGCCAGACTGGGCATGTATATTCTAATAGCGGCCTGATAAATGGTAAATAAACACGGAGGGACTGCATCTTAGGGCAATTAAATCTGTTTAAAATTTTTAACATAGATAATGAAACGTTTGCTTGTTTATCAATATTAGAAACATGCATGTCCCATTTAAGATTATTTGAAATTGTGACACCAATGAGTTTAACATTGTTTCACAAGCATTTCGGGTGGGATAGGGCAAAGGAAAGCGGGAGTGGATTTCAAAAAATTTGTCGTCATTATATTTGATTTGGTAGAATTTACTTTCATATTTAGGTTCTTAGCTTCATCTGAAATGTGGGTTAAAATTTCGAGGGGGTCACTTTTAGTATTCCTGTGACATACTTTAAGGATCGACAAGTCATCCACGTATTTCCACCTTTGGGGAAAATCCCTACCAATATCGTTAATCATGACTAGAAATAAAAGTGGTCCCAATAAGGTTCCTTGAGGAATTTCACAATATATAGGGAGGGGGTTAGAGAAAATATTTTTGTATTTAACAAATTGAGATCTATTCGAAAGAAACGATATAACAATATTTACTAACAGAGGATCAAGTTCAGAGTTAACCAGTAGTGAACGAATTAGGATGGTGTGGTCAACCAGATCAAAAGGTTTTTGGAAATCAACTAAGACAAGGTTCAGCCCAACATTTGGTTTATCAAGGTTACTTAGGATGGTGTGCATTAAGTGCACAAGGTAATGGGTGGTGGAAGTTTTCCTTAAGTTACCAAACTTCCGGGTGTCAATACGCGGACAAATTATATCCCTAAGCCAGTCACAGAGGAAACTTTCATAAAGTTTGGAAAAAAACTGAAGTGGGTTTAATGGGGCAAATGTTGGCGAAAATTAGACTGGTGCATTTTTTTGGGACAGGTGTTATAAAACCTTGTTTCCAGCAACTTGGGAATTTACCAAATTTTGTGATGTGGTTGAAAATATTTGATAAAGGGTCAGCAATTTTATCTGAAAAGGCTTTAATTAAGTCAACTGGGATGTCCAAGGGACAAATACTTGATTTTCTTAGCTTTAGAATTTTATTTATAACATCAGAGGGAGAATAAAAGGGGAAGGAAGTATTGGGAGGAATAGTTGGACTTGAGCCAGTGAAAGGGGGGAGACTTTGCACGATGGAAGCAAGGTACAGGTTTAAATCGTTGGCAGTCTTATTAGGAATGAATGAATGAATGGTTTTTATTTCCCATCATAAATAACACAAGGTTACACAACGGAGTATTGAAAAAAAAAGAAAAAAAAGAAAAAGAAACGCAATAAGAGAAACAACAAGACTTCAATAACAATCTATATACAGCATACTAAACTCTTATTCAAACTAGCCTACGATAACTCGGTACATACCATGATCAGGATTGAGCGAACGCCGAAATCGAACGATTCGCTCAGTAGCTGCAGTAATCGGGTCCACAACGCTGTAATTTTTCGAAACTCTTGAGTTTCTCTCCCATGGCGGAACACTTAAAAGATACTTTACATACTTATAGTAAACCCGACGGACTGAGCGCTTATCTGTTTCGGTGAAAAGAGACCAAAACGGCGAGAGTGACAGAACATGCGGGATAACGAACACGGAATAGAGCCTTCCGAGTATACGGCGGTTATACATACGTTTGCAGGGTAGAAGTAGTCCGTATGCTTTGCGTGCCTTTTCTGAAAAATGCTCAACCAGTGCTTCACGAGTAAACCGCAGATCTGAAGCGATCGGCAGTCCAAGGTAAGTGAGAGATGGCTTTGAGCTCACCGCAGTATCGCCTAGGAGCACGCTAATCGGGGTCGAATCTTTCGCGTTGCGACGAAAAACAACTACTTCACTTTTGGCTGCGTTAAAAGCTAGCCCAATCTTAGCATATTCATCACTCAATATATTGTAGTTATCCTCAACCCTTGAAACCGACCTACTTGCGTTAAGTATATCGTCAGCGTAATTGATGAGCGACACGTCTATACCTAGATATATGCAGCACGTTTTGGCAGATTCTTGAGGGACGATAATACTGTTGTTGTATAGAAGAGGGGAAGTAAGGGAGCCTTGCCGGATACCTTTACGGACAGGTATAACTACGGTGGATACCACCATACCGCGATGAGTGGGGACTTTAATCTTCACTCTCAGCCTCCTATACATGCTCCTCCATACAACGACAACCGAACGGTCAACTCCGCGTTTACAAGCAGAACTAAGTATATGTGCGTGGATACCGGAGTCGAATGCTCTACGCACATCGTGGCTTGCTAGAACAAGTGTATCATTATTATCGTGAGCACTGAGCAAAAAATTAGCTATCAACGAATGAACATGCTCGCGACTAGTACCACTCTTAAACCCGAATTGCGAATCGGGAGTATAACAAGCTTCACTTAGGTCACAAAAACAAGCATTTCCATGAGTTTGCAGAATACCGGCGCAACAGTTATCGGGCGGTATGATGAACAGTTCCTGGGATCATTCCCTTCTTTGGGAACTGGTGTAACGACGCCAACACAGAAAACATCGGGGACAAGACCGCAGTTAAAGATCATCTGGTACATAAGAGCAAGGTGATTTAACACATTGTCACCCCCAATAGCCAGATGCATTCCACAAATATTATCATCACCTCGAGAATACTTCTTTTTCAGTTTAGATAGCATATGACGGATACTAGAGACAGTAACAACGAACCCGACACTTCGTTCATTTGACGCTAGGAGGGAGTCGAGCTCTTTTTCGAACTCTTTCTCGAGAGCCTTCTTCGGCGGTGAGAATTCGGCGGTGAAATAATTATTCCAATCACTTTCACTTGGCAAAATTTCTTCTTTGCGAGATTTCGGACTCCTTTTCTTTTTAATATACTTCCAGACTGCATTTGGGTCACCTTCAAGCACTTTGCAATTCTGGTCCATTAAGTCGGTTCGGTGTTTAGCAAGGGTCTTGGCGAACTTTCGCTTAGTATATAGCCTGATATCATTCAAGACACCTTGACGAGGGCGCCCGCACTCGTTCCATAGTGTATACCAGAATTTAGATCGACTACAAGACTCGGACAACTGTACATTCTGAGACCACTGTGGATTTTCACTTCCGATTCGAACTTTTCGTGTCGGAACTGCAGCCTTTTCGGCACAGCGTAGGGCATGTGTAATTTATGCACAGTAATTGTTCAGGAGTATCTGCTTCTCATTATCGGGAACAGGCGAACCTTGTTGAAGCAGTTGAAATGGGACCTTTATCTTTTCAATTATATTATCATACACGGACTTGAAAAGCGCAGAGTCGGCTTTTCCCCACTCAGATTTTACCACCCATTTACGGTGACATTCATCGGGCTGAGTAGGTTTATTAGTGACACAGAACACATTCGAGATGGGTAGGTGGTCGGAAGCACAGATGCTTAATTTTACCCTACATTTTCCGTTTGTCTTCACATCTGCAGAGCACAGCATTGAGTCAAGGGAGGATACAGAGCCGGAGTTGTGTACATACGTGTAGTCCAGGTCATTTTCAAGTACACGGAGACTTTCACAGGCAGCTACCAGAACCTGAGTTCTCGGGCTGTTGTCGCACAGGTTACAGTTCATGTCTCCGGTTACAATGCATGACAGTTTTTGCGTATCACATCCGTCAACTGCTCCACAAATCTGTCCACAAGCAAAATTGAATCTTGCATCAGATTCATCGTCACGATAATCCGTGGGCATATAGACACAGAATAGAGCTGTATCAGCAATTCGGACACCGACTAAGAAATCAGACTGCTTGTACAAGGAAGGATTAAGACTTCTGCGTACCAGTATTGAAATACCACCAGAGGGTCTACCTCTGCCAGAACGCTTTGCAGGAACACTGAATACGCTGGAACTGTCCTTGACCTCAAGAAGCTGAAGTCCTTCTGTTGTAAGAAAGTGCTCCTGTAGACAGACTACGTCGTATTCTTGTACTAATTGCTCAACCAGAGGTAGTTTAGCCAGAACTCCACCATTCATGTTCCATGATACAACTTTGAGTTCAAGATTATTCATTGTTTTAACGCTTTCTGTGCTTCCGGGCATTTAAAACTGTAACAGGGATGGTTTGCCGAACCACATAGAGCACATTTGAGGGGGTTCTGGCAGGGATTGTCCTTTGAGCTGGAGTGTTTCCCAGCGCAACGGGAGCACTTTGGCGGATTTGGACATGCCTTTGCTGCGTGGCCGAAGCATTGACACTTGTAGCACTGGATTGGCATAAATTTGTATTCGTGAATCGGCAGCCGCTCATACCCAATCACGGGGGGAGACTTGATTGCACTCTGTAGGTCTTCACGCGAATCAAACTTCAGTTTGAATGACCTGGTTTTGCCTATTCCAGAAGCTTCGACACATTTCGACACTAAACTGCGTAAGTCCTCTTCTGAAATACTAGCAGGGACGTGGCGAATTATCCCGAAGAAAGAGGGGCTTTTTACTCTGGCGACAACGGAATTATCGGTACTGGTAATAGCCTGTGCAATGGAATCGGCGGTCGCTTTGTCTTTCACGAGAACGCTCCAAGCACTCTTACGAGGCCTCAGTTCGACGATGTCATTGCTTGTCTGTCCGCAAAGTCCATTTAAATAGTCTTTCCGTGATTCGGGATCAGTCAGTCCTTGGGGCGGATTCTTGAGAACTACGGCGTAAGTCTGTTTATGCTTTCCGTTATTCTCGCGTGACTGATAGGAATTGCTCAGCTGATACTCAGACTCGACGAAACTGTCGAACTTTCGGCATAGCTCTCCCATTTTTCTCGTCAAAGTTGCACTTATTTCGCCTGGAATAATCGGTACGTCATCAGGTTGGTATAATACGAACCTCGGGAGCGAAATGTTTTTTTCGTCACACATCTTGAAAACTTTCATTATGTCAATGACATTATCCGAACTTATGTCTCTTGCAGTCACTCTCGTCGCATATTCGGCTTCATCCCAAATCACCTTTTTCGCTTCCAATATATCCGCATCGGAGAAATGTGATACCGCACTTTTGACAATACTGTCTATCGGGTTTCCAGCCTTCATCGCCCGCTCAACAAAGTTCAGTACAGCATTTAACACAAGCTTCACGCTCGCCATTTTGCTACGGAATGATATTACGCAATCCGCGAACGCTGAATAAATACAAGCAGAATGAAGGAACCTAGGAACAAGGGAAGTGTAAGGACCCCCTCAACTGTTCCCCGCAATTTACGGGTAACTTAATACCGGCGGGTACTACGTCGCTTGCGGGAGGTTCCTTCCCCTCTTCTGCTAGTTCCCAGTACGCTTCTTAACAATAAGGAATCAAAGAATGGCACTATAAAGAATTGAAACTATAGATGGCGTGCCAATCTACCCGCGAAAAAAAATGGCGCTGGTGAAAATACCCCAGTGAAAAGGGGCTTATTCTAACAATTGGAGAAGGTCAAATATACACTATTTGACAAAAAATCTATCTTTGGAGGGTGAACAAAAACAGGAAAAGACCTCAAAATAATTCAGAAACTTTTTCCAAGTTACCAGCAAAGATACAAACTCAGACACAATAGCATTGAATATACTATAGATGGCGTACTATATATATATATATATATATATATATTTTTTTTTTTCAAATTTCTTAAGTAACATTAAAAACGTCTTTAATGCACAAACACTGGGATATTTGGATCTGGAGCATTAATTAACAGATATTATACATATGCATATGTGCATAATTGTGTTAGGTGGGAAAAGGCCGGCAAATTCGTCCAAGGAAGCTCCCTTTCCCCTCAGGCGTAGATACGGTATTTGGTTTGACCCTTGCAAAAATATGTCGCCGTTAGGTCTTTTACTATGAACGTCTATGAAGTGCTACGATTTTCTTCACAACATAGGGCATTTATGGTGCTGCTATAGAACTGGGATTGCTTTTGGTTCAGGTTAGGTAGCTGGTGAAACGTTTACGTTGTGATTTGTTCTCTTTTGGTTGTCCTCTATTTTGGTGGCCGGCGTTTACGCATGTCGGCCCAACACTAGGATATTTGTATCTCTATGCTTACTCCCCCCCCCAATGTGCAAATCTATAGCGCAAATTTATTTCTAAAGTAACGAAGAAACTAACAAAAAAGAAAACGGTGTTCTCCAATTTTACTCAGCGTAAAATTGAGTGAGTGGCGCATAATACACAAGTACCAAAATTCGATCCCCCTACGGAAATTAAAAAAATGGGAGGGCAGTTTTTTGGGGGGTTGACCCCCCCCCCCCATTCACTATATTCATTTATGTTATTTTACTGTGTTCATGGCCGTATATTTGGCTTTAAAATACACTTATTTGTCTATCTATCTAATATGCAGAATAATTGTGCCAAACACATTTTGCATGCAGAACCGTTATGTCCCCCCCCCCCTAATGTGTAAATCTATAGCGCAAATTTATTTCTAAAGTAACGAAGAAACTAAAGAAACGAAAGCAAAGCGAGGAAAAAATCATTAAGACAGTCAAATGAAAACAATGTTAAATTGACGTTATCTTTTAAATAATGTTAAATGATACAACAGAAAGCGTTTCAATATATTCCCCCCATATTATTCTCCCTCCTTTATCACATTATCATTAATCATAAAATACAAAAAGAAAGATTGATTTATTATGCCTTAAACGTTCAACTTGTCTCTGCTCTAATAAACTAATTAGACAAGTTGTTTAACACCGAGGACGCTAAGGAAAGTGAGACTAGTTTTTTTTTCTTCACACTATGCCGTAGAACCTTTCACACTAGCATAACTTAAGCAGGAGGAAATCATGCGGAGTAAATTTGTCCGTAAGGTAGGTAGTGACAACTAGACTCGAGCTCTTCATAGAATTTTACGCTGTTTAAGGTTATGTTACATAGCGTATGTAGTAGCAATGAAATGGATGCATGGGAAATTGATACATTTTGAAAATAAACTAATGAGCTTTTCCCATGAAGTCTTTCACGCTTGATTAGACCTTGAATCTCCATTCCACGTTTTTAGGTTTTGAATAGTTTGCTCATGATCAGTATGATGATTTTTACGTTACCTCAGTGCAAAAGGACTTGTTTAAGTGTGAAAGGTTATACTTAACATAACACAATTTATCTATTTAGCATAGAAAATTATGTACGTAGTTTGAAAGCCGCTACCAGTAATTTATCTGCATAGTGCCGCTCTAAGTAAATGTAGTCAATTAGAAGATGAAGTTAATGCCTATTATCTCGTGATCAAACTTTCTAGTTCTATGTTTTGTGAAGGTTTTCTTCAATGTAGTCGCTTCTTTTTGTGCAATTTGAGATTTATTGCCGTTCCCTTAGATGAGAACTAACTCCAGAAATTCTGATAAAGGTTAAATTTCTTGACTGATATTGAGAAATGGAGTGTAATGGAAGTTCAAAGATATATTGTTTTTCTATTTTATCAGTAAAATAAAGTCTATTGTTGGATAAAGAACCTTTATCCGATAAATTGTGCAGACGTCCGTACATTTGAGAGTGAACTTTTAAAGCCAGTGAATAGGAAAATTGAGAGGAATTGAAGAATTGTTTTTTTTTTCTTTTTATAACTGAAACAGCCGTTGAGGAAAAAACTGCTTTTCTTTCTGTTTTCTAGCGTTTCCGATTGCTTTGCTCGAGCAATTGCTCGCTTAGAAATGGTTGATTTGTTTCCGGAAATCCCGATTGCTGAGTATTGCATCTTCTTTTTGTTTGTTGTGACTATCGCACTCTTAACAGCAGATAGATATAGTGACTGAACAGGAAACCTGGCACGGTATTCTATATCTACAGTAAATAAGAACTCGAACAACATAAAAAGAAAATTAACCTAGGAAAATACAGTTGGCTCCCGATAACTCTATAGTTTGATTCTCTCGATAATTAGAATTTTTTTGCGGTTCCTTGAAAAACACTTCATAAATTGAAAAAGAAACACTTCGATATCTTGTATTTGTAACGAGGGCATCTTGCTTGGCAATGCTCTATGAAAATATATAAATTCTGCTGGATAGCATTGATAAAAGTGAGAATGTGGAAATAACAGTTTTGACCTTTATAATTATGATTGATAAGGCGTGGAAAATCTCAGTTCTACAATTCTACATAACCGCTAAAAAAAAGTAGATTTGCTAAGGAAACAGAATACCCCGCACGGTTATCAGAGTCACGATATTTAACGGGGTTCATACCCCTAGACACAGAGTGGTTACTTCTACCAAACTGTGATGATTTTACCTTTGAGAATTTTGTTCACATGGATGAAGAAATTGATGTCCATGATGCTTTAACTGATGCCTAATTGTTGACTTTTCAAGATGAGGAGGAGGAGAATTATCCTCCTCCGAGGATAAAAAAGAATAAATACTTATTCCAGTCACGTCACGAGTCACGTTAACAAGACAAGTTTATCCATCAACACCTTACGCTTTCAGAACAGAAAAAAATAATAATTTCTTTACAGCTCTCGTCATTATTGAAAATGAATTGAACAACGTAAGAAAAAAGTCGATCCATCAAAAAAAAAAAAAAAAAAAAAAAAAAAAAAAAAAAAAAAAAAAAAAAAAAAAATATATAGACTACTTTGCAAAATGATTCTTTCGCCCGAAAGGTTTTAACATACTCCTTATACATATGTCATTAAGAAGTAAAATAAGAGTTTATATTTATGTACGTACATATATATGTTATATATTTTCAATAATCCACTTGTTCATTGGAGATTTTTCTTTGTTCGTTCTTGATTATTTGAACTCTTATTATTTTAAACATCTCGGTAATTGGAACTTTTCCTTTAGTCCCTTGGGTTTCAAATTATCGAGTCGGCCGTGCACAAAAAGGAAACACTGCATATAAAGGAAAAAACTAACAACTAAATTATAAGTGCATCACTTTATAAGCGCATTTATTAATTGAATGGTTCGCATTAATGATAAAATTACATGGACAAGATTTAGCAACTCATTTAAACGTCTTATTAGGATTGAGCGTTGGACAGAATAATTGGTACACTCGTAAAGGAGATGGTAACATTATTCAACAGCGCTACACGAGCAAAGTGGAGCGTCACTTTCTTCAATTCTATGTGGAAATAATTCTTTTTGACCAATTACAAATTGATTTAAGCAAGGGGATGGTTTAATTTCTTTAGGAGAGTTAAGGTTATCCTTATTACGAAAAACGTTCACTGTCCAGCATACAATTTTTCAACCTAGTATATCAGTTTATTAAAACAACAAGTTTCTTCTACTGAAAGTAAAGAACAACATTAGAACTTTAAAAAACATAAATTATTCCGTATATGAGGAGGCTACCCTGTCTTTAATACCCTTCTCTTCATGCCAAAGTTTTTAAGTACTTTTAGAAAGGATCTGATTCTAATTAAACGGCCTTTGTGATTAAGGAATCGTTCTTAAAGGATTGGGACAAGAGGTCGAAAAAAGAGCGGGTTACTTAGGATTGGGTAGCCCCCTCATATACGGAATATTTTTGTTCGTTTTAAGTTTAAATGTTGCTCCTAACTTTCAGTAGAAATAATTTTTTTTTATTTCATTTCCAATTGTTTTTTAAATACCCCCAGGAAATCCACCTCCCTCTCCGTGGAAGATTCCACTTTCCTCACGAAAAGTCATCCATAGAATGAACAAAAACAGAACAATAAAGAATAAAATCCTAAAAAAAACAATAAATAAAAGAACAAAAACGACAATTAGGAAAAGGAAAGACAAGGCAAGAAAAGAAATATCGGACAAGCAGTGCACGAAAGGTAACCCTGGTATCTAACAAAAATTAATATAGAATACGATTATGCTCCATCATCAAAGCTCGATCAATCATTCTTAAGATTTTATTTTTCAAAATATAAGATAAGATAATATTTATTTCTGAAAAACAGCTATCACAAGCCCAAGTTTGCCGAATTCGCACTCTAGCGTCAATAAAACAAAGAAAAACCGAAAACAAACAACAACGAAAAAATTACAAAAAGGTCAATGTAAAATAAGTAAAAATGTCAAAAACAATTAAAACTAAAAAATTAAAAGGTCAATGCCGAATAAGCAAAATGTCAAAACAAAGAAAAACATATAATTAAAAAGGGAATAAAATAGTTAAAAAAAAAACAATTTAGTTTTGAAGGTGAAAAGGGAGATAAAGAGGGGGGGGGGGGTGATGAGATTCACTGACTGAATATGTCATCTGTGTAAGGGATGAAAGTTTTTCTATATCTTTCAGTGGAAACTTTTATTGGGGCAAGGAGGGGGATTTTTGTTGAAGCAGAACGTGGGAGGTGGGGTAGAAGGGGTAAACATTGACTTGGGAAAAGCGTAGTTGTCTGAGGGTTACGGAGGGCATTGTTAGCGAAACGCGATTGGCTCTCCAAAGAAGGAAAATATAAGGAACCTTACCCTCATTAATGATAATTCTTAGGCACCTTTTTTGGACTGCCTTTATTCTGTCCGACAATTCAATGGAGATGCCAGGATGCTAAACAGGACAGGCGTACTCGAGGGTTGGACGTACAAATGAAAGGAAAAAATTTCAAACAATGCGATTTAGTATATTTAGATTGTTTAAGGAGTTTAAGGAGGGAAAATGCGGCATTTGCACGTTTTAAAATATAATTAATATGACAATCCCATTTTAAGCCGCTTGAGAGGGTAATACCCAGTAATTTCATAGTGGTGACAGGCATTACAGGGGGGATTGAGCAGGAGAAAGAAGGGGGAGTTTTAAGGAAATTAATAGTTAAGACCGTTGACTTTAAGGGGTTGACTCTAATATCATTAGTAACAGCTTCGTCTTATATCGATTCCAAGATGTCCATTGGGCTACTTTTTAAATTTTTGAAACGTATCTCTAAGATAGTCAGATCATCTACAAATTTCCATCTATCCGGGAAATCGACACCAAGGTTGTTTATCATTTCAAGAAATAAATTTGGGCCTAAGAGAGTTTCCTGGGGCACGCCATTATAGATTGGGAGGGGATCAGAATATACATTCAGGTATTTGACGACTTGCGTTCTATTAGAAAGGAAAGACGCAATTATTCTAATTAAATAGGGGTCAACTTGAAAGTCATTGGATATTTTTTCTACCAATATATTGTGGTTGATTAAATCAAAAGCTTTTTTCAAATCCACTACAAGAGCATTGAGCCAGGTATTCGCTTTTCAAGTATATTACATATCAAACAGACTGTTTGTTACCTGTTTGTACCACGAACTGTTTGTTACCTGTTACCTACAAACAGTTGTTACCTACAAACAGTTGTAGGTAAGGAGCGACCCGGCTCAATAGTAACCAAAACTCTAAAAAACGGAGTTTTGATACCAGTAGATACATCAAAAGAATTGGATTTTTATGCTGATTTGAAATATTAAAGTTTCATCAAGTTTAGTCTTACCCATCAAAAGTTACGAGCCTAAAAAAATTTGCCTTATTTTTGAAAAAAGGGGGAAACTCCACCTAAAAGTGATAGAATCTTAATGAAAATTAAACCATCATATTCAGCGTATTAGAGAACCCTACTGTAGAGGTTTCAAGCTCCTGCCTGCAAAAATGTGGAATTTTGCATTTTTGCCAGAAGAAAGATCACGGATGCGTGTTTTTTTCCCAGGGGTGATCGTATCGATCCAGTGGTCATAAAATATCGCGAGAGGACTCATTCAAACGGAAATTAAAAGTTTTAGTGCCCTTTTTAATTGACCAAAAAATTGGAGGGCAAGTAGGCCCCTCCTACGCTGATTTTTTTTTCAAAGTCACCCGATCAAAATTTTGAGATATCCATTTTTTTCATAATAGTCGAAAACCTAATAAATATGTCTTTGAGGATGACTTAATCCCACACAGTCCTCGGGGGAAGGGCTCCAAGTTATGAACTTTGCCCATTATTTACATATAGTATTTGTTACTTAGAAGTATGCAGACGTTTTCAGGAGGGATTTCTTCTGGTTGGGAGGGGGGCAGAGGAGGAGGCTACGTGGGAGAATCTTTCCATGGAGGATAGCTTTTTATTGTTTAAAAAATAAATTTGTGATTCAGAGTCAAACTTTAGCGTAAAGAGCGAGGTGTTGAGGAGGAGACAGCCCCTTTCATATACAGAATAATTTCTGTTCGTTTTAAGTTTTAATGTCGCTCCTTACTTTCAGTTAAAAAAAACTTGCTTTTTTTATTTAATCAAGGAGGCTCACTTGTGCCTCTTTAAAAGAGGCGACCCACCACAATGTTAAGCGATTTCCGGTCCTAGAGGTCGCAGAGAGACGGCGGTGATCGCATTTTGTAGCCCAAGCTCAAACTAAGAAACGTGCAAAATTTCATCCTCCTCCGACTTTATCTTCATGGGGTAAATTGGGCCGGAAGTTTCAACCCTTTCACCACAACCCCCCTTTAACGTTGTCCGATCGGGCTGAAATTTAGAGGTTAAGCTTTCCTAGGGCCCGGGAGCTTATCCTCGAAATTTCAGCTCAATCCGATCACTCCTTCCCTGTTTTCCAAAAACCAGATATAGCCACTTAATGTTCATTTCTCTTTTTTTTTTATTAGCCACGCCTACGGGTCACAGTTGGCAACGGATCTGGGTGAATGAGGACTCATTCGAAGCGGAATTCGACCTGTTAGGGCTTTTTGATATTTTCAGACCGAAAAAATTATCCCCCGAATTTACATTTACGAAAAACCTCGTTTTCCTATAAGAGCCCATGTTAAATTTTCCCACCACAGCCCCCCTTTAACGTTGTCTGATTGGGCTGAAATTTAGAGGATAAGCTTTCCTGCGGCCCTGTTTTCCAAAAACCAAATATCAAGTTTTGTGGGGATTTGCTTGCGTCAAAAATAGATTGCAGAGACTAAAAATAATATAACCAGTGTCTCTGTGGTACAGTGGTCGCTACTCCTGACTGTCAGGCGGAAGACCCGGGTTCGATTCCCCGTCAGAGAAAATTTTTTATATATTGAATTTAAAGTTTAAAAAAGAAACTCAGTTCTTTTTTAAACTTTAAATTCAATATATAAAAAATTTTAAAAAGAAAATTTAAAAATTTAAAAAGAAACTCAGTTCTTTTTTAAATCCAATCTATTAAATCCTTCGGCTCAACAGGCGTCTCCAGAAGAATATCACAGTCGGCCTTCAGGTTACAGGTAAGTCTCCACTGCTTTGATAACATGCCGTATACCCGCAGGCTCGAAGACAAATTGAAAAAAGAAAATCTTACTGTGCATTACTGTGCAAGGGGCTGTGCCCTCCTCAACGCCTCGCTCTTTACGCTAAAGTTTTTATTGTTTAAAAAAAGAGTTGTGAGAAAGTCAAACTTTAGCGTAAAGAGCGAGGCGTTGAGGAGGGCACAGCCCCTTTCATATACGGAATAATTTCTGTTCGTTTTAATTTTTAATGTCGCTCCTCACTTTCAGTTTAAAAAAAAAACTTTGTTTTTATTTAAAGGCTGCGAAAGCGGGGGGTTTGGGGGCCGGCGGCCCCCCAACTGTACCTCCTAATCCCTGTACGTTTTAAGGTTCGAACTTGTGACTCAGCCTCTTCAACTCTTTAGAAAACGTAGTCTTTTTCAAATAATTTCTGCACATTTTTGTAGTTCTAACAATGTCTAGCTTGTTTTTTAGTTCTAACAATGCAACTCTGGTTTGAGGCAGTCGGATTTCATAGAGCAAATTTCGATTTGAAACCCAGAATCTCTAACAAGTGGATTCTGACACGTTGATTCATCACTTGGGAGACGGGAGAAAGGTTTGGTCTGCACTGATACCTCACGTGAGCCTTCGTGCAAGTTACTACTGGTTGTACAAATAATAGTAGAAGGGTCAAGAAAAAGAGTAGTGTTTCTCTCCGTCTGACTGGAGGCTTCCAGAGGGGGCAATGTCTCTTCATGACGGAGGCATTGGGAAGATGGCATCTTCTTCTGTGACAGGAGGGGTAATGGTGATTCAACATTAAGTTCTTTGGGGATAGTAAGCATCCTAGCTCTTGAATTGGAAGAACCAGGGGTGCGAGGGGAAGGTAGAACAGGTGAATTTGAACAATTTACCTGTAAGATTGAAGTATTCTTTGAGGAACAATCAAGACACAACCATCTATCAGTCCAATTAGCTGCATCAATTTTTGCATACTTTTCAGTTCCTGCATGAAATGAACAATTGCACCCTCCGCATTTAACTGAGTTGAAAAACACTCTTAGCCTGCATTAAGGACAGACTAGTCTTGGTCTAATCATAACCATTTCTTCTATATTTGATATACCGGTTATGTCCAAATGACTCATTTAAAAATATTTGTATCTTTCGTTATAAACAGGAGTTCGATACGCTCTAGAGCGCCTGAGAACTGAAGGAGGTCATATAAGTAATTTCTTCGATTGTGCATTTTAAAATGACATACTGTAACATTTACATCTCCTTTTTGTTTCAGGTCAAACTATTTGTTGCATTTTTAGGTTTTAGTGGTCGATGTAAAAAGTTCCGAGTAGTGTCACTGCTTCATTTTGAAGTATCTTTAGTGGTTTTATATGCGTCTGAAAAGTAATTAGAAATATGATTGTACAGTAATTTAAATAAAATGTGACTAAAGAGTGATACATTATTGTTAAAACGGAAAATGGAAAAAATGTGTTTTACAAGAAACATAGACCCAATATCTTATGTACATTTTACGCTTAAATTTAAATATAAATTTGAAATGATAGAAGTATTCCAGAAAACCCAGCCCCCCAACATTTCATGAATAGGCGCCACTGGATCGGTTTGGATCCTTCTCATTTATTACAGAACTCAGGTCAACATCACCAAGCTCTTGCTTGAAATTTTGTAAATTTTCGCTTGGAAAGTTTCACGCCTTGTTTGGTTTTTGCTGTTGAGTCACCAGAATTAATTAACATACATAGTAACTACAAGGTGATTTTTTTTTAGTTGGCCAACTTTCCTAGTTGGCACAAAACATAATGTTTAAAAGTAGGCATTTTCAAATTATAAAATGCCATACTGCAACATTTACATTCACAAAATTGTAGAACATCTCTACGGTTCCAATAAGCTTTGTCGGTAAATGTTCTATTTCATTTACATTAAAATCGTTCATCAATAAGAATGGACCAGTGTGACTTGCTAGTTTATCCAAGTATTTATTGCTATAGAGGAGGATGGAAAGGAGTCTACTGTTGAACAGCCTAATTTTCAGTTTTAAAGAATACTTTTTCGGCAGCCAAACTCGTTTTAGTCGATTAAAAGCTTCACTGGCTTGTACAATCCTAGACTGCACCTCGTCACTAGACTATCCTCATCTTTGAATCATAATTAATTAAAAAAAAAACTTTCCGAAAAATAAGTTTTTTAAAGAAAAGTAAAGGCCATTTTAAACTTAAGCTCAGGAGATACAAATACCTGTTAGAATTCAAACTCAAAACGACCAGAAATTACTATTAAAGAATAAATGAACCCCAAAACGAACAGAAATTAAATAAACAATCATAGCAAAAAACATACAACAAGTAATATGAAAATCAAGCTTAAAACGAAAACAAATATTTTACTATTAAAGTATAAATGAAACTTAAAACAAACAGAAATTAAATAAACAATCAATGCGAAAAACCATACAATATATATTAATGTAAATGAATAAATAAATATTAAAACGTGTGAAACTTAAATTGAATATGCAAATAAAGTTTGAATCGAATAAAAATAACTACAAACAAGAGTTTGGGTATCGTCTCAATGCAGAAGTCTAAAACCTACTGCGTCATTGGCGCTTTACTGAAAACAATTCTTTGAAATTTTTTCACTTTTGTAACTTTAAGAAATCAAAAATTAATTAAGATTTTAGGGAATAAATATCAGCATATGTATATTAAATTGACAATGCACGTTTTTTTTCAGTAAACTCATTTGAATTTTTTTTCAGTAAAGTACAAATTATATTCTGGCTTTTAGAAAGCATAGGGGTTTTGAACCCTACCCACATTAATTTATGCTCGTTTTGAGTTTGACTCTAATATTTATTTTAATTTTTGTTCGTTTTGGGTTTCATTTATTTATTGATACTGATTTGGGGTAGTTGTATGCTTGGTAGATTTTATGATAGTCCGGACGCCAGGTGTTGAAAATGTGAACCATACCACCACGGAATGGGGCTGCTACGAGAATTAGCCTACCCTCCACCCCCTAAATTGACTATGCGGACTCAAAAATACCAATGGCACTTGCTTGCGAGGGGTGGAACACTCCGAAACTTGACATTTTATTATATTTTGGTGTTTCATGCAAGAAAATGCATGTTCCACAAAGTTTGAGGTGCAGTTTTCCGCTCAAATAGAAATGCCTAGAAGCCATAGAATGTTTTCATAACAAACTAACACGATTAGTTACAAAAAATGGCAGAGTTAAAAAAAAATGGCAAAACTATATGAGTCTTGAACAGTCTTGGAAAGTATAAACAAAATCAAATTGAATATTAGATATATAATGATATTAATTGTTGAAAGATCCATCAGTTCAAGATTTTTTTCACTGTAATTTTTATTTTCATTTTCAATGCTGTAAGAACTGGAAAATAATAAATTTGTAATATACGAGTAATTCGTTTTCAGTGAAGCACCAATGACGCAGAAGGCTTTAGGTTTTTACAGTTAAAGAAGGGGGCAGTATCCAAATTTTGCTTGTAGTGAAACTATATTTGTCTTGACCAATCTTGAAAAGAACTAAGTGATTAAACTGAATATTTGATGCATAATGATATTAATTTCTAAAAGCTCATCAGTTCAAAATGTTGCTGTAATTTTAATATTTATTTTCAATACTAAGTACAAAAGAAAACATTTGTAATATAATTCGTTTTCAGTAAAGCGCCAATGACGCAGTAGGTTTTAGGCTTCTGCAGTGAGACGATACCCAAACTCTTGTTTGTAGTTATTTTTATTCGATTCAAACTTGATTTGCATATTCAATTTAAGTTTCACACGTTTTAAGATTTATTTATTCATTTACATTAATATATATTGTATGGTTTTTCGCATTGATTGTTTATTTAATTTCTGTTCGTTTTAAGTTTCATTTATAATTTAATAGCAAAATATTTGTTCTCGTTTTAAGCTTGATTTTCATATTACTTGTTGCATGTTTTTTGCTATGATTGTTTATTTAATTTCTGTTCGTTTTGGGGTTCATTTATTCTTTAATAGTAATTTCTGGTCGTTTTGAGTTTGAATTCTAATAGGTATTTGTATCTCCTGAGCTTAAGTTTAAAATGGCCTTTACTTTTCTTTGAAAAACTTATTTTTCGGAAAGTTTTTTTTTTAAATTAATTTTTGTTCGTTTTTGATTGCAATAAGTTTCAAGTTTTTATGGCATGGGGGGGGGGCTGCTTACTGTCCGATTATTCTTGACTTTAAAAAACGGATCTAGAACTTTGTATTTAAATCGAATGAGGTTTTTTTCAAAGTCTATACGATTACCTCTTTGATAAAAACCTTATATATGAACAATAGACAGCTTGCATAACTTGTGGACAGCGATTGACAACAATGAATGGATTGAAAAAGTAGCTCCAATAAGGGGGTTTAGACCATTTCACTTGCTGACACAAAGGGATCACGACTGTTTGGAATTGACCTTAATAGGAATTTGTGTGCCAAAGCAATTTTGCATCTATCACAGAGTATATATTTTAACTTTATAATTTGGATAATTATAATAGGTTTCCTATGAGTTCTTCCCATACAAAAAACCTTCCCGTAAGTTATAAACCCCCCTTAATAAGTTATGCCCTAGGGCATAACTTACAACGCCTACCCCTGGACCCTGGTGGGCTGTGTCGACACCGGAGTTTTTTGTTATCAGAACTTTGAACTATTTTAACAAATGTCTATCTAAAAATTTTTATCTGATGCATTTAGGGCGTGGAGGAGGGAGAGGGGCTAGTTGCCCTTCAATCTCTTTTGACTCTTAAAAAGTGAACAAGAACTTTCAATTTTCAATCAAATGAGCCCTCACTAAAGTTTATACGAGCATTCCTTCCATAAGAAATAATAAGAAGGATTCGGAGAATCCTGAAATTACAACCCTTGCCCTGAGGGCTTTGGAGGAGTTGTAATCCTCAAAGACCTAATTTCCAGAACCTAAAACTACGTTTAATAAAATGGCTGTCTTAAAATTTTGATTGGATGTGTTTGGGGAAAAGGTGGGCGTGAGAGAGGGGTTAGTTGCCCTCAAATCACTTTCGACTATTACAAAGGGCACTAGCCCTCGGAATGTCCAATCGAATGAGCCTTTTTGAAGTTTCTACGACACCGCCTTCTATAAAAACCTTATATGCCCCCAGGGCATAACTTAAAACCCTTGCCCTGAGGGTTGTGGGGGATTGTCCTCCTCAAAAACATATTTTCTATCTGGAAATCAACTACGCTGAACAAAATGGCTATCTCAAAATTTTGATTGGATGTGTTTGGGGGAATGATGGGCGTGGGGGGGGGCTAGTTGCCCTCCAATCACTTTCGACTATTGAAAAGTGCACTAGCCCTTTGAATTTCCAATTGAATGTGCCTGTTTTGAGGTTTCTACGACAACGCCTTCTATAAAAACCTTATATGCCGCCAGGGCATAACTTAAAACCCTTGCCCTGAGGGTTGTGGGGGAGTGTCCTCCTCAAAAACATATTTTCTATCTGGAAATCAAGTACACTGAACAAAATGGCTATCTCAAAAGTTTGATTGAATGTGCTTGGGGAAATGATGGGCGTGGGGGGGGCTAGTTGCCCGCCAGTCACTTTTGACTATTAGTCCTTCAATTAAAGGACACTAGCCCTTTAATTTCCAATCGAATAAGCCTATTTTGAAGTTTCTACGACAACGCCTTCTATAAAAACGTTATATGCCCCCAGGCCATAACTTAAAACCCTTACCCTGAGGGTTTTGGAGGAGTGTCTTCCTCAAAAATATATTTTCTATCTGGAAATCAACTACGCTGAACAAAATGGCTATCTCAAAATTTTGAATGGATGTGTTTGGGGGAATGATGGGCGTAGGAGGGGGGGGGGTTAGTTCCCCTCCAATCACTTTCGACTATTAAAAAGGGCACTATCCCTTTGAATTTCCAATCGAATGAGCCTTTTTGAAGTTCCTACGACAACGCCTTCTATAAAAACCTTATATGCCCCCAGGGCATATCTTAAAACCCTTGCCCTGAAGGCTCTGGGGGAGTGTCCTCCTCAAAAACGTATTTTCTATCTGGAAATCAACTACGCTGAACAAAATGGCTATCTCAAATTTTGATTGGGTGTGTTTGGGGAAATGATGGGCGTTGGGGGGGCTAGTTGCACTCCAATCACTTTTGACTATTAGAAAGGGCACTAGCCCTTTAATTTCCAATCGAATGAGTCTGTTTTGAAGTTTCTACGACAACGCCTTCTGTAAAAACCTTATATGCCCCAGGGCATAACTTAAAACCCTTGCCCTGAGGGTTTTGGAGGAGTGTCTTCCTCAAAAATATATTTTCTATCTGGAAATCAACTACGCTGAACAAAATGGCTATCTCAAAATTTCGATTGGATGTGTTTGGGGAAATGATGGGCGTGGGGGGGGGGCTTGTTGCACTCCAATCACTTTCGACTATTAAAAAGGGCACTGGCCCTTTAATTTCCAATCGAATAAGCCTGTTTTGAAGTTTCTACGACAACGCCTATAAAAACCTTATATGCCCCCAGGGCATAACTTAAAACCCTTGCCCTGAGGGTTGTGGGGGAGTTTCCTCCTCAAAATATATTTTCTATCTGTAAATCAACTACGCTGAACAAAATGGCTATCTCAAAATTTTGATTGGATGTGTTTGGGGAAATGATGGGCGGTGGGGGGTTGAGGGTGGCTAGTTACACTCCAATCACTTTCGACTATTAAAAAGGGCACCAGCCCTTTAATTTCCAATCGATTGAGCCTATTTTGAAGTTTCTACGACAACGCCTTCTATAAAAAACCTTATATGCCCCCAGGGCATAACTTAAAACCCTTGCCCTGAGGGTTGTGGGGGAGTGTCATCCTCAAAAATATATTTTCTATCTGGAAATCATTTACGCTGAACAGAATGGCTATTTCAAAATTTGGATTGGATGTGGTTAGGGGAATGATGGGCGTGGGGGGGGGGCTAGTTGCCCTCCAATCATTTTCGACTATTAAAAAGGGCACTAGAACTCTCGATTTTCAATCGAATGAGCCCCCTTTGAAGTTTCTACGACGACCCCTTCCGTATGAAATGCCTCTGGGGGAAAAAAATAAATAATAATAATAAAACATTGGAGCCGTATGGCCTTTACTATAGGCAACGCTACAGCGTTGCCTCTGATATTTGCAAAGAAATATTGAAAGTATACCTCATTTTTGCTGCTTAATGACAGCTATGATAATTTTCTTTTATATAGAACTCGATTTACCTATTTATTTTTTTAGCAGTTTTGGGCAATATCTCCCTTTTTTCCCCGACATTTCCAAGTTTATTATAGCATGGCTTATATTTTTGTAATTTCAGCACCGTTTTAATATTTTTGTTTTATTCATTTCATTTGTTATTCATAGTTTCATTGAGAAATCTTCTTTTTCTCCGGGAAATTATACCTGTTCCACTGCTTCTTCAAATTAAGTCCTCTATTCTTATTTTTAATTTACATAATGTGCTCAGAATGTAATGTTGTCTATGTTGCAAAATTAGGATCTGTCCAGTCATGACATAAAATATGCCGGTTCTATTGCCATGGGGTAAGGATGCAAAAGGCAAATTTGGCAAAATGAAATTTGGAATATTAAAAGTAGAAGTATTAATAGTTTACTTACGTTAAATTGAATGCGTTCTTGAATCAGGCTTTCGCCTCCAAGTCAGGTTAATTTCTCTTTCATGATTGCAGCAATAGCTGTAGCTCAGTAAAGAGTGAACCGTAGCCCATAGTACCCTAAAATTTAGAAATACCCTTTGAAACCCCTCAATAATGGTGGGTTATCAAAGTGAAAAGTGCACCGTTGAAATCACTGGTCCAAAACTATCGGCTGGAGGTTTTGAGCAGCCGTCATGTATAACAAGGGTAATCGCTTTTTTGTATGGGTAGCAGTAATATGTAAACTTTTTTTCTTTTTCTTCCCAACAGGGCTTCTTCTAAGGCAACGTACTTTCAACGCGTGTCTGGTATGTCTGATAATAGTGTGCATATTCTGTTATGTAGTTATCCCAGTTATCGCTATCCACCTTTCTTCAGTCTTCTCCATTTGTTTCCATCGTTAGATCCAAGCTTTTATTACAAATAAGCCTTTGTGCCATTTTTTGGAGGAAGTTGAGTTTTGGGCCTAACAATAATCGAGAAATGGGTTCTTATGTATTATGGCGACCACACCAAAGAAGTGAAGCTAGGTCAATCCTAATGAAATATACCAAAATGTGATGAAAATATAATACTTTAATAACAAAATTATGGAAAATACAACAGAGAATTATGGAAGACAGGCCGCCCAGAATGCATTATATTACATACCTAACCTAAACACCTCTATATATTAAACATTTAACTGAAATATACCTGCATAGTACTTTATGTCGCTCAGGCTAAGCGGAATATCTCCGAGTGGACACAGAAAACCGGTATCATTACAGATCAAGAAAAAAGTGTGGTCGCTATAAGACGTAAGTACCGAGAAAAGTTATGCAGCGTTTGCTCAACGTGTATAAGAGTTGCATCAAGAACGTCCAATCAATTCCAAAATTTGCCTAGAAAGATTTCCAGATATAACACCTAGATAACAATTTATTGTTTAGTATCTCGTTTTGTGAGTGATGGCTAATTAGTAATTCGTGTATTTCCCTACCATTTATCTGCTATTTGAGCCTTCTGCCATCTCTAACCCTTGTTCAAAATATCAGTTTCAATTTTAATATCATTTATTAAAAAAAAAAAAAAAAAAAAATCACAAACCACATTCCCTTCAAATACCAGGGCATGATATTGAAAGACACAGTACTCCTATCGTCGAATATATACTTGCTTCTGTTGCTTTTTGTGGAGAAGCATCAGTATGCCAAATCTTGAATTGAGTTTTGGTGATGATGCTAAGAAATCAATGAAGTTACTGACTGAAGGTATCAACGACAAGGTAAATAACTAGTGGCTGATTAGTGTTATATTTCATTACAAGCATGGTGGACCCGAGGGGGGGAGGGGGGCGTGCCCCCCCCCCCCTAGCGTAGTCTAAAGTAGTGTAATTTACTTAATTAACTCAAGTTTGCGTTAATTAAACTTGCTCTTAACGCAAGTTTATCGGATCAACCTATTTTGCGCCCCCTCCCCCTAAATTTTTTTTATTGGATCAACCTATTTTGCCCCCCCCCCCCTAAAAAAAATCCTGGATCCGCCCCTGATTAAAAGCATTTTAAAGCAAATCGGTCTAACTAAACAAAAAAAAAACTATGGAAAAATTGAATTGGACACATTTAATTAGGTATGATTTGATTGATGTCTAAGAATTTAGCTCAACAAAACTGAATGTTCTTAATTCTGAATTTGTATAAATGCGGTCCATAGATGTTTGAACGTATCCGATTCCTTTATAATGCTCAAAATGGCTTGGAATAACACGTTCTGTTTTCTTTGAGCGTTGATGTCCTTAAAAATTATCTATAATTTGAAGAAAATAATGAACTTTCGCAAAGATCAACCTGCCATTCTATTGTGTACACTCTTGAAATATAAGAAATACTCTGTGCTTAGTGTGAAGGTCTCAAGATACAATACCATCTACATAATGTGGATCCAAAGCTTTCCTTAAAGGCAGAATTAGGCCAGACCAAATTATCTGATAAAGTGATCAAAATTCTCTCGGAGCTAGACTGTCTGCTAAATAAACTATGGTGTTTTTTGGTCTTCTTGTTGAAAAATCTTTAAAGATTTGACCGTTAGAAGAGAAATATTCCCAAGTTTTGAGATCATCAATCTTAAAGTATCAACCTTGCTCCGGAAAACAAATTGTCCAAAGTACAATCCAGATAGTTAAAGATCAGTCTTAATAGCTGCTGGAACAATCTTTCATTAACTTGAAGGTGGAAATTTGATTAATCTAGTTAATCCAGACACCAGTATTCACCATCAAGATTTTGAGTTTCGGAATCCAGATAGTGATTGGGAAACAACTCTAACGTTCAAGGATGGTACAGGTGTTTTTTACAAATTTACGTTTCTTCTGGTTACCAGAGAAGTTGACGATGATTTGACAATTGAAAATTTGTTCTGACGGAAATTCTTTAAATAAGAGGTTTCAATACCTAACTAGGGTCTGGCCTAGAAGGCTTACAAAAATTAATTTAGCGGTCTTCATCACAATTAATTTTATATTCTAGTTTTGAAATATCCACCATCATCATCTACCTACAAAAAGCGAAAATTTGTGGATATGTCTGACGGCAACAATCTAGTTCAGCACTTCTAAACCGGACTCGTTGTTCCCTAAACGTTGCCCTAAAATGCTTTTTCGTTCCTATAAAAATAACTTTTCAGTTTTTGCTGTTAGAAGAAATTTTCTTTTTACAAGAATCTAAAGATATAGTGTGTAATTTTATAACAATATAAAAATGTATAAATTTTTATAAATATAAAATTTTATATTTTTAAAATAATGTAAAATTTTCTTATAAACAGATGCTGTTAATGACTAGGAAATTGGGATGGCGGGCTAGTCCACCTGCGTTGTTGATTCAGTTTAGGTTTTAAATTTAGTTTTTCTTTTTTGAGGTTTCTTTTTGTTTTTAATTTGCATTTCTTTAAACTTTTTTTACTTTTGTGTACTGAGGAAGCTCGAGCGGAGGTTTCAACTGAAATATCTGCGTACTTATTTTTCCTTTCTTCTCTGGCTGAAAATGTCCTTGTTTTTTTTTTCTTCACAATTTTGTTTTTCAATTTTGGAAATAAACTGTATTTTTTTAGACAAAAACGTATTGCAGTACAGTTGGCTTAAAATTGATTTTCTCATATTAATTGATGTGACATATATGCCTTAAAAAAATGAACGGAAAGAGGTCAGTTTGACTAAGCCTTAAGAAAAGTGAATCCGATTCGTAACGAAGATGAATTAAATAGCACCATTCATCTTATGAAAGAAAATGTCCAGCGTTGCTTCATTTGCTAATGTGCTGGGCTTTAGAGCATCCTTATCCTATATCAAATACAATATAACCTCTTTGGTTGTATTGTATTTAAATGGACTTGATCAGATTGACTTCTAAATCCATAATTAAATTTTAATGGGAAAGGAAAATGGGAGATTAATCCATAATCTTATGCCAACTCTTAAAAGTGTATTAAGTTTTTAATTAGTCATATATTGAAACTTCAACAAAGTCAAAAATCAGATTAGTGGAGGAAAAATACGGTTTGACCTCGGGGAAATTGCAACAGAATTTTTTTTCACACCAAAATGTTCAGAAAAATCAGCTTAATCACACAAAAAAAATCCCCCCGAATCCGCATTGCACAATTACCCGAAATCCCCTTGAAGGGGGAAAATAAGGGGGGAAATCAGGATTTCTATTTGGACGTATGTTTGGGTTTAAGTGGTCGTTTTCTATCAAATCAAGCCTGAAGAATCTGAATCTGACGTCAGAAATCACGTTTTCCGTACCCCAGTATCGATTTTCACCTTCACGAAACGGGGGGGGGGGGTTAAAGTACGCAGATCATTATTTGCCGGATTCCTGTGGCTAAAGGATCATTTTATATCAAATAAAGTACCGTATTGCCAAAAATGAGGTCAAAAAGTAGTTTTTTCTTTACTATTTACCTCATTTCCACCTTTAAGGGGCCTGTAATATGAGGGGTTGCTAAGTATAATATCTTGAAAAACCACTTCTTTAATCGAGATCAAAACTTCAGATCAATCAGTTATAAAAGAAAAAGGTTTAGAACTCAGGTAAATTAATCACAAGAACATTTTGATTTTAAAGCACAACCTAAAGCTAATTCTTCTTCCTGCTCGTCTTCGTTATCGTCCTCATCCTGTCTTGCTGCAGCGTTAGTGCATAACGCCCCTTTACATTCCCCTCAGGCAAAGCTGCAGGGCAAACCGTTCCGACGGCAGCTGCATCTGAGTGACTCACACCCTCTGGTGCGCTGGCACCGCACCATCTTCAGTAGGCTCTCCGGTGCTGGTGAAGCATCTGTCATAATGCGAAGATACATATTCCGTGACGAAGAGAGGCGCCAACCCCTCTATTCGGGCTTTAGCGAGTTTGACGTGTCTTGCCACTTCATTATTTGAAAATAGCACCTGCAAAAGGGATACTTTGCGACAGCCAAAGTCGGTGGAAGCCGCTCTGCCTGAACAAAAGCATTTGCACTTGCAACCCGCATTGTGAATGCTCGCACCCGGACATCCTTCAGGGTCTTCTCATTGCTTTTCCCTTTGCATATGCGGAGCAAAGCTTTCTCTCCAGCTTCGACAATCTTCTGGTGGTTGGATCCTGGTGTCATGAAGATCTTGCAAGCATCCTTAAAAATCCCATCTTTAAGTGTCAAGGAAACCATTGCTAGTTTCCCTACACCGTGAAGTCTAAATGTTGAATCGCAGCCAGACATTGCTTGGCAAACGAGTATATTTTCTGCTGCTTCGGTTCCTAGTTTGTTCTTGATCCTTTTTATGTCGTACACTCATCCATTATTTACATGTGTGTCTGTCTGTATAAAGATATCACATGCATCAAGCTTGGCATGGTACAGCAGAAGGACTAATAGGTCGGTATCATTCCCAATAAAAGTGGTCGATGAAGTTTCAGCGCAACTGACTGAAGTTTGTACAACTAAGACATC
Source organism: Artemia sinica (assembly GCA_027921565.1). Taxonomy (NCBI): domain Eukaryota; kingdom Metazoa; phylum Arthropoda; class Branchiopoda; order Anostraca; family Artemiidae; genus Artemia; species Artemia sinica. The sequence continues at coordinate 49,875,813 of CM051260.1, read as the reverse complement.
GGCATCATCCTGAGCATGTTGAACTTTGCATCCTGAGTTCGCCAGCCTCTCAGTAAGTAGGTCGATGAAGCGTTGTTTATTTTTGGGATTTCTCAGAAATTCCTCCTTACTTTTGACGATCTTCATGTTAGGAGAGAATTTAATCGTTGCACACGACAAACCTTTGGTTCTCTTCAGCTGTGTGCAATTTTTCGTCGTCGGTGTATCAGTGTAAGAGTCAAAAACTACCGCTGCCTGGCCGAAATGTCTTGTGACATAATCTGCGTAAGATCCTGCCACCTCAGAATATGTGGATACGGCAGTCCACTGGATTTTATGGACTAGCCAGCCACTGTCCAAAACTCTCTGGGAGGATGGCAATGTCATTCGACCCTTAAGTCCCTCAGTTTTAATCACTGCATTTGTTAGAGAGGCTTTGTCGGCTGTCCTCATCACCTCGAACGAACTAAAGAGCGATGGTGGAAAAGTACAGAGCTCGAACGACAGAACCTCATTCAAGTCAGAACCTCTGTTGCTAGCCACTGCAGCTAGGCGTTGAAAGATTAGAGCAGGGTCGACCATTATCCTCTCGCTATTTATCATCATAGATGACTTCTCAGCCATATTTACAGCTTTCTCCTTTCTCCTGAAAACATATTTGTCAATGTCTTTCGCTTCTATATCCTTCAGAATCGTTTCTCCCTGATTTGGCATCGTCTACGTTTACAGATGATGAAGCGCGGACACCAATAACAAACGTTCAACAGCTGTAATTCCTGCCTGAAGGGTTCTAGGGGTTCAATGTGTCGAACTATCTTTTCGATGTCTGCCATGTCTCTAGCTCTCCTCGAAGATATCACTTCTGCGTGATTTTCAATAGTCAACTCCGCGAGGCCAGTCAGTTTCTGCATGCGTTCGTTAACTAGAACCAAAGTAGGCATAGCAGATGTCCAAATTGTCTGCTGTAATTCAGTCATGCCTCTGTCTCTCGTCAGACCTCCACTCGTTTTCATACTTCTTATTAACGTCTGTTCGATCACCAAATCAGGAGAAAGTGCTGCCCAGTAGTTGTCAGTTCTTCGGATGAACAGGTATTCCTGAACGTTCTGTACTGCCCTGGATTGTCTTTCCTCAACTGAAACATCGACTGCACGAACAGCCAAGTAGACTTCGTGTAAAGATTGTGGCCGGAAGCAGCAAAGTAAGGAAGCAATTCCAACAACTACCGTAGATAAAGCTCAAGGTTGTCACTTCGTTCACCTCTCAGGTTCTTTCTCAGGATTCCAAGTAGGTCCATGTAGTGAAACCAAAGACGGGCAGTTCTGGACTCGGATAATCGTTCTTTTGTACTTTGAACTATTTCATGAATAAGCTCTGCTGCTTCCGACACCTGCACTTTGTCGATGTCATCTCCTTCAAGGAGAGACTCGTACGCCGTTTTGCTCTGGTAGTATGTCATTGCCGTCAAACGCTCTGTTACCCAGTTCTGATGATAAAAGGTTCGTATAAAGGGCTACCTCCAACAGACCATGGCCTCTCACTGCACGAGAGTCAGCTTTGCCTTGTAACATACTACGCCAAGTGTTAGGCGCATATACTTGACTTAGGATTTCCAAAGGTCCCGAGTCAGCCATAAGGAAGCCAATGGCTCCTAGGAAACGCATGCATGTGTGAAATCCACCCAGGACAACAATAGCATTTCTTAAAGCACTTGCGGCAGGCTCTGCATCGACGATACACTTCGCCTTCCATTAAAGCGGTTGGTCAAAGATAATGACTAGAGTTTTTCCCAGCTCGATTAGCGCGCTCGTTAGCATGCATAAGTGTAGAATAAACACCCGGAGATATCGCTTGGGTTGTGGCTAACCCTTGGAAAAAAACGAATATTCGATTTTCCCAGATGAGGTAGCTTTTGGTGTATTGACCATATAAAGGCCGACCAGCTCATGTATGAGCTTTTGAAAAAGCCAGAGATGCGCCAGAGCGTTTCAACCTCCATTCATTGTCATAAGTGTCACCATTTTTTGTCAAGCAAACAAAAGTCCTTGGTTGTGACTTGGCGGGTTTTTGGTAAGTGTAGAATGGCATGGTGCCGATTGACTTCATCTCATCTCCACTTACTTCTTTTCTTGGCACTGAAAGCTCCGTTGCCGGAAACTCAGGTGTAGACACTTCAATAAGACCCATTCCATGAAAAGTATTTAGGCTGTCGATAGTAGCAATATCATAATTGACGTTGTCTCCTACATACTGAAAAAAATGTGCTTTCTCTTTGGACTCTTCCAACAACGTTTGATATACTGCTCTACATCTCTCAAATCTTTTTACCTCTGAGTACGAAGAGCAGAAGCCGAGATTGTGCAGTGTGTCAATTAAAAATCGCAGATCTCAGTTTATTCTTTTGTCTTTTTTTTTGCGGAAGTAAAAAAAAAAACGGCACAAACATTGTATATAGCCTCGAACACGCCAGTCTTCTATCAAGTACTATGGTAGATGTCTCCACTGACTATAAAGAATGACACTAAGGAATGGAAACCGCAAACTGAGGGGGAGTGGAAGGGGATTCTGGAATGCTGGTTTGAAATTAAACTGTTCGAGACTCGTATTCTAAGGTGCCATTCCTAGCTTGATTGGAAATGGTGAATCAACTGATAAGTGATTAAAATAACTAGTTCATGTTGGTCAACTTTCACAGCCGTTTTAGGTAAGATGAGGTACTTGACCACGTAAAATCAAGTTTTAACTTCATTTTGGAATTTGCCGCCATTGATTTCATAGGAAACGACCAAATAATCCAGCAGCCTCATAATTTCAAGTTTTACCCCGCCACCCTCCGCCCTTTATGGGTAGAAATGGGCATTAGGGTACTGAAAAACTAAAATCTGAATTAATATTTGGATTCAGCATGCTTGATTTGATAGGAAACAACTATTCAAACTCCAAAATATTTATAACCCCAAAAATCGATTTCCCCCCTCATTTTCCCCCTTCAAGGGCGAATTTGGGATACTTGTACAGGGGGATTCGGGGGGATTTTTTTGTGTGATTAAGCTGATTTTTCTGAACATTTTGGTGTAAAAAAAAATTCTGTTGCAATTTCCCCGAGGTTTGACCATTTTTTTCCGTATCTTTCCTCCACTAGATGTATTGATATTAGATTCTGAAATGCTCAAATCTAGTTTGATTATTTAATTACAGGGGTTTGATAGCCAAAATAAAATTTATACTAGAAAACTCTAAGTAACTAGAAAAAAATGCATCTAAATACACTAAACACTTGACTACTCGACGTTTTGCAGGTTGAACAAAAAGGTTGAAGTCAATTAAACCGTTGGAAATCAAGTTTGAATAATGTGGAATCAAATGGGGAAGAAAAAGTCTCCTTGACTTAGATTATGCTTAGGATTTAAGCATCCTAGATGAAAGTGAGAGCAAAAAGAATGAACTTTTAGAGGTTTTACGAATTCAGGGTGCTAGAACAGGTTTGAAGATTAATGTTAAGAAGACTAAGTCACTAAGACTAGGAATAAGTAAAGATGAAAAGGTGACGTTGGGTAAAGAAAATATTGATCAGGTGGGTAGCTTCACTTACCTTGGTAGTATTATTAGTAAAGATGGTGGGATCAGTGAAGATGTTAAAAGTAGAATAGCCAAGGCTCAGGATGTTATTTCACAGTTAAAAAAAGTTTGGAAGAATAGGAAGATAAGTCTGCAAACCAAGGTTAGAATATTAGAAGCTACGTTGATGACAATGGTCAAATATGGCTCTGAAGCATTGGCGCTCCGAAAAGCGGATGAAGATTTGCTAGATGTTTTCCAGAGAAATTGCTTACGGATTGTTTCTGGGTACCCGGCTGACTGACCGTATTTCAAACAGTAGGCTGTTCGAAAAATACGGTTCAGTACCGCTTTCTAGGGCTATAATGAAAGAAAGGTTGAGGTGGCTAGGGCACGTTGTGCGGATGAAGGATGACAGATTGTCGAAGATTTTCCTTTTCGGCCAACCGTCTAGGGATAAACGGAAAGCAGGTCGCCCTCGTCAGGGGTGGGAGGATGTCATAAATAAAAATTTAAAGGAAATGGGAGTTCCTGGGAGGGTGTAAAAAGGGATGCTTTGAATAGATTGGGATGGAGGAGGATCGTGTGTAGCTGTGTTGGCCTCAGGCGGCAAGGTGCTGCGGTTATTTGTTAGTAGTAGTAGTAGTAGTTTTCGCACATTTCAATATGGACTAAGTAAAACTGGCTTTTAAAAGACTGATTGTGTAATAGGTATTTTTTTTTGATTTGTCGCCTTTTTATTAGGAAAACTTGTCATTATTAAAGTTAATGATTGATCAGTTACTTTGAAGCCAAAACTTCAGAAAATATAAGACGATTGAATTAATCAATTTGGTTTATAACGGCTTAATTGTGGCTCAGATTGCTATAAAACATTTCCATTGGGGAATCCAACCTGCTCTAAAACTGCTTCAATTTAAAAGAAAACGAAGCTTCATGTTATTCAGATTTCTTGGTTTTCTATTTTGTACTGACGTTGACTTACGTGTTTTTACAAGAATGTTGCAAATCAGGATTTTTAACTGATTTTGTTTTCTAGAACCCCGACATCGTCCTTGTCCACTACCTTAACGTTCCATACCCTGATGATAGTAAGCTTGTTGTAGTGTCGAGTGTGGCACTCTGGGGTGAACACAAGGAATGGACGAAAGAAGAACTAATCATGCAGCTGAAACCTATGTGTAAGTGTCATATTTTTTTCCCCCTGCCATCGTATGAAATTTTTATTAATATATAGCAAAATAACATGAAAATAAATTGCAAGTTTTAAAATCGAAAAAGATATTGATCGTTTAGTAATTGCAGTAGGCTGCCCTACAGTAACTTGATGACAAGAATCCAAGGTTCCGGCTTACCTTATATCTTTTGGATACATGATTGTCTAATCATAACGAAATAGCATGTCCCTAATACATGCCCTTCTTGTGAAACCAAAAATGGGAAACCATTTTTTACTCAGGGGGGGGGGGTCGGGAATACTTTTAAACCCATGACAAGCGATGCTCGAGAACATGTGATGTCTTTATTCAGAGAAAACGTGGTTTCTCCGGGGAATTCTAGGGTACAAGAAGTACTAAGGAAATCAAACATCTAGGAGGGAATACATCTTAACTGTACGAGTCACTCATTTCTTCGGAAGAGCTTTGGCTTTTGTTCATTTGGCATAGCATAAAAATTAAAGGGGAGCAAATATGTATTTTGAATGGGAAGGTAAACTTTAAGCTAACTTCTTAATGATGGCGAAACCTGCTGAATGTTTGGTCACAGCGCTAATAATTTGACTGTTTATGCGATAAAATCAATTAAAAAAGCAAAGTTTTTCTGATAGAAGTAAAAAAACGAAGATGAAACTTCAAAGGAACGAAAATTATTGCTTTGTAGTTAATGCAACATACGTCTTCAATGTTTGTTCAAATAAACTGACTCGTGATATTTTACTAAAATTGTAGAATTGTGAAATACTAGCGTTTTAGTGAAAATACAAAATCGACGCACCAAAACGCAATTAGGAGAAGAAAACAAGTATCCTGCAAAAAATAAAAGACTAATTCAGAAGGTTCTCAATAGTCTTTCACCAGCCGTGAAATGAGTAAAATTTAGTGTACAATTTTTACTGCCTTAAAACACCAAGTAAGATCTGTTTTCAGTAAAGCGCTAGTTTTCCAGAATTATACAAATTTAGAGAAATGTTATGAGTCGTTTTATTTGAACCAATGTTCCCGATATAAGTTGCACAAACCGCAAAGCAATAATTTAGTTCATTTTAAGTTTTATATTCGCTCCTTACTTCTGTCAGATTTTTTTTTATTATTATTATTAATATCTGTTCGTTTTTAGGTTTTATAAATATATACATAAATTGCACCTTACCATAAAGACTTTTGTTTCGAGGTTATGTAACTAAAGAAGTCACTTGAGGTTTTGTTAAAATAGGGCATTATACATAATACAGTTTTTTTTTTTTTTTACTTTGTATCCCTTTTAAACTTTTTCTACAAAAATCAGGAATTTTGTTAAACAAAAAGTCCATGGGGTATATTATTCTAGGTACCTTTGGAAAGTTGAAGATAAAAACATCTTTTTTTTTTTTACAAAATATTATCCTATATGAAATATATTGAGATTTTAGAAAAGTTAAGGACTTCGATCGAGTTTCAGATACTTAATTAATATAATTTACAAAAATTTATGACATCACTTTTGCAATTTTTGGCTGCATGGTTGGGGAAAATTCGAAGCCTCTTATAAGAAAGTATACTTTTGTTATTGTTGCCTCTTCAGCTTCAACATTTTAGGAGAACTAAAATTATTAAAAAATAGTGTAAAAAACAAAACACAAAACGGCAGAAGTGAGCAGATTCAATTGTTAAAACAAGATTCAATTGTTGTAAGCTACAACTTGAAGCCTTAATTCTCTAGCTGAATAGTGATGTCCAAAGGAGATATAAAGTTTTCTGATCTTTGAGCTATCGAATCAATTCAATTTTTGACCCTAATTGAGTGTGTGGGCGTCTTGAACCAGAGAAAAGGAAGAGAAGGCAGTTGCGAGCGCTTGAATTACATGCACTTTCGAGGGGTTTCAGGTTCTTTTTTGAAATTGTTTTAACTATCTTTTCGTAATAACTTTTACTATTGAGATTAATCGTAATAGAATTTACTATTTCTGAATCAACTTCAAACGTCATTTATTCTCATTTTTTATTTTTATTATCGGTTACTATGGGCTGTGGTTTGCTCTTTAATAGGAGGCTAAAGGTCCTGACAGGAGTAGCACCATGAAGGAAGGATTGTAAACCTCTGGTTATTGGTCTTCGACCATGTAGGTTTACATGGTACCCTTTTCATGCTTTGCAGTAGTCGGCCCCAGGACACACCAACAAATATTTGTTGTAGTCCAGCTGTCTGTAGTCAATTTAAACGCTGATTACGCTTAGTCAAGTATACTGAGAATTGGCAATTGAAGATCAGTGGTGGTCCTGATCTCTCTCTCCCGGGGCAAAATCTTGATTTGCGAATCCTGTCCTTTTCCCACAAAATGTTTGCCCGGGAGAAAATCTTGATTAGCGCTCCTAGTTCTGTCTCCCACAAAATGTTCGGGCCAAACTTTAACAAAATTTTTATTTATTAACAAATGATTTCAATTTAGTAATTAATTAATAACTTGTTTTTAATATTTTTTAATTTATTATTTGTGTCATTGATTGTTTTGATTTAATTATTTTAACTATTATTAGTTAATTATTTTCTATTTTCAAATTAGTTTTATTTCATTAATTAATTAATAATTTAGTAAATATTTTTATTTATTAACTGCACCTTCTATTTTATATTAATAATATTGAAATTTCAAAAATTACAAAATGATTATAACCGTAGATAATTTCGGAGGCCATACTGCCTTTCCATGACGATAAATAAAAGTTCAAATAGGGATAAAAAATCCTTTTAATAGAGTGATAAATTTCACAAAAATACTAGATATTTCGGTCACATATGCAGTGACCGTCATCAGTAGTTATACTAAACTAAAGCACTTAAAGTCAATAATTTATGTACAAAATAGAATAAAACTACATATTTAGTTGTTTTAGTTTAGTATAACCACTGATGACGGTCACTGCATATTTGACCGAAATATCTAGTATTTTCGTGAAATTTATCACTGTCTATTAGAAGGATTTTATCCCTATTTGAAATTTTATTTATCGATCATAACTGTTAGATTATTTGTTTGAAATTTTGCACTTTTAGAATTTTTGTGCCTGGGGCAGGTGTCCCCTCTGTCCGTCCCCTAAAGCCGCCTCTGTTTAAGACGTAGCTACAGTTAGACAAGGCGTGCTTGAGTTCGTATGAATACTTGCTGATTTTTCTAGAATGCAATTTTTGGGATGCCAAATTAAACTCTGTTTAATGTAAGTAGGATCAGTATTAGCTGATGCAATTAGTAATGCAACTCTTCTCCCTCCTATATTTTTTGTTCCCTATCCCTAGATTTTGTATAACACTTATTTGGGTATTTTCATTTAAAAAAAAGTGGAAACAAATAAAATTGCCCCCCCCCTTCCTAAATTTTGGAAAATACATTTTGAAATCATTTATTATTATTGAAGTCGTTTTAAAAAAATTTAAAAAAAGAGCCAGAAACCAATCAGAATTGACGTCAATCGAAATAAAAAGTAAACCATTGAAATCCCCAGTGTTGAAAACCCGGACAATATCAACAATTTTGTTCGTGGGGAATTGAAAATGCCCTTCTGGTGTTTTGGTTAAAAAAAAAATTGCCACCGCTCTAGATTTTTAATAATTCATCTGACGTTCTTCAAGTTCTTAAATCAACAGATACTTCTTGACCTCTTGGAATAATAACTACTAGCAACATTAATTGCTTAGAAAAATGTCTAGTCCTTTGCTTTAACGGTCAGTCATAAAAAAAAAACAATTATTTTTATTACCCACTCATAACGGCTTTTATTTGTTTTTGTGTTTTATTCTTTTATTTGTTTTTTCTTTACATCTATCTACTCACACCTCCTTTTTCTAGTGCTTGAAAATATCCCAGGTTATCCCAAGTTATGAACTTTCATGGTTCTTAACTTCAGAAATAATAATATCATTTCCCTCTTTGGCAATCCAGTTGAAACTTGCTACGATTAACTTTTTTCTCTTTCTCTTTGACTTTAGTTTTCAATGAAGAAGAACCAAGTGGAGGCAGCGAACTGGAAGTTTCGGTAAGGCATTTTTTAGACATTTTAATGCTTCTCATTCTTTTATTTCTTCATAAAAAGGAAAGTTTAATTTAGTTGCCCGGAACGGTTGCTAACTGGGGATGGCTTCGTTATAAATCCTACTGGTTTGAAGGTAAGTGGTCTTTTGGAAAGTAAAATAGACGGGTGAATTTTGGAAGGCATATTTGACAGACTTAATTGATAATCTATTACATTTAAGACTTCACCTAATGACAGGACAACAAAACTAAGTACAATAATACACAAACAGCATGAATATATTTACCGTATCCATATTCATCGATTTTTTTTATGTCTTTTCTTATCATAGGAATTGGGATGGAAAATAATTTACTACCAGATTCAGTTGCTAACCATTGATGGTTTTGTAATCAGTTCTGCCATCTGAAATACTACTGGATTAGAGAACAAACAATTTTATATTAAGAAATTAATATATATAATATATATATATATACTATATATATATATATATATATATATATATATATATATATATATATATATATATATATATATATGTATATATATATATATATATATATATATATATATATATATATATATATATATATATATATATATATATATATTGTGAATATTGGTCTTTAATTAGAAACGAATTTCTCTCCCTACCTTTAAAAATAAATTCTTCTCCGCTGCAATCAGGTTTTACCTCGGATCACCTCAGTTTTTCTAGAATGAGTGACTGGATGTATAAACCTCTATAATTATTAAGGGATTGTATTATTCCTCGTCATGTGGTCCTGATAGTATTCCTTCTAAGGAAATCAAGTTCATACTTCCTCACACTGTTCCTCCCTTAACAAAATTTAGTCAGCCTTTCTTTTAATCTGGATCTTTTCCCGGAACTGCTAAGGATTCTTCAATGATCATACTATATGGGTGGGCCTTGAAATGATTCCAGCTATTTATCAGACAGTATATTTGTTGTCTTGGTTTAGCCACATTTTTGAAAAGGCGACGCTCTCTCGTCTTGATAGATTTTCTAAAGATCTAGCTTCATGATTCTCAATTTGATTCTCCAATAAATCTTTCAACTGAACATGTTTGTTCATTTCTTTTGAACTTTCATAATTCTGTTCTAGACTGTCTTATGATTTCAGCTTTCATAAAGCTTTACATCTTTACCCCGCAAGACTCTTCTCTATGAAAGATATTAAGCCGAACTGGCCAGCCATGACAAAAACCAACAAAGAGAAAAATCTCAATGAAAAAAAAAAACAAATAAACGAGACTGTGGCCAGTGGAAAGAAAAGAAAAGACAAATGCAAAACAACGCGGATATTTCGCCTGTATCCAAACAAGGCGTCTTCAGCACGAAAGAAACACAAGAAGAACAGGATAAAAAAAAACCAAGACAAAACCAAAAAAAAAATATCCGTGTTTTTTTGCATTTGTCTTTTCTTTTCTCTCCACTGGCCACAGTCTCTTTTTTTTTTTTTTTTTTTTTTTTTTATTGAGATTTTTCTCTTTGTTGGTTTTAGACTCTTCTCTGTAAACTTTCTCCTCTTGGCAAAAGAGATAGTGTGTTTTCTTTGTTTAAGTCTGGGTGTTTTTGTTCTTGTTTGACAATGGTGTCCCTTAAGGGTCAATCCTGAGGTCAGTACTTTTTCTAATTTGTGTAGGTGACTTACTTTTCGCAGTTAGAAATCAAAATCCCTTATGTTTTTGTCGTGTATTTAATCCTACATTTTCCTGTGCCCATAACCAAAGGTTGTCTTCTTTAGATTCTCTTTTTGCTTTTGCTGATATTAGATCCCTTTTAATTTCTGAGAGAAAGGAGATTGAGGCTCAATCAAAGCTAATGGACCTCTTCGAGAAAGCCCTACTTTGGTTTGGTGCTACTTCTCTTGCCCTGAATGTATCTAAAACTTGTTTTGTAGTATTTGCCGTGGATCTCAGGTTTATTCTCAACAATCTGAAATTTATCTATCCAAAAATTTTATTAGTTGCCCAAGGAACGGCCATGCTCATTTATTAGGCATAGCTGCTGATGATATTTTATCTTTTCAGCTCCATGTTAATTCGATTAAAACGAAGGTAGAAAGAAACCATGGTATTCTAAGAAAGATCAAATACGTTTGTTCCAGTGCTAATTCTAAGAATCCTTTTTCACAGTTTAATTCGTCGGTTGTTTCTTATTTTCCAGTTTTGTGGATGTGTGCTTTTCCTTCTTTTTTCAAACCACTTCCTAGCACTTCAATAAAGCCATAAATCTAATCAGGGAAGAATTGGAAGAACTAGGAAACTAACTGGAAGGACTGACTGAATGTATTTTAAACAGTCGGCTGCACGAAATGTGTGGTTCAATCCCATTTTCTGGGGCTATAATGAGAGAAAGGTTGAGATGCCTAGGGCACGTTCTGCGGATGAAGTATGACAGTTTGCGAAAGATTTTCCTTTTTGGCCAACCGTCTAGGGCTAAACGGAAAGCAGTTGGAGTGGAACGATGTCGTAAAGAAAGATTTAAGGTTAATGGGAACTTGTGGGGAGGGTGTAAAGAGGGAAGCTTTGAATAGATTAGAATGGAGGCGGAGCGTGCGTAGCTATGTTGGCCTCAGGTGGCTTGGAGCTACGGTGAGATATTGTTAGTAGTAGTAGTTGCTTGATCTTCTAGAAACTTTATATCATTTTTATTTCTTTTCCTTTTTCCTCCCTTCCGTGGTGATCTTTGCAGGTTCCCCTTCGATTTCCTTAATCTTTTGTATTTGGTCGGTCAAATTAACCCCTCCGCAGCTCACAGAATATTAAAATTCCGCTTATTCTAACAGTAACTTGTGATTTTAATCCTTTAATGCATGTCATGTTATATGGAATCCCCTTTCTGACTCAGTGGATTCTGGTTTTGGTTTTGTTGGTACCTTTGTTTAGTTCCAGCGGAGTTGCCGCTTTGCTGATAAGCAGTCATACCAGTCATTTGGGTTCTTTCACGGGTTGGGTTATTCGCAGACACAGTGTTGGTGTTAATTTTACCCGAATTTTTATTTCCTATGTCTTTCCAGTCAGTGGATCCATAGTGTCCCTTTAGAACTTTATAGGACACTCAATACGGTTTGACAAAAATAAAACAAAAAGAAATTGACTTTGGTAAAAGATATTAAATATAAATATTATTTAAATATAGTATTAAACATGTTTTTATCTGACTCTCTAACTTCATGAAATAAATTACAACTTATAAAACATGTAAAGGTGTGGTGAAAAGGTCTTTGAATATTCTTACATTTATGGAATTCAGGTTTATGGCCTTTTTTCTCGGTGGTCATTTATCCATTTTTTGTAATTTAATGCCCTGTGATTTAACTTGTGATTTTAATCCTTTAGTGCATGTCATCCCCTTTCTGATTCGGCTCGAGAATGCCGCTTCGTTGGCACCTTCAGAAGACTTGTAAAAACAATTGTTGTTACGTGTAGTTTTTTTGTCTATTATCATTTTAAGTTTTCTCTATTGCTATTATTCACTGTTTGGGCTCTAATGGAGCTTATCTTCTTTTCGCTGGGTGTTCAGAATAAATTCTTATAAATTGCTGAAACCTTCTTTTTCTCTCTCCCCCTCTCTATTATTATCCGTTGTTAATGAGCTAGTGTTTGAATAGTATGTGCGTCCCCCCCTCCTTTACAGGCCATGGAGCCTTTTTGGGGATTAATAACTTTTGTATGTCTACTTTGTTTTTAACAATCTCTTATCTTATTGGATTTACTAGCTTCAGATTTATCCATTCACTGAGCCAGAAGTATGATATTACTTATGCCTTTTCTTAGAGTTTTAATTAAAAAACTTTTTCCACAAAATAAGTTTTTCAAAGAAAAGTAAAGAACTCCATTAAACCAAAAATGAGAAAAAATAAAATCAAATAATTTGCCAAGCGTGAAACTACGACAAATCAGTACCGATAGAAACCCAAATCGAACAGAAAGTACAATAAATCCGAGTCATACTCAAAACGAGCAGAAATTAACATGGGTAGGGCTCAAAACCCCTAAGCCTTCCCAAGGCCAGAACATAATTTGCACTTTACTGAAAAAAATACAAATGAATGTGCGTTGTCAGTTTAATATACATATACTGATATTTAGTAATCAAAATGTTAATATTATTTGATTTATTAAAGTTATAAAAATAAAAACATTTATATTTTTTTCAGTAAAGTGCAAATTATGTTCTGGCCTTGGGAAGGGATAGGGGTTTTGAGCCCTACTTATGTCAATTTCTGCTCGTTTTGAGTTTGAATTGGATTTTTTGTAATTTCTGTTCGTTTTGGCTTTCATTTATTTATTGATGCTGATTTGTGGTAGTTTCACGCTTGTTAGATTATTTGATTTTATTTTTGCTTATGTTTGGTTTAATGGAGCTCTTTACTTTTCTTTGAAAAACTTATTTTGTTGAAAAACTTTTTTAAATTAATTTCTGTTCGTTTTATATCGACATAGTCTTTTCAGGGAAAAAGAAAATAACACTTTAAATCTTTTCGTTTTTTAAGACTCTATAGTTTGGCCTGCTATTTGTATGCTGGAGAAAAATTTTCAGTAATTTTTAACAACATACGCCCATTTAAAAATCTAAAAAAAAACTCCATCTCAGATATCGAATGATGGTAAAATCATTGAATTACTTTTGAACTTCAAACCCGTGAGAATTTTGAAAAATAACATACTAAAAATTTGAAGATGAGAGTAAAACTTTAAGAGCTTCTAATTTCAAATGGCTAACTTGCTCCATCTTTGAGAATATCTGTTTTTATGTCCTTTTTTTGTAGACTTTACTAAAATAAGACCGTTATCTCGAGAATGATTTTATTCATTTGTCTCTCACCTACAAAACTGTCGGTTTTTTCACCACTTATTCTCGGCTTTTACAGCTCAGCAAAGTACATATGATATATAATTCGATTAATTTGCGCTTAAGTAAACTAGAGTGATTGATCACACCACTGATCATTTTAACTAATTAGATTGTTTTTTTAATGCCCCAGTGACATTAAGCGATGTTCTGCCATCTATCGATCCTATTTAGTATTATATTTTTTAATATTTAATTTTTTCGTTAGTCTAACATATTATATTCTAAGAAAATGTTTTATCAGGGTATTTAATTAAGAGGTTTTTTACATTAAATGATGTTTTAATGGATTTTATCATAATTTTACGTAGGAATGTAAATTGCAGAAATACATTTTAGCTGTATAAATTTCCTTGAGTTAGCAATATTGTTAGTTTGAATATTGTACGTTCAGTAATGTGTGTACTAGGAAACCCTGTATAAAATATATATATAAGAACATTGTAACATGAAGTCAAAAAAAAAAAAGGAAAGGATGATTTGCCATGTGCTTTCTGCTGATAGATTTGATCTAAGTGGGTGTACTAGAAAACTAGATATAAGAGCATAGAATAAACAATTTAAAGTCAAATATTCTTTGACAAACACTTGTAGTTAGTTTTCCCAATGCATAGATGTGTATCATCTCACTTATGATGGATTTCAGCTTTAAAATTTGGATATTAAGTTTGCGAATGCTGAAAGTAATGGAAGCTACAGTTATGACAGTGGTCAAATATTGCTCTGAAGCATGGGCAAATCGAAAAGCGGGTGAAGATTTGCTAGGCGTTTTTCAGAGAAATTGCCTACGGATTGTTCTAGGTACCCGGATAACTGACCGTATTTCAAACAGTAGGCTGTACAAAAAAAGTGGTTGAATCTCGCTTTCTAGGGCTATAATGAAAGAAAGGTTGAGGTGGTTAGGGCATGTTGTGCGAATGAAGGATGACAGATTGCCGAAAATTGTCCTTCTCGGCCAACCGTCTAGGGCTAAAAGAAAAGCAGGTCGTCCTCATCTGGGGTGGGAGGATGTTATAAAGAAAGATTTAAAGCAAACGGGAATTTCCTGGGAGGGTGTAAAGAGGGATGCTTTGAATAGATCGGGATGGAGGAGGAGCGTGCTTAGCTGTGTTGGCCTCAGGCAGCTTGATGCTGCAGTGAGTTGTTAGTAGTAGTAGCAGCAGTAGTAGTAGAAGAATGCTGAAACGTAAAGAAAACAATGTCTCCCAGGGATAATAAGGTCAGTTTGGGGATCTCCCATTTCCAAATGAAAATTATTGAATCAATTCTGACACTAAATAACTAAAGTAGATTTTTCGGTTCCAGGGTCGGACCTCTTTGGATCTAAAATCGGGATTGGAGCTTGTTAGTCTCAGCACCCAAGAAACTAAAAGATATCTAATAAAAGGAATTCCGGTAACTAAATTTGGAAAATCAATAAAATAAAGTAGATGAAAATAATGGTGTTTCCCAGTAAACAAGGTACCAATGGGATCGTCAATTGTTAAAACCGTTACACAAAGGAAGCATAAATCAATTATAGACCAAAGAAAATAGGGAACATATATATTACTTCCCCCCCCCCTCTTGTCCGAGAACCACAAACTTGAAATCATGAGTTAGACATTTATATTTGCTAGAAAGTATCCAATTCCGCTCAACCTTATACACTGGGAATGCTGCCATATCATCTTTTTCGTCTATTAGTTTTAAAAAGGGTACCAGGTTTAGCCAGCTTTTATCCTGAATTAAGATGCCATTGGGTCCCGAAATTAGCATGCTGCTGTCCCGAGCATACATCCAACAGAGCAACAGCCAGGATACCAAAAGTCCAATTTTAGTGTAAACCCACTTTGTGTAAGTGTTATCAATTGCCATAGCAAAGGTTTTGCAATGAGCAAAATATATTAGTAATATTGGCAAAAGAGTCCTTAAATCTCCATCGCTTTTTTTTGTTTTTTTGTTTTTTTTTTGTTTTTTGTTTTTTTTTTTTTTTTCATTGAGGTATAAGGATTTCCTTAGCTAAACGCATTTAAACTTTGCCCTGTGTCCTTTCTGCTATTGTGTATTTTTGCAGCGAAAACAGTTACTGCGCAAATAATGATGTAATTTGCGAATACCGAGTGAGAGTAATGTGAAAGTTATATTAACGCAATAAAAAAAAGTGGGAAAAATTAACAATAAAAAACATTCTGTCAGAGCTAAAATAGGATTTTAGAAAATAATATGAAATCTTTTTGTCGAATTTCTTGAATTCATAGCGGAAGTTCAAACATTGACACTGTCGCCTCTTCATTAACTTTCGTTTTTGCTTAGCCATTCTAGCATGTAAGCTTTCTTGTTTTATTGCTGGCACGTATATAGTAATTTACTTCTGCATGCATGCACTGGAGGCAAATATGAGAAAATACCAAAAAGTACAAAGAGTTGATGAACAATACGAGAAGTTATGAGAAAAATAGAAATTGTGATATTTCTGGGAGAAGTGCTATGGACTCACCATCTTGAGTACGTACAAACGTACTTAAAACAGTTATCCTATAGTTCCTCAAAATCCTGTTTGTCAACGATATTTTGCGAGTACTAAAATTTTAAGCCTACACTTTTGATGTAGAATATGGGCCGAGTCTTCTTGATTCTTCTTTTCCCATAGGAATACTTGTGCGCATATGTCGTTGTTATCTCAAGGGAAAGGCCTCACCCCTCCGAATCTTGAGATTTGTGCGTTTTATCTTATAATTTATCATATTTTCCATATAAGTCGCCATTTTTTTGGAATTGTGCTTCGTGTCACACGAGCTTCTACGTATTTGTCTAATTTGCTATCATTTTCCTCATCTGATTTATTATCTCAATCGTTTCAAGTGAATAATTGCATAATAGTTACCGCATATCGAGTGTGTTCTTGAACTTAAAAAAGCATTTGATTCTCTAAACCATGATGTTCCTTATAATAAAATGGAAAATGCAGATGTGTGTGAGAAAGGAATAGAAATAGTAAAATCCTATCTTTATGATCTTCAGATCGTGGCGGATTTTGGTGATCGTTTATAAAGAATGGTTAGTCTAGATATCCTACAAGGATCTATATTGGGTTTGTTTGAAAATCCACATATTGGGTCTACTCTTAAAGTATTAATGATCTTCCCGATGTCCCGAGCTGTGTCTGTTACCAGAGTTACCACATGTAGCACGAAAGTGCTATTTTAGCGCTATTTTATTATGCGTAGCACTGTAGCACGTAATTAAGGTTGATAAAATTGTGCTAAAATAGTACAAAAGTGTTCTAATTAGCACTATTACAGTCAATTTTTTTACAATTGCACCGAAAATCGGCGTAAGCGCAAATTTGGGCAATTGTAGCACTTTGGGAACTGACCGTGGTGGCAACCCTGTCTGTTACAGCAAAAGAATCGCCCACGCTTATTCAATATTTTATTTCAACTGCAAGTTTAGCTAATCGATTATTTGGTTCCTATTACTTAGTACAAAGTTTTACAAAAACTGAGTTTACGGTATTCGATCGTAAAAACGTGGTACTAAACAAATTGACGCCGGGATCGCCAAGTTTATGAGCATAAGGTGTGTAGGATCAAATCATAACGCTACTTGTTTTTTCTACTAATTTATATCATTTCGACTATTTGTGTGTAGAATTTACACAATCTATTGCATCTATGCATTTTGAAAAACACATTTTCTTTTTTATTTTTTTTTTCTGGTTTAATAAAAGTTTATCTGCCGAAGACGGTCACTGTACATGTGACCGAAATATCTAGAGATTTTTTGTTTGCTTTACTGTCAAAAAAAAGAATTTATTCCTATTGAACTATTATTTGTGTTATTTAGATTGCTATCTATCTCTACGTTTTTGTGACGCAAATAAAACCACTACAGACACATCAAAATAAATCAGTGAAAATTCTTGAACATTTTTCACATCGACAATTATAACTTAAAATGTATTGGAGACATAA
This sequence comes from Artemia sinica, assembly GCA_027921565.1. Taxonomy (NCBI): domain Eukaryota; kingdom Metazoa; phylum Arthropoda; class Branchiopoda; order Anostraca; family Artemiidae; genus Artemia; species Artemia sinica. The sequence continues at coordinate 49,858,210 of CM051260.1, read as the reverse complement.
ATTTTATGTTTTAGGCGTATTATTGCAAAACGTAAACATTGCAATATGACATTTTAAAATACGAAACCCATTATTTCCATGAGAGGTCTCTTGATTTGGCGTCTTTATTCGGCTCTCTGTCATTCTTGAGTGTATGGCCTTGTTTTTGTCAATTCCAAAAGATCTTGGTTCTCAATTTGACACGAAGTATGGTTGATCTCAAAGAAACAGTGATTAAAAGACAAAGTTCTGGCTTAGTCACTTAGATATAATCCTTATAATTTAATTATTGTAATGTATAGCAGTTTGGGAAGTAGGAGAAGACGTCTTAGAGAGGGAAGTTAAGAACGAAGCTAGGAACATTTTAACACGCTTTAGGCTTGGTAGAAAAGATAAGTGATTTGTTCAAGAAGCTTCTGAGGGATACATATTACAAGAATAAAAGAAAACTAAAGGAAGTAGAGAAGACATTAAAGTGTGAAGTAAGGAAATATGAAATGGACGGCATGGATAAAGTTGCTGAGGATCTGAAAGATGCAGCCAGACGGCGTACTAGTAATCTTTCATATTAGCATTGTTAAGAAACTGAGAGGAAGTTGTCAGTCTGGACTTATTCCAGTTAAAGATAAGAACGAGACCTCGATTGTGATAAAGAAATAGGGCAGAACCTTTGAGTATGTGCAAAACTGTGATAAATTTGTAGGTAATGATATCGAAAAGGTTTACAATTTTTTGGACAGTTTGGGAGTGAATGAAGATTTATTTTGCGGAGAGGAGTTGGGGACAGTACTATAAGAAATGAAAATGACAGCGTGGTAAACAAGTTTCTGAAACAGGTTGGTTGTAGAGCTGCAGATGACTAACTGCAGATTATGAATATGCCTTTGAAATATGAGAAGTGCCCAATAATTTTAGTAAAATTTAAAAGAGGTGATACGAGTGAGTGATATTACTGAGGAAATATCTTAATTTCTGTTGGAACTAAATTACATAGCATGATGATGTTTTTAGACTAAGTAATGCTGTAGATAAAGTTTTAAGAGTAGGACAGTGTGGTTCTAGGAAAGAGAGGGAATGTGTTGATCACATTTTCACTCTTATATTAATAATCAAGAAGCATATGAGTTATTACATACCTTTGGTCCTCAGTTTTTTATATTATGAGCCGGCATTTGATGCAGCTAATAGAAAAGCTTTTTTGAAGGCCCTGTCCTTGTGTGATATTAAATAAAAAAAAACAAGTTTTTTTAACTGAAAGTAAGGAACGACGTTAAAACTTAAAACGAACAGGAATTATTCCTTATATGAAAGGGGCTGTCCCCTCCTTAACGCCTCACTCTTTACGCTAAAGTTTTTTATTGTTTAAAACAATAGAGTTGTGAGAAAGTCAAACTTTCGCGTAAAGAGCGAGGTATTAATTCATCCTAAAAGACATACTTATAATATTTTCGAACATGCTGAACAAAATGGCTATCTCAAAATTTTGATCGGGTGACTTTGGGGAAAAAATGAGCGTGGGAGGGGGCCTAGTTACCCTCCATTTTTTTGGTCACTTAAAAAGGGCACTAGAACTTTTAATTTCCATTCCAATGAGCCCTCCCACGATATTCTAGGACCACTGGGTCAATGCGATCACCCATGGGGAAAATAAAAACAAAACAACACGCACTCCTGATCTTTCTTCTGGCAAAAAATGCAAAATTCCACATTTTTGTAGATAAGAGCTTGAAACCTCTACAGTAGGGTTCTCTGATACGCTGAATATGATGGTGTGATTTTCATTAAATTTTTATAACTTTTAGGGGGTCTTTCCCCCTTTTTTTCGAAAATCAGCCAAATTTTCTTAGGCGCGTAACTTTGGATAGGTAGAACTAAACTTGATGAAACTTATATATTTGAAATAAGCATTAAAATTTAATTCTTTTGATGTATCTATTTGTATCAAAATACCGTTTTTTAGACTTTCGGTTACCATTGAGCCGGGTCGCTCCTTACTTACAGTTCGTTACCACGAACTGTTTGATGCCAAATACTTACATTGAACTGATTAATGCTGTGTAAGTGAATAATATTGCTGCGGCTATACAGGAATTGAGGTTACAATACAAATCCTGAAGAGAACAGATAACTGTGGGATTTACTCCGCGTTTAGCTACTTTCAAAAGCATGGCTGCGTAGACAAGGTGGCCATGCGTAGACATGGCTGCGTAGACAAGGTGCGTTTAATATCGTTTCTGGCAAGGACAAGGCTTTTTCTAAAAGAATCAGCATCGATCAAAGTGCTAGGTATTACAGCTAGGACGTCGGTGCATCCTGATCCTCGATTAAAACCAAACTAATATGGAGGGGTATAACACACGTCTGCGAGTTCCCTTAAAAACAGCTGCTCGAAAAGCTTGCAGGTGGATGTAGTGCCGGGGATCGGATGAAAAGATGGGCATTTGATTCTGCATCTTTTGTTGCGCCCTTCGTTACTGTTTTTCTTGTCAAATCTTCATAGTTTTAATCAAACAGTTCGTTAGTAAGGAGCGACCCGGCTCAATAGTAACCGAAACTCTAAAAACCGGAATTTTGATACCCATAGATACATCAATCGAATCATGCTAATTTCAAATATATAAGTTTCATTTAGTTTAGTTTTACCCATCAAAGGTTACGCGCCTGAGAAAATTTGCCTTATTTTCGAAAAAAAGGGGGAAACACCCCCTAAAAGTCATAGAACTTTAATGAAAATCACACCATCGAATTCAGCGTATCAGAAAATTTTACTGCGGAAGTTTCAAGCTCCTATCTTCAAAAATGTGGAATTTTGTATTTTTTGTCATAAGAAAGATCACGGATGCGTGTTTATTTGTTTTTTTGTTTGTTTGTTTTTTTTTGTTTTTTTTTCCAGGGGTGATCGTATCGATCCAGTAGTCCTAGAATATCGTAAGAGGGCTCATTTGAACAGAAATTAAAAGTTCTAGTGCTCTTTTTAAGTGACCAAAAAAATTGGAGGGCAACTGGGCCCCCTCCGACGCTCATTTTTTCTCAAAGTCACCCAATCAAAATTTTGAGATAGCCATTTTGTTCAGCATAGTCGAAACTCTAATAAATGTGTCTTTGAGGATGAATTAATTCCCCACAGTTCCCGGGGGAAGGGGTGGAAGTTATGAACTTTGCCCATTGTTTACATATAGTATTGGTTAATGGAAGTATAAACACGTTTCAGGAGGGATTTTTTTCTGATGGGAGGGGTGTTGGAGGAGGGGGTTATGGGGAGGATCCTTCCATGGAGGATGTTTCCTTGGGGGAAGGGACATTTATATGAAGGGGGCGCCGGATTTCCCAGCATTATTTAAAAAACGATCAGAAATTAAATGAAAAAAACTATTTTTTTCAACTAGTAAGGAGCAACATTAAAACTTAAAACAAACAGAAATTATTACGTATATGAGGGGGTTCGCCCCCTAGTCAATACCTCGCCCTTTTTGCTAAAGTTTTTCTTAGTAGCTTCAGAAAAGCTATCTATTCTAATTAACCGGCCTTTGTGATTCAGGGGTTTGTGATTCGAACAAAATTCGAACTTTAGCGTAAAGAGCAAGGTATCGACTAGGGGGAAAACTCTCTAATATATGTAATAAAACATACGAATATAGAAGTTTGTTACGTAAGTTAATTCGTAAGTTACGTCAGAACAAAATTTCGAGAAAGCCATTTAGCCAAAAAAGTAAAATTAATTTCGTTTTAATTATTCATGTATTGTGAGGCAAAATCAAAGCTGCATTAATTCAAAAACGTTCAGAAATTAAATAAGAAAAACAAGTTTTTTTAAGTGAAAGTAAGGAGCGACATTAGAACTTAAAACGAACAGAAATTATTCCGTATATAAAAGGGGCTGTCCCCTCCTCAATATCTCGCTCTTTACGCTAAAGTTTTAATCTGTCACACAACTATATTTTTTAAAAAAATTAAAAAACTTTAGCGTAAAGAGCGAGGTATTGAGGAGGGGACAGCCCCTTTCATATACGGAATAATTTCTGTTCGTTTTCAGTTTTAATGTCGCTTCTTACTTTCAGTTAAAAAAAAATTTGTTTTTCTTATTTAATAAAGCCAAGGATCGACTTATCACTCTGCAGTATTGTTTCTGATTTTATTTCTGTCTCTTTTCTTATCTTTTTGTAAAGCACTTTAAAAGATAATAGTCGCATCATTTTATACTGTACTAAACTTGCTGCACAGACATTGTTAAAATGACAAAAAATTTCCGGGCTGAGTCTTAAGGTTTATGTTTCCTAGGATGCCTCTAGGTTCCACAGTAAGTCCACTGCTATAACCTGCACTGAGAGGGAAAAAAAAAATCTTAATCGATGTATGTATTGGTTTCAGATCTATCCATTCGCCAAGCCAGGATTTTGGAAATTGCTTTGATTTTTTCTAAGAATTAATTTAAAAAACTGTTTCCCCCTAAACAAGTTTTTCAAAGAAAAAAAAGAGCTCCATTAAACCAAACAAGGAAAAATAAAATCAAATAATTTATCGAAGTGTAAAACTAGTTCAAATAACCATTAATAAATAGATAAAATCTAAAACGAATAGAAATTACAATTAATAACCAAGTCAAACTCAAAACGAACAAAAATTAACTTGAGTAGGGTTGATAACCCCCATGCCTTCTCGTGACCAGAACATAATTTGCACTTGACTGAAAAAAATACATAAAAAATGTTTCCATATTTTCGACTTTAACAAATCAAAAATTATTAAGACTTTAAGGAATAAAAATAAGTATATGTATATCAATTTGACAATCCACTGTCTATTTTTTCAGTTTTTCAGTTTTACTTCTGTTCGTTTTGGGTTTCATTTATTTATTGATGTTGACTTGTTGTCGTTTTACACTTGGAAGATTATTTGATTTTATTTCTGCTTGTTTGGTTTAATGGAGCTCTTTTTTTTCTTTGAAAAACTTGTTTAGTGAGAAAAAGTTTTTTTTTAATTAATTTTTGTTCGTTTTTATTGACATAGTCTTTTTCGTTGATTTTTTTTTATTTCTTTTCAGTTTCGTCTATAAGAACTCATAGTTTAGTTTGCTATTTGTATGTATGTCGGTGAAACCTCTTCAACGATTTTTAATCCTACCCCAAATAGTACTGTTTAATTTAGTTTTATAACTCCTTAAGCTGACCTGAAAAATAAAACTTAGTACCATTCCCCAAAAAATATATCTATGCACTTTGACAACCTGGATACATTTACACTCTTTTTATTTGTTTAAATTGTAAGAGCAAATGTAGCAATAGCAGTAGCCCTGAAACTGTTAACTTTAATACCCCCAGTCATTCTCAAGATATTGGCAACCATAAAAACAGTGCTTTTTGATTTAGTTTTAAAGTATAATGGGCAAGTTGAATTACTGTGGGGGCCTGATCTACCTTGTATCCCTAGAGACATAGTCATAAACTGGTTTACTATGCTGAACAAAGTGGCTGTCTCAAAATTTTTCTTGGATGGGTTTGGAAAAGGAATGGGCTAGGGAGGAGGGCTGCTTGCCCGAGATTCACTTTTGATTCTTAAAAAGGGCACTAGAACTTTTAATTTCCAATCGAATTAGCTCCTTTAACAGTTGAAATGATTTTGCTAGCTATTATAGAGCTGCGCTTTACCCTAAACATTCCCTAAAAGTTTCACCTTAATAGCCTTAGCATCATTAGTTACAGTATCATAGTGGTAGTATTAATAGTATGCGCTTAGTGCCTTCTGGCTAGTTCAAAATCTGCCACAATTTACCCTAAAATGCCTAACTTAATAATGCAAGCCGTTCTTGAGATATTACTTTGTCACATTTTTGAAAAGCTTTAAATGGGTACCTGAAGAAATCTGGGGAAGGTAAACAGAAAGGGTGTGCGAAAGCACAGGTTGGTTGGCCCCCAACCGCCCATTGCACTTCCTGGCTGAAGGGCCAAGAAACGGAGATCAGCACCACCGGTAGGGACTGTAAAGTCCAATGCCGTAATCTTTACCCTTTACCTTACATTTTTGAAAATCCACACGCTCATAGTACGTTTTGATATAGTTCAACATCCGCCTAAATATTCCTTTAAAATCCACCTTAATATCCTTAGCTTAAGTAATAGCAACAGACGTAGTAGCATTTGTAGCAGTTGTAGTAGCATTTGTAGCAGTATGCGCATAATACCTTTAGTTTCTTCAACATTCCCTTCAACACACGCTGAAAGTTTCAATTTAATAACATCAACCATTCCTGAATTATTGCTAATATTTTCCTTTGACAACCTGTGAGGGCATATGTGTGTTCCGATTTAGTTCAATACAATTTCTATATTACCCAATTTTTCGCCTTAATATACTTAGCTTTAGTAGCATTAGTAGTAGTACCAGCAGTAATAGTAGCCTAGCTTTAGTGGCAGTAGTAGCTGTAGAAGTAGTAATAATTATAGCAGTAGTATGAGTAGAAGCAGTAGCAATAGGATGCAAATATAGTATTTTGGCTAGTTCAACATATCCCACAACAAGCACTGTAAGTTAATGGCCCTGTGGATGCCCATATTGTCTTTTGATTTGGCTCAAATTTTTCCTCAATATTGTAAATGCAGTAGTGTGGGATTAGTAGTTGTAGTAGTGGTTGCAGTTTTAGTGGTGGCAATTGTAGTCGTAGTATTAGGGTGCAAGTATTGCCTTTTTGATCAATTGATTATCTCCCTTATCATTTCCTGTAAGTTCCAAATTAATATGCTCAGTTATTTTCAAAGTTACGCCTTTTAACAGTCCGTATACACATAACGTGTTTTGATTTAGTTCAACACTCCCCTCAGCGTTATTTGAAAGACTCAACTGATTGCCCTTAGTCTTTTTGGGAAGTAAAGGATTCTACATTTTTCTGCCATTATAATCTCCAGCTGACACCTAGAAATTGGCCACTATTTCTTTTTCTTCAGATCAATTTGGAAGATGTTATAACTCATGTAACACGTGTCTAATGTCTTTTCCTAAATTACAATCTATTTCCCTTTTTTGTCTCATAAAGGGTGTATTGGATTTAGGATTCGCTAAAAAGATGTTTAAAAATTAGTTTTCTTTTCATACTGACCGAATTTATTGACGTAAAAAACACTCTAATTCGGTAGATAGCCACCTTTTTAACCAGCTTCAGCAAAGTTTGAATATTAGGGCAGATATAGTTTAAGTATCCCAACAAACATTGCACAAATGTATTGTGTTTTTAATGGTAGTGCCGAGGTGACACTAGTCTATTTGAATCTTCAGAGTCGGTGACTAATGGTTTGTAAGCTAATTCACCGCCTTCTGTGTGGTTGCAAAAATGAACCCTTGCATTTTTGTAATCGGCTTGCAGTCACTCAAAAACCGCTCTTTTTTTGGCATTGGGTCTAGACTAGAAGCTTAGCATGCCGGTTTTTCTCGCAAGAAGTAGTCGCGTGTGCTGCTCCATGGCTATGACCTATAGATGACATTTGGCCTATAGGTGACACCGGTGGTCCATTTAGTTTAGTATTGTTTTGTGCATTTTTTTCATTAAAAAAAACAACTTTTACCTAATTTCAAAAGTATCGTTGAAGTCTTGAGGTAAACTAGAAATTTTAAAAAGTAAGTTTAGCTAAAGATTACTCCACCTCCCTGGTAACTTATCCACCCCCTGAATCTTCCCCAGGGCAACAGTTCTTTTGCAAAATTGCTTGATCCATTTTATATTTTTCTTTTTTCAAGTCTACATTTTCAGGTAGATCTATTGGAGTTCATATATTATATTATTTCATATTTTTTTTGGTTTTCACTTATTCCTAGGTCCACTTTAGTGAGAAAAATATAATTGAAGCCTGTGAAGGATGATGGTTTTATTCGTTACAGTGGCAGAAATAGGAACAAAAATAGCTTGCCCGCGTCTGAATATTCTAAAGATAGAAAATAAAAATATATTTTACTATGCTAATCGATTTTAATGAAAGTTCGTCTTGTAAATTATATACTAGCCTACTTTACAATCACAATCATAGGTCTTGTTAAAAGTCAAATAACCTTAAAAAGGAGTAGTCTTTGATTTTCTTAATTTAACAAGTATTTTCTTTGTTTTTAAGTTCAAGGTTGAATTGATGGACAAATTAATACACTCTTTTATTTGAATACCGAGTTTCCTGGGAAGATGATTGCTTTTATATTATAAGTGTGAAGAAAAAGATTAAAGAATAATATTTGTAGCTAGACTGATGTGTTACCGTTGGCTCAGGTATATATATTGGAGTTTATTTTGTGGAGTTAGGTGGAGCTATGAGAAATTCGAAACAAAACGAAACACCAAGAGATTTTTATGAAAGATTTACCAAATTAGGGAAATCATAAAAACAATGGGAATTTTTTAGAGGGTTGCGGGTCTTCCCTGATTACGCGCCTTTAATGGCTCTATCCAATAACATTCAGAAATTTAGAGTGCTATTTCTAAATTGGGAAAATTCCCCAAACACCAACGAACAAGCAAGTTCTTTTAATGCGCATGTGCTACAATAATTAGCCTCCTGTCAAATTCGTAATCTTTGTTACTTTGTAAACTTTTAAAATACTCTCCACTAAGTATAAGCATTTTCCTAAACGTCTTCCATGATAGGAATCTTTTGTAGCTACGTACTATCCCCGTTACTTATTAGTTTCCTTTCGAGTAATATGTATTAATTTTTGCCATATGAAAATCTTCATGGAAAGCTAAACCAGATTTTTATATATATAATTTCTTTTTTTACATAGTAAAATCAGACTTGAATTAATTTAAAGTTAAATTGATTTTTCTTTAGTTTTTTTTTTGGAACAGTCGGGGTTCCTAGCGAGTGCTAGGACACTCGCTTTCTGTTTCCACAAGTCTCAAAAGCATGAATCTTCGAAAGACCTCCTCTGTATTCCCCAGGTGAGATCAAAACAGGGTACACTTAAGGCCCATTCACAATGAGATTTTTCTAACACTGAGATCCAACTAGCGGTAATTTGAGCCAGTCAAAGTTTTTCATAAAATTTTTCATTTAATCAGAAGATTCAACGAAAAATCTGATTTCCTCAGATTAACGCAAGCTAATTATCGGTATTAGTAAAATCTCATCATCAGTGGGTATTTACCAAGCTATGTGTAATATTTGATTCTCAGCTGCCTCTTCAAACTCCGCGAAATACTCACCAGCCATCTGGCCAGAGGTATTAAAAAGAATATATATTGCCCCTTTACTATCGGAAATATAATGACGCCCCATCTTAGGTCTTCGCCTCCTCAGAGTATGACATCACCCCTATTGTTTTAAACTAGTTGTTGATTGGGAATTATTGACACTATTAATTATATTAAGTAAGGTAGGATTCCCTATATTGAATTTTACTTTTGATTTGTAGCAGGTTTGATTTGATTTGTAGCATTACCCATATTGAACAATAAAATATACCATATGTATTAAAACAAAAAAAAACCTAATACACCTGTAAGTCTCGAGCATAGTAGTAGAAAATAGATTAATATTTTATCTGGAAACATGGAGGTCTAAAAAAAGGATATGTTTTACTAATCATTCTTTTTTTCTCTTTACAGACAAGTGAAACGGTTGAGTCCATTGTTAGTCAGCTATTAGAAAAGCAGAGGACAGCCCGTTCTTGTTCAGTAAGCAGTTCTGCTTCCCCATGCTCAGCACAAAATAAAGCACGTGACCTGCTCTCTGCAGACACTACTTGGAGTAGCGAAGACAAGAAACAAGTTTTAAGAAAAGCTAGCAGTGGGAACTTTCAGAAAATTGAACAGAGAGCTAGAAATCTTCCTGAAAGTGGGGAAACGCTGGTTAGTGAACTTCTTTAGTTTCAAGTCACTTAAAAATAAATTAGTATATTGTCTCGTTCTTAATTTCAGTTGGAAAAATTTTGCGGTAACGAACTGTGGCTAAAGAGGGACCCTTAATGTTTGTAACCAGAAATAATGAAAACAAAAAAAGCGGAATTTCGGAAGTATAAAAATATATTTCCAAATATATAAACATATAAAAATAATTTATAAAAAGAATTTTTCTTTTTTTATGGCTAATCAAAATATGCAAAATTCAATCAGTTTTAATTTACCCGTCAAAAGTAAAAATAAAAAAAACATAATTTTAGAACCAAAAGGGAGACACCTTTCCTCCCCCAAGGAAAGTGACCTTAATGAAAATTATCCCAACCAATTCAATTTTCTTTGTGAAGAATATCAGCAGAAGGCTCATTTGAAGAGACATTCAAAGACCTAATGCCCTTTTCAAATAAAAAAAGACATTGTGCCATAGAGAATGTGTGATTAGATATCTTAGATTATATAATTAAAATTACAGCCCGACAAGGGTCAAAATTTTACTGGTGAAAATTGTGAGATAGATAATTGATTTAGGACTATCAAAAAACTAACACATAGGCTACCAGCATTACCGGTATATAGTCTCACAGAGAAATAGACAATCGGTTTATAGCTATCAAAAATATATATATATATACACAGCCACCCAGTTTCAGAAGCCATTAGGGTCGACGTTTGTGCCTTTGTTGTGTCTAATAAAAAGTTTTCCAAAAAATTGAAGAGCAATATTAAAACTCGTTTCACTCAGGCGAGCGCTAGAGCATTCAGTGTTCGTGTGCTAACCCGAGCAAAGTGAGGGCCAATTGCGAGGACGAAGGATGGGGTACCAGTCCGAGTGAAGTGAGAGCAATGTGCAGGAATAAAATGCTCGAGCACCGGCTTGAGCGAAGTGAGTACCAAGTCAGCTACGGGGTGGAAAACAAGAGGTGGGAATTTACGTAAAAAGTTTTTCTTGTCCTGCTCCTTCATCACCCCCTTCTTCTGGAGGTAAGGGGGCCATCTGTTTGCATTATGCCTCTATCACCAATTTATCTAAAATGGAATAAGTTTGAAACGGATCCTTTTTCTAAGAACTAAGTCGCCCAATGAGGATAAGGCTGTGTTCTAATTCATGATTTTACAGAGGGTCTTGATGATGTTTTTAAACGTGATTGCGATCTAATGGAAAAACGCAGGATTGCTTGCGTTTATGCAATTATTCAGTTTAAATATAACCCTGGTACAATCTGCATAGCATATAAGCTGGATGTCAAGGTTTAACGAATGGTAAAATCTCCTTGATTCTGACGATAGCATAAAGATATATTTCTTAGAAATGTGCTGAGTTTATTCTTCGCAATTATCACAGCGTAAAATAGAGTAGACAATGGTCGTTTTTTAAAATATTTTGTCTTTCCTATGTATGATTTCTGTTTGTGTCAATTCACTTTCTAAGCTTGTTGTTCATTCTATTTTTGGTTCATGGGTCTATTTCTGTTCTATTTCATGGTTCTTGGCGTATTCCGTCCTTCCCAGAAAATTATCTCCCGGTGGAAAATTTCCCCTGCGGAAGACCCCCCCCCCCTTCCCGTGGAAAATTCCCTCCCGAAAATCCTCCCACGTGGGAAATTCCCTTATATGCAAAATTGAGCAGCCAAAGAGAAAGTGTGGTACATGAAAATACTATTTTTACTGTATTTGGTTTAATTTGTTATATTTTTGCTTTAATGGCATTGTTAAATAATTCAGTAGCAACCAAGAATGTTCCATTGCCTTTGTCCTCTGAATAGCTAAATTGTGTGTTGGAAATCTGGCGTGAATTCAATTCATCCTTCCTGTTTATCCTTTGCAGAAGCTAAAATAACACACACCTTATTCCATTTTAATTTATGAAATATCTAAATTACGCAATAGCGGAACTATCATGTTATTCATTAGTATTAAGTCATTTTTTTGTTTGCAATTCAATGCGATTTTTGTGGTTTCTTGAACCATGCCTTTTTCTTTTGTTGTTCAGTATCATTTGTCATCTTGTGTAATTTTGGACGTGTCATAAATACTAGAAATTAATTCCCCCTTCCTATTTATTCTTCACAGATTCACACACACTAAACGAACACGTTCCTTTATTCCATTGTCATTTTGCCTTGTCGTTTAACCACAGATTTTCGTTGTGCAAAATTTTCGTTTGCAATTCAATGTGATTTTTTGCTGTTTCTTATTCCATTCCTTTTTCTTTAGCTGTTCGGGGTCGTTTGTCATCTTTTGTAATTGTGCATGCGTCATAAATACAAAAAGGATACGACCACCCATGGGGGTGGTCGTTGATACCAAATAGTGGTTGACATCATTGGTGTCATTGACCCCAAGTTAACTTCATTCCGTTCCAGGGTGGCTAATAAATTCAGGCGTCATATATAAAAAAAGCGGTTAAAATTGCTTGGGGATTCTTTCACTCTACTAACGACAAAGGTTTACCAAGACTCAACCTTACTTCACCGGAAAGTAGACGTTACATTTAGTTTAAACCAGTTTAACTCAATCTCTATTCGAATCTCAACTTTCATTCAACTCAATCCCCGTGCAATCTCATCTAACTCAACCCCATGTAACTCAACCGGCGTGCAGCTCAACCCCCGTTTAGCTGAACCCTTTTTAACCTAATCTCCATTTAATTCAACCCCGTTCAACTCAACCTCCATTCAACTCCATTGCAGCAACTGTTAAATTCAACTTTGTTTGGGCCTGTGGATAGAAGATTTTGCTGATTTCAAATATGTCAGACAGAAGGATAAATTATTGTTTTTTTTTTTAAATAGGAGGGAGGAGAAATAATTTTGCTTTAAAGCAGAATAAAAACACTTTCGTAAGAATCAACCAAATAATAAAACTCAAGTCAACTTTGATCACTTCCAATAAAGTGGACTGAATTACATTTTCTAGGATTATTTTTGATTTAAGGAGGGTTGAGCTGAATGGTGTTTATTTGAATGAGGGATGGATCAAATAAGGTTGATTTGCATAGGGAGTTGAGATGCACAGGGAGTTGAGATGCACAGGGGTTGAGTTAAACGGGGTTTAGTTAAGCTTTGGTTGACTTGCACGAGGGTTGAGTTAAATGGCTCAGTTGCACGGGTCTCAGTTAAAAGACTGTTCAGTTGCACTGGAACCGTTATTTTGAAATATGTACCGTTATTTTGAAATACGGGCTGTAAAGTCCGTTTGAATACGTATCAATTTGTCAGTAAAAACATTGAAGTGTAGGTGTGCATGAAATATACTTGATTATTTATTCGGTGAAGTATGTTCTATTTGAGGCAAAGCAAAAGAGAGAACATACGATTTTATTCTTAATGAAATACTACTACCACTGCTACGAACAACTCAATGCAGCGCCAAGCCGTCTGAGGCCAACACAGCTAAGCACGCTCCTCCTCAATCCCAATATAATTATCCATTAATCAGAATCTCGTGCGAGTGCTGTGTCGTTTACTAGGCTATAATTTTCTTGAGGGGTGCCACTCCTCAAGTGGGAATAGAGTTGACCTCAAGGTCCCCAGTCTTGCAGGCACCCTGAAAGGGTCGAGGCAGCCCTTTGCAGAGGCTGTTGTCCATAGGTCTGGATCTTACACCCTGCCGCAGTTGTCCTCATTTAGAAGATCCTCCCGCATTAGTGTTCTGCGTCACCATGCAATTTAACCCATTGCTGCGAGAAGGTTTGTAACCCACAGGGCGTGTCAAAAAAAAAATTCAAATGAATTTACTGAAAACAATTTGCATGGTCAGTTTAATATACATATGCTGATATTTATTCCTTAAAGTCTTAATTAATTTTTGATTCCTTAAAGTTATAAAAGTGAAAACATTTAAGAGAACTTTTTTCATTAAAGTACAAATTATATTCTGGCTTTTAGAAAGCATAGGGTTTAGAACCCTACTTAGATTAATTTCTGCTCGTTTTGAGTTTGACTTATTTTAATTTCTGTTTGTATTGGGTTTCATTTATTTATTGATACTGATTTGTGGTAGTTGTATGCTTGGTAGATTATTTGATTCTATTTTTGTTCATTTTTGGTTTAATGGAGTTCTTTACTTTTTTTTGAAAAACTTATTTTGTGCAAAAAGTTTTTTTGATTCATTTCTGTTCGTTTTATATTGACATAGTCTTTTTCAGGGAGATATTATTTTTTTTATAAGTTAATCCAAGTGACTTTTGCGTGTCGTCCTCATTCTTGGTAACTTCTTATTTCTCATTTCCTCGTGTCGTTCCTTTCGTGTTGTTGACTTTGGTATCTGATAATCCTTTCCTACCTAACTCTGCCTTTGCATGACTAAATTTTACCACTTGTTTTTCATTGGCCTTGTCTTAAAATCTTATAAGTTTAGAGACCATTAGAAAGTATTGTCATCCGTCACTGTCGTCATGAACAATCTTCAGAATAGTTACGTATTTATGGAACATTTTTTGTAAATATCTTTAATTTTTCTCTCTCCTCTGAATGGTTGCAATATAGGATATATATTTAAACGAATAACTGTCGTGAAACTGTGAGAATACCTAGAAACAAAATGCCTAGAAGAATGTTCCAATGTTAATACAATCTCTTAAATTTGAGCCAGATATTTATTTTATTTACCGTTAAAAAAAAGAAAAAGGCTAAAGTATCAGCATCCTTTTCCCTCTCCAATTTTCCTTTAAAAAAGGTTTTTGTTTATTTTTCCACAAAGCTTTGATTGTTATTTTGAGAGTGTTTATTGCTGCTGACATTTCGTCGCAGCACTAATCTACCCGAGGCTAACACAGCCACGTACCGTTCTCCCCAGCCCTTCTGCTCAGAATGTCACTCTTGGATCCCTCTTTTTAAGTTCCCACTTGCGTTAAGTATTATTGCATTGACAACTTCCACCTTATATGAGAACATTCTGCTCTTTATGTAGCCCCAATTGGATTGGCAAAGTTTTAGCAACCCACCATTTGTAAAATGTGACCTTACTGTCTTAGCCTTCTTCTCATTATAGCCCTAGTCATTTCGTCGAACTGTATTTTTTGTGCAGCTTATTTTTACAGTCGTTATTGTTGCTATACAGATCAGTCGCAGAAACGGGTCGAAATTCACATAACAAAAATGTTTATTGTGGATTTATCCTGTGGTAAACACTTGTAGTTTTAGTTTTAATAAAGCAGTAATTCTCATCAACATTTCATTTATTTTGAACTTGATCATTTCAAGTGAAAAACTGTTTTAATATCTTAATAAAACTTCCAAAAACGTCAATTTGTAATATTTGAAGAAATAAATGGCGACACCACTCTTAAGGTTCATCTTCTTTCTGCAAGTTTTTGCTATATTATTTTTTCTGTTGTCCTACGGTTTTAATGTTCAGACATTGGACAAAAAATTTGGCTATCATTCGATAGCTAATATTCAGCTTTATCGAGATGAAAATTTTGAAATTTGCTCTTTATCTTTTTATCTTGAAAAATTTGCTGCAAACACGTCAGAATCACGCAAAATAGGAAACTTCCTATTTTCAAAGCAAGTTTAGATCATTCCCCCGAAGAAAGTCAAAGTATATCATTATTCTGTCTCGATGAAAGGATATAAAGAAACTAATTGGTTCAGTTATATAGGTATTGGGTCCTGCTGGTGCAGGTTACAGGTGTAGTCTTGTCGCAAAATCGTAAGTTTCACAGAGAACATAAACCGCGTAGTGATCTTCAGTTTAGTTTAAGTTTGGCTTCATCTTGATTGTAATGTATGTTTGTTCTAGGGTTAATTTCCTCGTTCATAATAATTTATGTTCTTTGATATCTTATAGAAGCTAATTTATGCTAGTTTTTGTTTTGAAATGTATAGGCCAGAAGTTTTTTTCAAACGAATAAAGGAATAAATTATTTTTGTACTTTTGAGCAGTTTGGTTTAATTTTTATCGGGATTCTTTCTTGAGCAGAAATGATATACTTAAAAAAAGAAGTTTTGCTGGTTTTTAAGTTTCAGGGGTTTATGGGCTGGGGCAAAGCCTCTCAGGATTTAATTTAACTGCAAATAAGGTAGCACAGTATGATTTCAAGTAAAGATAGGCTGACTGATGCTGAATATTTTACTGCTAAAGTGAATATGTAGCTGTCACGGATTCCACGAGTATCTAATTACATTTATAGGTGTATTGCATGATGTGCTTTATTTTTCACATTGAAACAAATTGTTGTACGGAGGTACAACATGCACAAAAACTGAGATGGAAGTGATAAGGATTGTAAACTCAGGAATTACGACCAGCGTAATTGATTAGATTATGACCTGGTCTTTTCTGGTCTTAACTTTTGATATTCTATCATGATAAAATGGATCAGTGTCCCATATATTGACTTAAACCACGTTGTCTTTACATTGTCGTGCCGATAATCGAAGGGTGCATCTCTCAATTTCTGAAAATGTAGTATTGTATGCCTAAGAGGGTTTGAACATTAGATGTCTGCAGAAGCATAATATCACCAGAGATATGTGAGAACATCTGTGACTGGGGCAAAAATTCATCTTTTCCAGCTAAGTGGCTACATCTATAATGAAGAAATGTAAGGTATAAAATATAAAGAATGAAATAATAAAATGGAAATGTATAATAATAAAATATCTTCCTATATAAATTGCTTATGTTCGTAGTTCCTGCGTATGGAGGTAACGGCTTTTGTGGCTTGAGCCTCGAGTTAGTTTTGTAAGGTCTTCAATAATAATGATAACAGTAAACCCTCGTGTCATCATTAATCTTCAGCTGTCAAAAAAATTTAATCACGCTCTACATCTGGTACCTGGATCTGGAACGAGTGTTTCTCTTTGTGCTATCAGAGTCAGTAGGTTCCCTATCTTCACAAGAGAGTTTACGCTACGGGTTTTTGTATATTTTTTATGCCTGTCGGCTAGCAGGCTCTGGTGTTAGTTAAGTTTAAAATGTAAAACTAAAAAAGCCTCGGAGTTTTTTTTATTTTATTCCAAAGATTTTAGGCTATTGGAATTGAGCAAACTTTCTGTAGGGCAAAATGGCGCTGGTCCAGGTCGTAATTGATCATGGACTTAGAAACCTAGATTATCGTCAATTTCAAGGGAAGATTACTTGATTCAAATGTTGAAATGTTGAGGATTGTGTCATGTTTGTTAAATGTCGATGTATTTTGGATATGGATATATCCAAATCATGTCAATTGCCAAACCGTTCCTGATAACTAATGGCAAGCAAAAAGCAACCTTCGTCAATGTTAATCAGAACTTTTGAAACGAAGGAAGTCTGAAAACAACATTGTGCTTTCCAATTGGGATAAAGGCTTGAAAGGGAATTTTGAGAGTGTTTTTAATGCCTTTAACGTTTAATGAGAGGTACCTCAGATCAATCTAGACGGAGGGAAAGAGGAAATTTACCTCTTGACTTTCCATTCATTCACTTGAACAGCAGTTACTTTAAACTAGCCGCCAGGTATGTGCTGTGTGACTGGCTGCTTCTGAGAAAGATTTTGCTTGCAAAAAGATTATATTCACAAAATTAAATCTCTGGTGACAAGGGCGTCTGAAATCTGGTAGCAACTCTGACCTATGGTTCACCGTTACGGGGCAACACAATGGACAATGCATACTTGACGGAATTAAAACCCGCTAAAGGCTCACACGAAATTTCTGGATTTTTATTAATGTCAAATTTGATCGAGATCCAACAGGCCCCTCTTATTATTGTGGATGGCAAGATTTTTGTCTTTTCTTCACAAAGGGCCGATCGAGTATGAACTCTGATCATAAATCGTAGCTGCTGACCAGGTCTCCAGGGCGATTGCCGTGTACACGACCTTCAAAATTTTATCTTAAGAAAACAAGTGCCTCCTATACATTTGGTGTATCACAGTCATCTAAATTGTTGGAGTATTATTTTTTCGAGGATGGTATATTTTACTTTGACGCTTCCAAGAAGCTAGGTGTTGGGGATTCTGATTTGGCTGGTGATACCAATACTCCATCATAGTGATTTTGTTTCAAAAACAGGGAAGTGGTACTGTCATCTGTTTTAAAGTCTAAGTTTAACAGGCACAAATGACGATATATATGATCAGCAAGTTGAATAGCCCCTCTTTGTGCGTTGTTGTTTAGTTCTTATTTCTCCAGATAGGCGTCCAAGTTTTGAAGCTAGAATTCTTAAGTGTCTTGCGTATTTACTTGAGAAGCACGTTGCTTTACTTTCCGGGTGTTGATGGTCATCTTAAAAAGTTTAGTGATTGTTTAGACACTGGCGGTGTGAGATTGGAAATCACTCTGGGAAATAGTGATTAGGTCTGTATTATCGGCTTAAGCTACTTTGTCTATCCCTACTCCTCCTACGAGGGTACCAGACGGGCTATCCGTGAGTGAAAGGATTGCAATTAACAAGATATTGGAAGAGCTTGCAGAACGCCAATAATGTTCCAAAGCTTTCGTAAAGGTCATCTCCAGTCATAACATAGCTTCTTTACCTTGTGTACATGCCTCTATCAGGAAAGCAAAGTTGAGTGGGTTGCGAAAATGAAGAAGGATGTGCTATAGATATTCTCTCCAGATGTGGTAAAAGGTCTGTTTCAAATCAATCTAGAAGTGGTAGATACTGTGGTCGAGTTCAAGATGTTTTTCTGCTATCTGACGGGCTGTGAAAATCTGGTCAATTGTGGACCTATTTGGTTGGAAACCCGCTTGGTATTCTGGGATTACTTCTGAGAATATGTCTCATGGCGAGGAGAAATGGCCTACTTCCTCTTAGGCAACTTTGGGATGTCGGGATATAGATCAACGAGGGGTCTGTACTTGACTTTCGGTAATTCTGGCTGTATTCCATTAAGGTCAGCAGCTTTGTTTGTATTAATGTCTGATTGTTGCTTTTATTTCCGAGTAAAGAGAGGATGGACTTTGGTCTGTAATGATTACGGGGAAACTACATAGGATGGGGAGTCAGGGAGGGTTATTGAGTTCAGGTTATTTTCAATGATCTCTTTTTTATATCAAGAGCGAATTCCATCTCTGGATTGTGTCCGATTGCCTTGTTCGTCAAGGAGGAAGCAACCCTTGAGATCCCTATTTTAGCTAATTCCCTCACTCTTCTGTACATGGATCGTGAGTTGTCTTTCTTGAAAGCCCTTTCGCACTGTTCACATTTTTCCTTAATAAAGGCATCTTGAGTACGGTACATGACTTTCTCTATAGCCCGTTTAAGTTGTTTATATCGGTCTCTACTTTCCCTGTCTTGCTTGTTCTCGAGACTGTGCTTTTCATCGCGCGGCTGAATGATATCGTCGGTAATCCATGGCTTCTGGTCAGCCTTTTTGGCCACCCAGTTCGGACACAGATGCTACTGTCTACTAGGTAGACAATTTCACTCTTCGATCGAGTTAACGAGGATCTTGACGCGAGTCCCCAGATCTTGTTGGATAAGGTGGTAGTGCAGTCTGTTCGGTTCGGTTGGTCACTCAGGAGGTCTAATGGAAATTTGGAGAGATCTATAGACTGCTTTGAAGCTATTTTAAGTCTCGTTCTAAAATTAGACATTGATTATGAAGAGAAAGCATATTATATCATTGATATCAATTAAAACCAAACTGATATTTGAGCAGTTTGATTTTAAAGCGAATTACATTAAGTCTGATTTTGCTTCTATTGTACAGTCTTATTCATCACTACATCCTGTAAAACCATATTCATTTTCAACTGAAGCACAATCTCCAAATTCACAAGAAAATTCAATTGTAGACTAATTTAATGCCCAAAATCTCAATATCAGATATTAGAAATAAACCTGCTTTGTTAAAAAGAATATCAATGACGCCCTTTGCTGTTCCAGTAGCCGTTACTAAAAAAAACTTGCGAAAGAATCATCGTTCCCCCTTCATATTATTTACAAAAATAACACTGGTGGCCCCTGGCCCACATTGCTTATCAGATAAATGTCCTTTTCTTTTTTTTATAATTTAGTCTTTGAGCTCATTTTTTCCTTTTCCCCTTTTTCCACGATAATCTTTTCACTTCTTTTATTGACTCAGCAAGCTAATTAAGGTTCAAAGAATTCCCATCCAGACTAGGATTCGTCGGCCAGCTAAACAGCCCTTACTTATCGTTTTGGGGGATTTGAAAACGGTTAATTCATTACTGAAACCAACTGTTCAACGCGTAGCACGCCGGACCTTGGGGTTGATCAGAATGGCAAAAGGCGACACAAGCTCAGAGGCTATACGATATTTTGTCTTATCAATTTAATTCATTTCATTTTATACTTTTGAGAAAATAGCAAGTCTTCCCAATTTTTTTTTACGTCTATATGTTTCTTTCATAGTCTAGATCCAGGTTATGAGAGTATAGCCGTAATTCTTGCTTTAAGAAAATTAATTTCATACTTTTAGACGGGTATATTTTATTCAGAGGAAATATCCCAAAGTACGGCTTTTTAGATTAAGCCGGCTTTTGAGCATAGATACAAGTTACCCGTTCGGTTGTACCTGTAAGGTACCCCTCCCCAGCCCAGCTCCAAGTTTGGTAGCCTGAGGTGGCGATTGAGTAATATCGGCTCTGGGAGATTCCATGTGTGAAGTTTCTCCGGGACGGTTTTCTTTAGGCTACAAGAAGATAGCCTACAAGTCTTAATCATTATAGGTTATTTCATATTAGGAGAAGAGTGAAAGCTCCTGCATTACTGTTTGCCCTCTATGGATTTATGAGCTGAATTTATGAGAGTTTTGTCTGCCAATTTCCATGGCGAAACCTTTATGGCCAATTAAAAGGCCACTAGAACTATTAATTTAGTTTTAATGAGCCCTCTCCCGATCTTCTATCATGAACAAAAGAGTAAGGAAATAGAAAACCGCAGTAGATGATTTGTAGTGATGTCTTCTTAATACGTTCAATTTTGTCACTTTCTTCTTTTGTCAGACTGAAATGCCAAACAGGATATGCATATTCTTATAGTGGGAGGACGAACATACAAAAAATTAATTTAAGTTTATCCTTTAGAACCTGCAATTTCTTTAGAGTTTCAAACATTTGGATAGCAATCCAAATACTGTTTACTATCATGCTGTTTACAATGCTGTTTACAAATGATTACATTCAATTTTGTATTTTCATGCCAATATATCAGAGGAGATGACAACCTTAGCAGGCTAGTGCTATTGCTGAGAAGGCTTGGGTTTTATAGGTGGTTCGAATTCAGGTATGCTTTTCGTAAGGTATGAAAATGTCGTTACTGAGCACCTTTATTATCCACCATATTTAATTATTCCGCTCCAGATATTACCTCAGCTATAGAAAGATCATCTGTATACTTCAATCTTTCGTCTAGCCTGATAGCTATTTCATTGATCAAGAAGAGAAAGCATAAAGGACCGATTACAGTTCCTTGCGGTACACCGCAGAAAACCAGGAAAGAAAAAAAAAATTATTTTGTATTTTACTATCTGTTCCCTGTTGCTAGATAAATTTTAGAATATTAATATGATGTTCAGGAACATTTTTTCTCCGCCATCTTTTCCAGCAAGAAGTCTGCAAAACCTCCCTTCTTTTCAAAAAGAAAAAAAATCCTTCAAAACACGAAACCGTGAAATAGTAATTATTAATTCGGTGGGAATTTCGACACAAAATTTACTCACCAAGTCGTATCAAAATCAGAATGGAATACAACCATTAAGTAACTATTTAGTCAATTGGGCAATAAAAAGAAAAAAGTACCTACACTGCATAAGAGCCCAGACAATTCCGCTACTTCTTGTCATTGTTGCGTCACTAGAGCAGAGAGTCAAATAGTTGCCTTGGCCTGTCCAAATGACTGCAATGCCAAAGCCAAGAATGTCAGATGTTAGGTACAGCAGCCACGTCGTCGGTACGAGAAATGAACCCACAAATAACCTAGAATATGAGTTACAGGTTTAGTATATAGTATTATATAATAGGTTTAGTATATAGTATTTTTTTTTTTCGATAATTTTTTCCCCTGTTCTTTCCAGGTCATTAAGCCTTACGGGGGAGGCTGTATTGAAGTTGATAATTTTTAGTTATGAGCTTTTTATTATTATTATTGATTTATGTTATGTTTATGTTTCAGTAAATCTTGTCTCACCTGATTTTTTAGTGCTTTGTATTTTTGTTTATCTTAGGTTTCTTCAACAACTGGTTGCAGGACTACTGGACAACGAGCTACGAAACAGGACAATATCAACGCTTCTAGGGCTTTCTCCGAAAACTCTGGCCAATCGACGCAATTTCTTTTTAATCTTTCAAATCTCCATTCGGGGACAGGTCTACTAATATTCAAAGGAAATAATGGATTGAACTCAGAATCAGAGAAAGAAACAGAAAACTTGGACGGCCGTGAATTGAAGGCACAGAGTGAACTTCATTATAAACAACGTGAAACTGTGCCTAGACTGCAATATAATGAAGTAATCAAATCAGAAGTTCAGAATTCATTAAATCAGAATTCAGAAGATTTACACCGGTCCAACGATACTAGTCATTTACAAGCTTGTCACCTTAATATTAACAGACATACCTATGGTTGTGAATATGATACTATGAATTCTCCCTTGAAAACAGAAGAATTTGACGCACTAACGAGCCTCACGGCCGAAGACGTTCAAAGGACGTTAAATTCGTCAGATACTACCTTTTCTCCTTTTACAAATTTTATGGTTAATGATGATATTTTAGTAAACATTGACCCGTTAGATGTTCTTAGTGATTTTGACCTTGATTCGGTCAACTGTGATCTCAAACGAGTGGAAACTAAGTATGATGTACGGAAGCCAAATGATACTCAATGTAGTGATGCCACCAGTAATGTCTATATTACAGACTATTCGCCAGAATGGGCTCCAACGGAGGTATGATTTCTTCTGTTAATTTTTAATTCTACATATTTACACAGATATGTAATTCAAAAAGATATCCTTACTAATGCACATAAGTTCAAGCCTTTTTTTAGAGCGGGGCTGGTCAGAAAATTATCAATTGAAAGGAGTCTCTAAATTTTAAATTTAGTTTAAAACCCAAATATCCATGTGTTTTTGTGTAGAAGTCTATGCAGGGTGGGTCTATCGGGTGTTCAGATAGATCTTGGAAGCTATGTCACCTTTCATGATGTCATGATTATTGCATCTTATGTTATCTAATAGCAAGTGCCAAAACTAGAATATTGCTTCAAAAATCAAAACCTGAGTCATCCCCCTTTAGAAAAAAAAGGGGTGAAACAAGTGATCTTAACGAAAATCACTTCACCGGATTCAGCATATTAGAGAACCCAACAATAGAGATTTCAAGCTCCTCTATTCAAAAATATGGAATTTTGCATATTTTTTTTCCCAGACGAAATATCACGGATACGTTTTTTTTTTTTTTTTTTTTTTTTTTTTTTTTTTTTTTTTTTTTTTTTTTTTTTTTTTCAGGGTTCGCTGTATCAAACCAGTGATCCTAGAAGGTGGGGAGAAGGCTCATTTGATTAGAAATCAAAAGTTTTATTACCCTTTTCAAGTGACCAAACAGATTGGAGGGTAACTAGCCCCCCTCCCACGTCCCTTTTCGTTCAAAGAAATCCGATCAAAATTTTGAGATAGCTATTTGATTCAGCATAGTTGAAAGGCCCAATAACTATGGCTTTGGCGATGGCATGACCCCTCATAGTCCTTGGGAAAAGGGCTGCAAGTTGCGCAATTCGCCCATTATTTACATATAGTATTTGCTATAGGGAAATGTACAGACATTTTTGGGGGGTACTTTCAACGGGGAAACTTTCCGGGGGTTTTACACGGGGGGAGGGAAAGGAATTTCCTAGCGTGATTCGAAAATCGGTAAGAAATTAAATTAAAAAAAAAACAAGTTTTTTTTAACTGGAAGTAAGGACAAAAACGAGCAGAAATTTTTTAGTAAATAAGGGGAACTGCCCCTTCCTCAACCCTCACTCTTTACGCCAAAGTTTGACTTTTTGTCATAGTTCTTTAAGACACGATCTGAAAAGGAAGTATTTTTAAAGAACTTACGACCCTAGCGTAAAGAGCGAGGGTTGAGGAAGGGCCAGTCCCTATTCATATACAGAATATTTTCTGCTCGTTTTAGCTTTTAATGCTGCTGTTTACTTTCAGTTGATTTTTTTTAAATTCAATTCATTCAAAGAAATGCAGTGTCAACTAAACTTAACAGGTGAATATATGGGTGAAACAGGTGAATATATGAACTCGGAAGAACTCCAAATAAGAAAGAAAAAGTGGAAGTTGTAATATTAATCAAAAAAGATATTAAGACAATCAAATAATAATCATTCACTTGCACAAAGGAGCAACCCCAGATTGTCTCAGGAACTAAATATCTCGATTCTATTCAAGGGAATTGGCAGTGAGAGAAATGAGAAGAGACATGCCAATCTAACTGTAACGTGGGAAAGCAACAGCATTTTCTATTTTTAGCAATAAAAGCCTAACGAGTCTCAGTATTCATAAGCAAATTTGAATGCAAAATATTACCATTACTTTATTATATTTACGAGCTATGAAACACGGAAGTAGCAAAGCATTTTGAACCAGTTCAACTAAACTACTACAAAAAAGCACTAGTTCATTCACTAGTTGACACTACGACATTCTACTATCACTAGTATGACATTCACTAGTTCACACTACGACCCCTTCCTAAAAGGATGGTCCGGGAGTTCTTCCATTAGAATTAAAAAGAAGCTACAAGTGATAAGTTGCTTATTGGAACTTCAACGCATTAGGGACGACTGATTCGAAAAACAATCTTGTAGAGAAATGCTTCGGTAGGGTAGGAGAATATTGTGAAACATAAAGTCCCACATATCTTGGAAGAGCTGGATTTACCTAAGTCCTCACGGACCCTACCGATGAATATTCTTAGTTACTGTCGGATATGGCAATAACAATCCGTTGTGTGGTTACTTGACTTACGCCATATCATAGGAACTCCAAATGCCAGATGATTGGTCTTCTTCGCCTTCCTTATCCAAGTCTCTCAGTTGCATGTACATGTCAAACACTTGAACTGTTGTGCCCACGACTTACCACTGTCAACTTTCGAAACAAAGTAGGCCTATAATGCATGCGCTCTCTTCAGAAATGGTTTGAATGACTTCTGATTGGCTTGTTTGGTGAAAAATTATAATTTTGTTCCACAAAATGGTAGAAAATGACACCTTCTCATGGTGCAATCTTTTTGGCCACTTAAAAAGGCCACTGGAACTATTAACTTAGTTCTAATGAGTCCTTACTCGATTTTCTGTGTCCATTATTTCGATACGATCACCCCTGGGGAAAAAAGAGCAGAAAAACATACAAATAAACACGCATCTGTGATCTTTCTTCTGGGAAAAAAAAAAAATGCAAATTTCCATATTTTTGTAGATAGAAGCTTCAAACCACTAGAGAAAGATATGCTGGAGTCATCATATTAACAAGAATAGGTTGAATAGACCAGATTTTCCAGAAAGGCCCAATGCAAATATTAACAGCTTGATTATAGAAACAAACCCTTCAGAATAAAAACTGAGAAAAGGTCAGAAGCTTTTCCACGGGGTAGGAATTGGGGATGCTTACTTCAGGGACAAGTTACCCATTCTAAAGTGCATTTTCACGGGTCGTTATATGTTTCTCCGAGATGGAGGGAGGTTTCGGAGACTTCTTGAAGAAGTAGATGGGGTAACCTTAAAGGGGCTATGCGAAAGTTTCGTCAAAGGCGTTTCTGTGACGCATCCCATTAAAAAAAAATGCACTCAATTAACTGGTTCTTAGTTATCAAGGACTGTAAATTTCTCTTTTGTATTTAAAATCAAGCCCTTGAAGAACTGACCCTTTGTGGATCTTAGCCCCCCCCCCTCCCACGGATGCTGGGGGGAAACCTGTTGACTTGGATACAATTTCTTTTGCTCAGTTTTGAATTACATTTTTTACGAATATATCAACTAACTGGGCCTCTCCCTCCAAATCCTGGATTCGCAGCTGCTCCTTCCCGGAATGAATTTCGGGGTCCACCACTGTCTCGATAAAAAAAAAAAAAGTGCGCCATGTTACACAAGAAAATCTTTTAAAATTGTGTTTTATTTATAGGGTGGGTGCAAAGTATTAGTTGCTGGTCCTTGGCTGAAAACTGATTCTTCGTATGGCATCATGATTGACGGTCAGTCACTGGCAACTACTGTTGTACAACCGGGGGTCCTCAGATGCTATACTATGCGTAAGTACTATCGATTAGATCGAATTAATAGCAGAGTAAAATAACGGCATAGACTAAATTGAAGTAGTTGGAACAAAAATTGGTCTTTCCCAAAGCTGTAGACTGGGTAATTTCTGGTTGCTGACGCTGACTCCTAGAATTCTAGTATTTCCACTAAGACTCCTAGTTTCTTTTAATTTTATTTTTGCTTTCACTTCTGAAACTGTTGGCTCCAAACTAGGGATCCTGCTTTTAAATAATTGTTTGTTGTTCTCTCTCAATTGGAGTCTCAGTGGTTATAGTTATTAAGTTGTGACTATTGTCTTAAACTAATAAAGCTAACTATAATAGGATAAATAAAAGTATCTTCTAGCTTAACCATGTATAAGCTTCAACTGATTGTAACTTCTTGGAAAGGAAAAGGTATAATTTTCTGCGGTTTTCAAGATTCTGATTTTAACAATGTGTATTGTGAGTCAAAACTATAAAGGAGTTGCCACAGGAGATTGTGAGTCGTACTGATTGAATAAATTTCATGGTAACGAGATGAACTCGAACTGCATAGAAGTTTGCAAAAGTATGCTACCGAAGTTATATACTGCTTTACGTCAAACCTTTTTTTTAAGATTAGGGGTACTCGAGTATTTACCAAGTGGGACATTGATAATTTTTCAGAGCCACGAAGGTTTGAAACGTCAAGTATGCATTTTTTTAAGTGATTAGGGGTACTAGAATATTTACCAAGTGGATCACTTGAAAGTTTTTCAGAGGGATGGGGGAAATTCTTAAATGACCCACTTGGTAAATACTCTAGTAGCCCTAATCGCTTAAAAAAAAAAAAAATGCAGTTTTGACGTTTTAAACCTCCATCCCTCTGAAACGGAGACGGCATGGTTAGCAATTAGAGTTTTTCGTTCAGTTATGCATATATATATATATATATATATATATATATATATATATATATATATATATATATATTATATATATATATATATAGAAACGTCTGAGACTTAATAAACTATTAATGATAGACATTTACCACCATCCATGATAACAACTGGAAAGTGCTGATTTTTCTCTGAAGAGGAAAAAAGCCCACGTTCGCCACAAAAAACCAGCCCTGATTCGCCACTCTAGGACTGGCGAATCTGGGCCTGGCGAACCTGTAAAGCTAAATTTTTGCAACATACTTCATTGATATTTGCTTCATATTTCGTCAGATACACTCGATAAAGAAACGACAATCCCGTATACTTTAGCCTGGAAAATTCTGTATGGTTGGATCAAACCATATATCGAGTTTCACATAGTTTAAATACAGATAGCTTCAGACATAGCGTAGTCGAAAAATGAAGCTGATGGACTCGAAACATTTTCCTACAAAGCAGCAAATTCTCCAATTTAGAAAATTTTCCAAACAAATGCAGACAAGGCATTTGTTATTTATCCAAATACTTATGTATTTATGAGATAAATTAAAATCACAAACTTAATTTTCTATGAAAACAGAAGAATCACGTTTTTTGCAGAAAAATCATGGGTCTATGCACGGTTATAACACCAGTTTAACCTGTACTGACATGGAAAGAGGCAAAATCAAACCAAATGACATTACATGTATCCAGGTTATCAAATTAGCATGTCTGCCATATCTTAGCCATATATATCTTAGCCTGGAAAATTCTGTATGGTTGGATCAAACCTTGCTTGGCCCAAAACAATAGCTTGGTGAGGAAACTAAAAATAAACTTAAATTAAAAATAAAACAGCTGGTCAGAGCTGTTGTAATCAAAGCTATTGTACAGAACAAGAAAACGGCTGCAAAAAAACATGGAATACCGCGGACAACTCTGAGCGGAGCAAACAGAACAACAATATATATATATATATATATATATATATATATATATATATATATATATATATATATATATATATATATATATATATATATATATATATATATATATATATATATATATATATATATATATATATATTATATATATATATATATATATATATATATATATATATATATATATATATATATATATATATTATATATATATATATATATATATATATATATATATATATATATATATATATATATATATATATATATAAATGAAAAACTGTAATTGCTAACCATGCTAACCATTGCTAACCAACTGAATGAAAAACTGTAATTGCTAACCATGCTAACCATTGCTAACCAACTGAATGAAAAACTGTAATTGCTAACCATGCCGTCTCCGTTTCAGAGGGATGGAGGCTTGAAACGTCAAAACTGCATTTTTTTTTTTTTTTTTTTTTTTAATCGATTAGGGGTCCTAGAGGAACGGAGGTTTGAAACGTCAAAACTGCGTTTTTTTTAGACGATTAAGGGTACTAGAGTATTTGCCAAGTGGTTCATTTGAGAATATTTCAGAGGGATTGAGGTTTGAAACCTCAAAACTGTAATTTTTTTTAAAGGGATTAGGGGTACTAGAGTATTTACCAAGTGGTTCATTTGAGAATTTTTTAGAGGAACGGATGTTTGAAACTTCAAAACTGCATATTCTTTTAAGCGATTGGGGATACTAGAGTATTTACAAAGTGGGTAATTTGAGAATTTTTCAGAAGGATTGAGGACTGAAACGTCAAAACTGCATTTTTTTTTTTTTTTAAGCGATTAGGGGTCCTAGAGAAACGGAGGTTTGAAAAGTCAAAACTGCGTTTTTTTAGACGATTAAGGGTGCTAGAGTATTTGCCAAGTGGGTCATTTGAGAATTTTTCATAGGAATGGAGTTTTAAAACGTCAAAACTGCTTCTTTTTTTTTAGCGATTAGGGGTACTCGAGTATTTACTAAGTGGCTCATTTGATAATTTTTCAGAGCAACGGAGGTTTGAAAAGTCAAAAATGCATTTTTTTTTTTAAGCGATTAGGGGCACTAGAATATTTTCCAAGTGGGTCACTTGAGAGTTTTTTAGAGGGATGGAGGTTTGAAACGTCCAAACTGCATTTTGGGCCTAATTTTTTTTTAAATGGGTCCTTTGAAATAATTTCCGTACCATATTACATTCCTTATACCCATCTTTTATACTAGAACGTAAAGTCACCTTTTAGAAAATTAATTTAAAAAAAGTTTCCGTAAAAAAAGTTTTTCAAAGAAAAGTAAAGGCCATTTTAAACTTAAGATGAACAGATACAAATAACTATTAAAATTCAAACCCAAAATGACCAGAAATTACTATTAAAGAATAAATGAAACCGAAAACAAACAGAAATTAAATAAACAATCATAGCAAAAAAACATACAACAAGTAATAATATAAATGAATTAACAAATCATAAAGCGAGTAATGCTTAAATTGAATATACAAATCAAGCTTAAAACGAAAAAAATTATTTTGCTATTGAAGTATAAATTAAACCCAAAACGGACAGAAATTAAATAAACAATCAATAAACAATCCCGGGGTTAGGGGTGGGGGGTTTCAACCCCGGAAGCATAGTTATTTGGCCTTTGAACTTTTTTGAACAAAATGGCAACCTCAAAATTTTGACCGGATGCCCTTTGAAAAAGTGGAGCGTTGGCTAGTTGCCTATTGATCACTTTTGACTCTTATAAAAGAACTAGAAGCTTCAATTTCCGATTTAAATGAGCCTCCTCCAAAGTCAATACGACCACCCCTTCCACAAAAACCTTACATTCTAATAGTAGGCAACTTACATAAGTTACAATCCTTGCCCCGGGGGCTATGGAGGATTTCTCAACCCCTAAGTTATAGTAATTTGAATTTAGGACTATTTTGAACAAAACGGCCATTTCAAAATTTTGATGAGATGCATTTGGGAGAAAACGGCGCAAGGGGGGGGGGGCTTATTACTTTTTGATCACTTTCGATTCTGAAAAGTGGCATAATAAATTCGATTTCTGGTTGAATGAACTTCCTTCAAAGTTTATACGACCACACTTCCCATAGAAGCTTTAAATGTTAACGATGGCCTGCTAGTATAATGTACAGCCCTTTCCCCCAGGGACGGGGGGGGATTCAAACCGGAACCGTAGCTGTTTGACATTTGGACGATTTTGAACAAAATCGCTAACTCAAAATTTTGACTGAAAGCATTTAGAAAAAATGGCGTGGGGGGGGGCGGTTGCTTACTGTCCGATTATTCTTGACTTTTAAAAACGGAGCAAGAACTTTCGATTTAAATGGAATGAGCGTTTTCCAAAGTCTATACGATTACCCCTTTGATTTTTATCTGATGGATTTTGGGGGAGGAGGCGTGGGGGTTAGGCCTGCTGCCCTCCGACCACTTTTGACTTAAAAAGTAAACTACAGCTTACAATTTCCAATCAAATGAGCCCTCTCTGAAGTTTATACGAGTATCCCTGCCAAAAGAAACATATATGCCCCCAGGGCATAACTTACAACGCCTGCCCCCGGGCCCTGGGGGTATGTGTCGACACCGGAGTTTTTGTTATCTGATATTTGAACTATTTTTTTTTTTAATTGCTATCTCGAAATTTTTATCGGATGGGTTTGGGGAGAAGGGCGTGGGGCGGGGGCTAACTGCCCTTGGATCTCTTGAATTTTTAAAAAGTGAACTAGAACTTTCAATTTCCAATCAAATGAGCCCTCTCTGAAGTTTACACGAGTATCCCGTCCATAAGAGCCATTATGCTCCCATGGCATAATTTACAACGCCTGCCCCCGGGCGCTGGGGGCTTGTGTCAACCTCGGAGTTTTTGTTATCTGACCTTTTCAACTATTTTTAACAAAATATCTATCTCGAAATTTTATACCTGATGCATTTGCGAAAAAAAGGGCGTGGGGGGGGCTAGTAGCCCTACAATCTCTTTTGACTTTAAAAAGTGAACAAGAACTATCACTTTCCAAACACATTAGCCGTCTGTGAAGTATATACGAGTATCCCTTCCATAAGAACCATATATGCCCCCAGTGTATAACTAATAACGCCTGCCCCTGGGCCGTGTTGGGTTTTGTCGACACTTAGAGTTTTTTGTTATCTAACCTTTTAACTATTTTTAACAAAATGGCTATCTCAAAATTTTGTTTGATGCATTTGGGAAAATAGGGCGTGCAGGGGGAAGGCTAGTCGCCCTCCGATCTCTTTTGACTCTTAAAAAGTAAACTAGAACTTCCACTTTCCAAACAAATGAGCCCTCTCTGAAGTGAGCATCCCTTCCATAAGAACCATATATACCCCCAGGGCATAAATTACAACGCCTGTCCCCGGACTCAGGAGGGTTGTGTCGACACAGGAAATTTTGTTATCTGACCCTTGAACTATTATTAACAAAATGGTTATCTCAAAATTTTTATCTTATGCATTTGGGGGAAAAAGAGCGCGAGGGGGGGAGGGGGCTAGCTGCGCATTTTATCACTTTTGACTCTTATAAAGTGAACAGCTTTCAATTTCCAATCAAATGAGCCCTTTATGAAGTTTATATGACCAACCATATATGCCCCCAGGGCGTAACTTACAACGCCTGCCCCCGGGCCCTGTGGGGCTATGTTGACACTGGTTTTTTTTTTTATCTGAGCTTTGAACTTTTTTTTAACAAAATGTTTATCTCAAAATTTGTATCTAATGCATCTGGGGGAAAAGGGCGGGGGGGGGGCTAGCTCCCCTCCGATCACTTTTGACTTATAGAAAGTGAACTAGAACTTTCAATTTCCAATCAAATGAGCCCTCTTTGAACATTATACGAGCATCCCTTCCATAAGAACCTTATGTGCTTGAACCTTATGTGCTATAACTTACAAGGCTTGCCCCCGGGCCCTGTGGGGCTGTGTCGACACCGGAGTTTTTGTTATCTGAACTTTGAACTATTTTTAACAGAATGTCCATCTCAAAATTTTTGTCTGGTGCATTTGGTGAAAAAGGGCGGGGGGGGGGGGCTAGCTCCCTTTCGATCACTTTTGACTTATAAAAAGTGAACTAGAATTTTCAGTTTACAATCAAATGAGCCCTCTTTGAAATTTATACTAGCATCCCTATCTATAAGAACCTTTTGTGTCCCCAGGGCATAACTTACAACGTCTGCCCCGGGCTCTGGGTGGGTTGTGTCGACATCGGAGTTTTGTTATCTGACCTTTGTATTATTTTTAACGAAATGGCTATCTCAAAATTTTTATCTGATGCAATTTGGGAAAAAACGGCGTGAGGGCTAATTGCCCTTCGATTTCTTTTGACTCTAAAAAAGTGAACTAGAAATTTCAATTTCCAATCAAATGAGCCCTCTCTGAAGTTGTTACGAGCATCCTTTCTATAAGAACCGTATTTACCCCCAGGGCATAACTTACAACGCCTGCCCCCGGGCGCTGGGGGCTTGTGTCAACCACGGAGTTTTTGTTGTATGATTTTTGAACTATTTTTAACAAAATGGCTACCTCAAAGTTTTTATCGGATGTATTTGGGGGAAAAAGGGCGTGGGGTGCTAGTTGTCCTCCGATCACTTTCGACTCTTAAAAAGGGCAATAGAACTCTCGATTTCCGATCGAATGAGTCCCCTTTGAAGTTTATACGACGATCCCATCCATATGAAGTGCCTATAGCGTTGTCTATGATAAATTAATTAATCAAGCATATTTTACTAAATTACCTGTTAAACGTGTATCAAGAGAAGGGAAATGTAATTTCCATCTGAAATGAATAAAATTGGGTGTATAGTTAGAGCTAGTTATATAATAAAAATCCTTCCATGTACTACGATGAATAGGTTGCCTTCCAATTAGCTTAAGCATAATAAATGAAATAGAGAAACATGACATGAAATGTCTCCATTTTCCTGATTCGAAAGTAAACAACCGTCAGTTCCATAGAATATTGAACAATTTTCATATTCTAAGCTGGAGAATGGAAAAATGAGGACAAATTTCTTTGCTTATTGATATTATAGTAAGGAATCTAGCTATGTTAAACGTGGCGAAATTTAAGCAGAGACGAAGGTACAAGGTTTAACACCTAAAGGAAGAGCATTGTGTAAACGGGACAGCGCAACCTGGGCCTTTTTTGACAATGAAGGGCTGGACACACGTAGCTTTTTCGGCGCCAATTTACCTAATCGGTGCCAACTTGCAATGAAAACGGCGTCGATTCGACCTTGAAAAATAATCTAGTTTTCGGTGCCGATTTACAAAAAAGGCGCCGAATTTCATCGTGGTCATAAAAAAAGAAATCCTCAGTTCTTTCCTTTTCTTCGGCTGGAAAATCAAAAGGACTAAATAATAATAATAATAATAATTAAATATTTAATAATAAAAGAACTGCACAATTTAATAATGAAAGAATTTAAAATCTCATTAAATTTATTAATGAAATAAAACTTAAAAATATTAAAAAATTTAATAATAAAAAACTAAATGATAAGTTTAGATGAATCATGCAACTATCGATAACCTACAGTTAACTAATGGTGTCCATGATGTTTGGTTTTGAAAATCTGGCGCAAATGGCATTGTTTTTGTACTGCTATTGTTTTCCCACTGATCTGCTGAAATCGGTGCCCGAAAAAAACTGCGTGTGTCGGGCCCTGAGTTACAAAGTGAGAAAGGTTCTTCTAGTTAACCAATAGTCTTGTTTTCAACATTAGGGGCTACTAGTCACATATTTTAAAGGGTGGGGAGTATTGACCATTTTACTATTTTACCAACCGAGATAAAGGTTTGCACAAAAATTTTTAGTGCTACGATTTTACAGATTTGGTTTTTATCGACTGATGGAACACACAGCATGGTGTCTTCGTCACAAGCTTCTGTCCCAGTACTTGAACCGTATGATTTTAGTGACATTTTAACTTCTTAAAAGCTATGGAAGGTCAGTCACGAGCAGAAAATTTTCTATTCAAACGAACAGTTCGTGGTAATGAACTGTAAGTAAGGAGTCGCCCAGCTTAGTAGAAACGAAAACGCTAAAAAACGAAGTTTGGATATCAAAAGATACATCAGAAGAATTGGCTTTTTGTGCTGATTCCAAATATATAAGATTAAGTTTACTGTTACGGTCCATTGAGTTTACTATTACCCAGTAAAAGCTATGGACCTGAGCAAATTTGCTTTATTTTTGAAAAAAGGGGGGAACACCGACAAAAAGTAATGAAATCTTAATGAAAATTGCATCTTAATTGTTTTTTCCAGAGGTTGATCATATCGAACCAATGGTCCTAGAATATCGGAGAAGGCTCATTCTAAACAAAATTAAAAGTTCAAGTGCCCTTTTTAAGTGACCAAAAGATTTGAGGGCACCTAGCTTCCCTCCCGGGCCTCGTTTTTCCCAAAATCATCCGATCAAAATTTTGCGATAGTCATTTTGTTCAGCACAGTTAAAAGGTCTAATAACTATGCCTTTGGGGATAATATGACCCCCCCCCCCTCCCAGTCCCTGGGGGAAGGACTTTAAGTTATGAAACTTGTCCATCTGTACGTATAGTATTTGTTACTGGGAAGTATACAGAAATTTTTTGCGGCGGGGGGGGGGGGTTCTACCTGGAGAATTTTTCATGGGGAAGGAAGTTTCCGGTGCTGAATTTCTGGGGACAGTTTTACACTTGGAAATTTGCCAGAATTCAAATACGAAGTTGTTTTTATTCGTCTTATTTTTCTCTTTGCCGACTCAGTTTTACATGTGGAGATGTTCCAGGGAAATTTTCGTGGAGAAATTCTTAGCGAGGATGGAATTGTCCAGGGGGAATTTTCCAGTGTGGGGGATTTTGCGTGGTAGGAACTCTCCATGGCAGATTTTTGTGGGGAGGGAATTTTCCATGGAGGGGAAGCCGGATTTTGCGGTATTATTTGAAAAACGATCAAAAATTTAAATAAAAAAAAAGTTTTTCAACTGAAAATAAGGGGCAAAATTAAGCTGAAAACAAACAGAAATAATTCCGTATATACCTCCATATATAGGGTAGGAACTCCCCTCACATACAGAATAGTTCATGTTCGTTTTAAGTTTCAATGTTGCTTCTTGCTTGCAATTGAAAAACTTTTTTTTTTATTTGCGTTTTGAGTCTCTGGTAAAACTAAAGTTGTGACCATATTTTGAATATATCATTTTGGATATTTTCAAGAACGTATAATTTTGCCCCTTTTCAAGAGGTGGGTTTGACAGTCTTCATAAAATTTTTTCACCAGCAGTTGTAAAAAGATAGTGAAGCATGTGTTTTTGTATGAATCGTGACTGAAAAAACATGATTTTGACAGGAAACGACAAATTCGCGGGGGGGGGGAATTCTTCGTATGAGTCTTAACCCAAAAAATATGCTTTTGATTAAGAAAATATGTTTTCGTTCATTATTCCCACTTTCTTAATGCCAGCACATCGAACCGTTAATTCATCAGAGCAAATCATCTTCAAGGGTGAAGGGGGTGGGGCAAAGAAAGAAAAATATAATTTTAATACTAAAGTTTCCAGGGGGCTCATTCAGGTCAGTCTTGGGAGGGGTCAGTCTAAAGAGTATATATACAATCATGCACATACAACTGCTTGTCTATGAAGCCAAACTTTTCTTGTGCTTTTCATTATAGTCAAGGACCTGCGATTAAGAAAGATCGCTAGAAAATAGTTGCCAAGCTTCAACGAGCTAAAGAAGGTTTGAATATGGAATCTAGGGCAGAAACAAGCGCTGAAAACGAATATCTGGTGGCGCATTTAAAATTCCTTGCACCAATTGCAAAAAGGGCGTATCTGCAGAAATAGAAAAAAAAAACTAAGATTGGGTATATTTTTTGTCTGGGGAGCTTTTGTGAGCATTTTTTCTGGTAGAATATTTCTCCATGAGTGCAATTTCAGATCGTCATATATATAGAGAGGCATTATTATCTCCCCACTCTACTTTTCACGTTTACCTTGCCTTAATTCGCAATTGCAAGTATTAACAATTTACGAGTTCTCCAACTGATCGACTTTAGGTGAAAAAGCTATACTCTGTGTAATAGTAGTATTTTTGCAATTTCTCTCCCTTCCCTCACCCTAACTCCCCTGTTGTGACCCAGATCTTTCTACGCTCAGACATCCTCTTTGTGTTACACTTATGCGCCTAGCGCAAATTTTACGGGAGCGCTACCTAACAATGTGATCTCATTGCACGAACGTCAATGTCATCTCTGTGTTGATAATCGAAGGTTTTAAAGCCAACAAAAGACTGACTAACTGTCACAGACAAGAAGTATGTAATACAGACGTCCATACTGGAATACCAACTGAAATAATTTTATGGTCCCAAGAATTTAGTGCTTGTCTATCCTCAATTTCTTTCCAAAAATGCTAAAGGTTGTCAAGTTAAATCAGTGTTATATAAATATTAATTATTGCATAAGTAGTTCAAAGAATTAGTTTTAATCTATATTATTTGAGTGTATATTAAAATTTTTGTGGTAAGTGTCGGACAAATCGCAATTTTTTCAGAGCTTATGACAGTGAAGAGAATCCTGTTTGGGATAGATTCCAGCACTAACAGTGGACTGAAGTAGCTTAAAAATATTTTGAGCTTTGAACTCGTTTTATATACTCCTTCAATTTTTGAGTTCAGGGATTCTACGTTGGCGCTTCGAAGCCATGTTAAGTCTACCGTGCTAGACTTTCTGAGAGAGGCCACTGGCTTGCGTGAATGGCCTGAAAACCTGAACTTCGACGAGGAACGTTGCTTGTATGAGTTGTTATTTTCTTCATGTCACTGGCTCTCCAAAAGCCACCAGCTAAATATGAAACCGTCGAAATCTATGCCATGTGGCTGCTTAAAGCCGTGTTGAAAGGGATACCTGAAACAGCAAGTAAAATGCATGTCGTGGGTGACAGGTATGACGGACTGTTTGGTCACACTGATCCAAATGGTGGCAGCATATCTTTGAAGGACTGCAGTGGATGTCACCAGTTACGTGGCCGCTGCTCGACAGTCTACTCCTTCTCGACGAGCTCAAAAATTGGAAACTAGACAAAGATTGTTGCAAACACCAAGAGAAAATCAAATTTGATGAAAGCAATTTATGAAACATGGGAAGCAAATGGACTTGACTATATAAGCAGCTTAAGTACTGCCGACACCTTGCGTGTATGGCTGTCTGGAGGATTTGAAGACAGGATGAAAGCTGTATGTTTAAGTCGTGATGTTGATCCGCTCAGTTTCGAGGAATTTCTGTGTAGCACACATGAGGATGCGGACACCAGAATGGTTCTGCATGTTGCCTTTTGCTTCAGAAACGGCTTTGAAAGAGTCACTGTTTGTGCTAATGATATTGATGTAGTTGTGATATTAGTGGACTAATTCCCTCATCTCCTTAAAATTTTTCCTGGGAGAGTGTTTGCCTCAGCTTCTCGTGAAGTTTCCAAATTATTATGTCCCCATTGATCTTTTATTCCAGAGAACGGAGAAGCAAATGTTGAACTCCCTGGCGTTCATTCACTGCATTTGGGGGTTTGACACAACGATTTACTTTTTCTCCAAAGGTAAACGAACATTCTTAGCGTCCGCCTAGAAAAGCGGTCTGTGCATAGAGATTCAGTGTGAAGTACAGAAGTTGAGAGATGAAACCTTCGCAGAAGCCAGTATGTTCTCCTTCCAAGAAGTTGCAAGAAAGCTGATCATCAGCGCTTATGGAAGGGATTCTAATCAGTTTTCCCTCAGTGATTTATGAGTGCACTTGCACCCTCTAACAAGAAGCTGAAAGTGTTGCCTCCTACAGAGGGAGCGTTTGTGGAACATTGTAAGCGTTCTTACTATCAGCTTGCAATCTGGAATGCCTAATTGATTGCAAGACCCTGTCTACCAAGCCCTTTGAGTTATGGATGGCAATATTCTGGACAAGATGTGGTTCCTGTTGTTTCGAGTGCTTCCGTCGGGATATTCACAACTCTTTTGTGAGTGTAGCAAAAAGTACACCAAGAACTGTAAGTGCCTTCCTCGATTTTGTGATGTTTTGTGTGCTTGTGCCGGAAAGTGTGACTATTTCTGCAGCTAATTTTGTATTTTGGACGAACTTCTATCGAGGCTAGGATTCAATATCTTTGCACTTTAGTTTATTCCAAATGGCTTCTGTTTTGACGCCACTAACAGAATGGAGTTGCAAAGGTGTTGTCACCTTCCCGTGCAGCCCCAGTTGCTCTGTTCCTCCCCCTTTGAACATAACTCTAATGCAAGTAGAACAAAGCTAGTTTCTGGTGTCACCACTTAGGTGCGTTTTAATAATATGCAGGTAGGAAGCTAGATCTGATTGTGATCATCATTTTTTCTTTTCTCTCTCGGTACATTATTCTGTTTCACATTGTAAGTTCAAACCTCTCATCTAGGTCGAAAAACAGAAAATATTCGATTATGCAAATTAGGTGATATCTCCTTTGGCGCACCACATTTTCGTTGGGTCCGCCTATATTCGTTTTCAGCAGCCAATTCTGCCCCAGCTAGATTCCCCAAACCATCTTTAGCTCGTTGAAGCCTCTGATGTTAGAATTTTGTTGGTTGGGTCCCTGACTATTAAGTGTTGAATTGAATTTAAATGTCGAATATTTATAGTCCTAAGGCAGTGAAGGATTTACTGTATTTTCCGTTTTTGTTTGCCCGTTGCTTCGTAAATACAAGTGTTAACAACACCTGACCCATTAAAAGTGACAAAATTGTGTCAACGGATCAAAGAATAAAAAAATGAGACTGGATAAGAAGTCGAAGTAGTTAGTGTTTTTTTCCTGGCATAAAATTAAATACTAACTAACAACTGTTCGGCGGCTAATTTTCAGTTAATTTCTTTTTTTTTCTTTTTTTTTATCTTTCTGTCTGCTACGTTTTGTAAACTCTGTAGAAATGCCTCTGTTCACCTGACATGTACCAATGATCCAGAAGTATGCGTCATTTGTTATAAAAAATTTACTACATTTTGTTAAAATGCGTGTCTGTGCCACACACTAGCTGATCCGGGAGGCACCCCCCAAGATTTTTCTGGCGCCGTCATTCCTTGTTTTTTTTTCTGTTTGTCACTCTTTTTTTTAAATAAATTTGTTAATTTGTTCAGTTATTGGTGGCCTTCTCACATTGGCCCCCTTACTCATGATTTTGCTTATTGGGGCTCTTGCCACATTGTCACCTCCCCCAAGATTTCGCTCTAGATCCGTCTCTGGTGCCACAGCCTACAGTAAGGTAAAACAAACTTTTATTCCTAATCTAAATTTGGTTACACTTTCAGTTTTAACACCAGGCGTTACTGAAAAAAATGTATTAACAGTTTCGTCTTTTGACATTGCGACAATCATATACCTTTTTTTTTTTTTTTACTTCCTTCCTACCATAGATTTTTTTTTTTTTTTTGGTTTCCGTTAAATAAAATTTTAAAGCTATTTAAATTCATGCCGTCACTGGCTATCAACATAAGTGATTCTCTTTTTTGCTCTGCTGCTTTATAATGTAACCGAATAGCAATAACAATTAATAATTGGCTGTTTACATGATTATAAGCAATATTATCTTTCATTTCATAAATTTTTAGATTGTTTTTTGGTTTAGTCATTAAAATAATTGATTAAGCACCGTCATATCAGTTTTTGTTTTCATTGAGTTGAATTAAGAGTGGCTCTTAAATAGTTAGATTCACTAAAGTCATGAATAACTTCTCTGTTACTGAGGTGGTCATTACCTATATGAGCTCTGAGAGTCTTAGTTTTGTTTTATGCTAATGAGCTGGCAAAGACGTACCGTAGCATAAAAACACACATGCTGCTTTTAGTATGTATACATACTGAGATCATATACATCTTTGAATGTATGTTTGTTTTGACGTGAACTCACATTTATACTGAAACTCGTACATGCACATATTCTTTTCACATATTTAACACACAAATTCTTTAAGCTTTTAACATGGGATTCTCAAATAATATCTACTGGTCAATCCAGAGGTTGTCGATCTTTTTTGGGTTATGACTCCCTAAAAACATCTGGTTTTTTCGTGGCTCCCTTCATACATCAAATTTTTTCGAAATTTTTTAACTTCTTGAAAAATTGGAAAACTTGTTTTTCTAAAATCTGTTAGTCGTTTAACAGCGAAAAAATTAAAACATGTGCATTTTCCTAAGAATAATATAAAATATAAAATTTCAACTATTTCGTTAATATTATGTTGAGTTAGACAGTCACCATAGTCGTCAGTGGCTGGCCGTTGTGCGAATTCATTCAATAAGAGTTTGACATGTAATTGAAGTGTATTTTATTGGGATTAGTCTAGTTTAGAAATAAATTAAGCCCAAGTTTTAAATGCAGAATCATTATATTGAACATGCAGGGTGGGGTACTCCATCGTGAATTTGATAGTAATGGTATTGGTGAGGAATATTTGAATGCCCGTTATAAGTTCCTTCAGGATTTGAATAATGATTATGACCCGAGTGATTTATCGGTTTTCACTTAAATTGCCAGAAGCTGTTGCTTCTGACTAATTCGTTTGAGGTTCAACTACCTCTTATGGTAGATACCCTGATGACATTAATTTAAGCATCTCTTCACAATTTAAGTATCCCAACTTAAGGGAATCCTTCTCTCATCTTTCCCTTGCCCAAAGAATTCTGATCAGGTCTCGATTCCGAAAAAGATACAACTAGGATGCTAGCTGTTACTCACCATTAAATTGTCTCGAGATCTGACAGACCTTTTCCGTAGATATCCCAATTACAGACATTTTGAGATCCCTTCCCCACAAAGGACTCGGAATGCTTACAGGCATCCAAAAGGCGCAGCTTGCAAACCATGTCTCACTTCCTGTCAAGTTAGATTGAGATGTGACAACTCCTTCTGGTAGGTTTGAATAGGACGACATTCTAGAACTCCCTCCCTCCTTCTCATCTATAGAAAAATTTTCCGTTGAAATTCTTTAAGTTTTAAATCGGGTTTTATTTAAATGTTTATGTGCCCATACAAATTCAGAAGATTGGGTCAGTGTAAGGAATTTCATTTTATGAAAGTTAAGTCAGGATTACCCGATTGACTTTTCCAGAATTTTATTTCAGAAATCTAGAATAAATAAAAAAAAAAATTATGTCATGTCTCGAAGGGTTTCTCCGTTGTATCTGAGTCCTACATCATAGGATCCCATAGAAGTTTACAATTGCTGCTAGAATAGTTTCTGTTTTGTTCGTATTTATGCTATTTAATTTGTTAGGAAAAAAGATTGTTTTTTTTTATTTGTAACATTACTTCAAATTTGTAAACTTTAAAGAAACGTTTCTTCTTCGTTTCATAATCTCCACAGAGGAATCAAGAAAAACTTTAGAAAGGAGTTTTTGTCTCTTACCGTTTCCTGGTAGTAGTGTTACTTCACAACTGTTGAAACGTTTTCCTACTTGTTTTTAGTGTATTTATTATTGTTACTGAAATTTTGTTTATCTTTAGCACATCGTTCCGGTACAGTTACTCTTCAAGTAACGTGTGATTCAGAAGTGATCTCAAACACATTAGTATTTGAATTCCGAGAAGTGAGAATTTCACCATCGGTGCCGTCTGAAATGCAGTATCAACCTACAGCCACCCTTCATCATCATCCAGATTTGATGATATCAAGAAGTCCTACTAAAACCCCTGAAGCTACTATAGAGAAGTATAAATAATATCAGTATTTATAATCAATCT
The DNA here is from genome assembly GCA_027921565.1 of Artemia sinica. Classification (NCBI taxonomy): domain Eukaryota; kingdom Metazoa; phylum Arthropoda; class Branchiopoda; order Anostraca; family Artemiidae; genus Artemia; species Artemia sinica. The sequence continues at coordinate 49,816,559 of CM051260.1, read as the reverse complement.
TTTAGAGGAAAGGGGTATAGATGTATTGCATGAAAACAACTTTTCGGAGTGGAATATCCCTCGATCGTTAAATAAAAAACATTTATCACAGTCGAAGTAACGTACAGTAGCGAAAAGTCCTATACTCTCCGTTGAAGATTTTGAAACACATCTAAAACCACACAAGCCAAACCACTCTTCCTGACCTCGCCTTACCACATCCCGCCTTCGCGCATGCGCATTGACAAATGTTTCCGATGGTAGAACCAAGTAGCATCTGAAAATATGGCTCTGACGGTCTGGGAACTTCCCAAATTGCGTGCTATGAAATGTGTGTCATTTTTGCAGAAACATTTCGCTACTGGTATATACTTATACTGTGCTATTTATTTATGCGCTATTTAATCATAAATGACCCCCTATAAAGATCTTTCCTAGCTAAAACACCCCAACGTGAATTCGAATTGTTCCAACTTCAAATCCTTGGTCCATCCTTGGAAGGGATTACTGCTCTAATGAAAGATAGTTCTTTTTTGATAATTTGGTGAATATTATTTTTCGTGCTTTTTCATCTGGAAAGAGAGAGAAAGCATTTCATCCTGTTATGTGCATAGAGGTGTATAACGTAGAAAATTAGAGTTTACCAAGAAATAACGTTTATAAGGATTGGGAGTAGTTGATGTTTCAAATCAAGCCCTTTTTTCACCCAACTATAAAGATTCTCATGCTTTGTCGCTTGTTTTGATGAAAAATGGTTATTGTAGGGTCATGTGTCAATTCCTAGGGCTAAATTATAGTATTTGCTGCGTATTTTTTCGCTGTTTGCTGTTCCCCACCTTCTCAAAATCATACAGGATATGTAAATTGCAACTTTTAATAAATAGGCTTTTAACGTTTAATCAACATAGTTTATGTTCAATTGCTGACTAGATACTTCCTTTAAAAAAAGTTGCTGACAAAATTGTTAAACAAATAAAGAATTTAAGAAACGTCCCTGACATTAACCATCTTTATGTTTGACCCATGAACCGTCCTCTATGGGAATTCGCCCATCCTCTTAAACTGTTCAGTACCTCAAGTTTTAGTTGCAAATCTGTCATCTAGTCTACGACAGTCATTTGTTATTTACACATGTACATGATGTATCTTATTATACACACATAAAGGTAAGAAAAATGTGTCAAAGCAGCTTCGAGACAAAAGTGAAATAATCAGATACTATTTGCACGGTATAGAAAGTTTTTTTTTTCTTGTATTATCGGATTTCCTCTGCTTATCTTGGGACACATATTGTATCGTATTCTATGGGCTTCATCTTTTCTGGACATTTTTTGAGGCGTTCTTCAACAGATCCATGACAAACTGGTAAGCAGATTACCAGTAAGCAGGATTATGCTCTTCTTTTATTAGAAAAATTTACGTTGTTTTGCAGTCTCCAGGCTGTTTGAAAGTTATTGGAAATTCATTATATTCCTTAGCAGCTTGACCGTGTAGAAAGGTCATTTCAAACCTAGGTTAAATCTTAAATTAATTTATTCCGAAACTATTTTCCTAAGTTAGTATCTAGTCAGGAGCACTTGGCATAAAGTTCGCCTTTGAGTCTCTCATTTGTTCTCACTTTTCTAAAATAATTAATGACCTCTCAACTAAGGACAAAGGTTCCCGAAAATAGAATATTGGGACTAGAAAAAATTTTGCTTCCGCTCGAATCGTCAAAGCAGCTTCACGACAAAAGTGAAATAATCAGATGCTATTTGCACGGTATAGAAAGTTTTTTTTGCTTATATTATCTGATTTCTTCTGCTTATCTTGGGACACGTATTGTATCGTATTCTATGGGCTTCATATTTTCTGAACATTTTTTGAGGCGATCTTCAACAGATCCATGACAAACTGGTAAGCAGATTACCAGTAAGCAGGATTATGCTCTTCTTTTATTAGAAAAATTTACGTTGTTTTGCAGTTTCCAGGCTGTTTGAAATATTTTGGAAATGCATTATATTCCTTTGCAGCTTGACCGTATAGAAATTGTAAATATCTTTAGGTCAGTAAACCCCAAACCACAGTTAAGGGTCATATATAATTTAAAATAATTGCTAATTCCGTTGGTGAAACCACTTAAAGATTTCCAAAACTAATGCTATATTTTACGGCATTTCCCTTACTTCTCTTGTGATCTGTCACAGTGTTCAGTCTATTTTAAACCTAGGTTAAATCTTAAATTCATTTATTCCGAAACTATTTTCCCAAGTCTAGTCAGGAGCACTTAGCATATAGTTTGCCTTTGAGCCTCTCATTTGTTCTCACTTTTCTAAAATAATTAATGACCTCTCAACTAAGGACAAAGGTTCACGAATATAGAACACTGGGACTAGAAAAAATTTCGCTTCCGCTCAATTCTTTGCTACAGCTTACTAAAAAAAATCATCACCTGTGCAACAAATCAAAGCGTGAAGATTCTCCACGCTTTGTTCCAGCTTGTTTTGACTGCTTATTTGCTAACCAAAATTGGTTATTCATTGAGTTTGACACATGATTTCAACTTCACACACTACAGGGATTCGTAACATGAAATCCCTTGTACTAATGCCGTTGCCATTACTTACGCTTGTTGCCTTGAAAATTCAGGATTGCCCTATAAAGTACGGGAATCCCCCATCTTCTACTGTCGAGTTTAAATCAGAGTGATACTATCATTATCAGTTATCGGCAGGGGTGTTGTCACATTTCTCAGCACCGGGGGAAGTTAGGGTTAGTTGCATAAGCAACCCGTATGGTGCTGAAACACACTCTTGGCTATCTACTCTTGGTTACCTAGCTACTTACATCCTGAGGGGACATCTTTGGGTCCTACCTTTGGGTAGAGAATGAACATGGAGTCGGCATGAGGATGTGTTTTGTGCAGTTCGCATAGAATGATGTACCGTCTTTCAAGGTTTCAATCCGTGTCTTTAGCGGTCTTCTTTGTGGTCGGAGTGATCCATCAGTCCTAAGTTTGGAATTTTGTGAAGATCATCTAGTTACTTCAAATGAATTTTTTTTTTTTTTACGTAAATTTTGGGGCTTTCGATTGTTTTTATACTATTGGGGAAAATCTCTCCAGTTACTTTTTGGCTCTGACTAACAAACATACCTTTTGCAGTACTTCATTGTGGTTGTTGTACAAGCAGTATTTCTATTTTTTTTTTTTTTTTTTTTTTTTATTCCTGTAAAATTGTTATTCAAAGCTGTTAAATTATCCATCGAATGTTGGTGTTTTCTTTACGTGTTGTTTTTTGTTTAATTTTTTACTTTTTTTTCGATCATCTTTCTCAGGGATTGTTTCATTTCAGTTCATGAAATGTGGCCTAATAGTATACTTTTTTAATTTTTTTACCCATACCCCGAAAAGATCACTTAGTACACCTTCCCCTTTCCAGTTATTGCACCTATTAGCAATGGTGCATACACTCAAATTTATTTTATGGACCGAAAGGCAAATTTTTAAAACGGAAAAATAGGTGAATTACACAAAAATATAGCAAATTGTCAGAAAATCGTATTGAAATTAGGGAGAGATCTTCAGGAGAGAAAAGTTAATAATAGTGGGGCATATGATACTAAAGCACCTCCAAAAGGATCTTTGTCACCAATAAAACATGAAATTTTGTTATGAACCAACAATCCCACGTCATGCTGCTCACACTTCTCAAGGGTGACCTAGGATTGGTAGTCTTAGACCGAAACACACGAATTTGTAAATGAGAAAATTTTCTTAGCAGTCATCTTTAATAGTTTCATTGGTTGTTCCAAAAATATCTTCTTCTTCTTCTAGTATTTCTCTTGTATTTTTTCCTTATGCCGAGTTCTTTCTTCTTTCTTTAAGTATTCCGTATTTCAATTTTTTTTTTATCATTTTCAGCAATAGTTTCATATTGGATTGCTCACACTATTCTAGTATGACAAATGATTTGTCGTCCGAGACGGAAGTACAAAGTCACGAGAGTGGAAAGTTCTTTAAGAGGTCGTCTTTTGATTCTGTAAGTCCAGCTAGCAACTCATTGGCTGACAAATGGAAACGTCCTTTCGATAATCGCTTTCCTAAATTGACAAGGTAAGAATTATTGGACAGGAAGTTATAAATGTTAGTTTGAAATGGAAAGAAGAAAAGAAGCTAGAGCATAACTTTTTGGTGTTAATAACAGAAGCTTTCCTATTGCACAACTGAATGGTGATATCTGGAATGCTTATCAAAAAAAATGTTTTTTCTTTTCCCGTAGAGGTCACTTTTATATCATTTCCGACAATTTGTTACAGTGAATCTGTCTATTCTGACAAAAAAAAAAAAAAAAAAAAAAGATTTCTGGATACAGATTTAGAGGGTCGATTCTGATAATTAAGAGAAGATAATAGATTTTTCGGTGAACGTTGATGATCTATTTTCAGCACCGAAAAGAAGGGAAGACAAAGAACAAAAAGTCGAAAAAAACCTTGACCATCAAAAAAAAATTGGAAATATACGATTGAGCTAAGAACTGGAAACTGAAAACGGAAGAATTAAGAATACGGGTGAATAAAAACCAAGAAGATGGACATGGAATTTTACAATTTCATTGTCAGGTCGTCCGCGGTTGGGGTGGGAGGACCTCATAAAGAAATATTCAAGGGAAATGGGAACGTCCTGGGAAGGCACAAAGAGGGGGGGCTGTGAATAAATTGGGATAGAGGAGGAGCGCGCGTTTCTGTGTTGGCCTCAAGCGTTTTGGTGCTTCGGTTTGTCGTTAGTAGTACCAGTAGTAGTATTTAACTCTGGAAAAGAATAGTCAGCAATTTTACTTGCATCTGATCTTTTGCAAGAATTGAGTGAGCACGAGAGGAGGTTGACAGTAGAAAGCACTGACATCATTTTTTCTTGCCACATTTTAGGCACTACCATAGAAAGATTTACAAAAAAAAAAAAAAAAAAAAAAAAAAAAAAAAAAAAAAAAAAAAAAAAAAAAAAAAAAACTCGAAGAAATAGACTAAGGATTGGATTTCAAACACTCCATTAGGCCTTGGATTTATGTTACCCTTCAAAGTTATAATGCAGTGAAAAGCCTACAGATCTTACTTGCATCAAGTGAATAAGACAGTCAGTCTGTTTTTTTCTAATTTTTCGGTTTTTAATCTTAATTTCTAAGCACGACCGCTTTTATCTTGTTTTTCTATATTGATAATTAGACTTTTCGCCGTTTTCGTCTTCCCTGATCTGCACTGATAAAGTACTATAAATGGCAATTACAATGTCCGCTTGTTTTTTGTTTTATTTGCTTTTGTTGGCTTTATCGCTTTTTCTTGGAAAGCTTTGATTTTCTTTCGTTTCCATCAGCGCCATCTAGTGTTGTAACCGGGAATTTTGCTTGTCAAGAACTATACTGGGAGGCTAACCTTGTCGCTGGAGTTTAAACATTAAGAATTATTGGAAAATTACAAGTATTTATAGTGATTTGGATTATAAAAAACATTATATGGATCATTATTTCTGTTTTTAAAAATATAAAGATGAATTTTAGGCGCATTTGGATAGAAGACATGGATAGGGAGGAATCATCCATTTAAAATTGGCCCGATTGCCCGTCATTCGGAAAGCAATGTTGTAGCCAAGAAGGACCTAAAGAGCTTGCAAAAATCTAGTCTTCTTGTTTATTTCTGTCTACAGTATGAGATAGCAATGTATGCATTTGGCCTTAAAAAAAAGACTTAGCTGTAAAACCTGGATTGAGATCGTTGTAGATGAAAATATTCATCTTTTTAATTAATAGTGAAAACAAAATTATGATACTTTATGTCGCTTAATTTAGTCGTTGAACGATTTCTATTAGCTGAACTATTTTGCAATAAGTTTGCGGCAACATTCTCTTCTTGTTTTTATTTTCTTTTCCTTTTTCCTGTTATTTTTGTATCATTCTAAATATAAGTTATAATTTAATTCTCTGTTTTCATTTCTCCTGTATTTAGTTGTTTACTCATTATTTTTTACTATGTTTATCTTTTAAAAGAACAGTGTTAAACCAAAAACGAGGTCTGAGTCCAAAAAAACCTGTTCAATCAAAAATGAGGACGTAGGAAAAAAAAAAAAAAAATTCGACACATGGTAAGCAATGGTGAATTTTTCTCTTGTATGAAAGATATGAAATCTCCTGTACAATAGGAAATATTCACCTGTTTTTGTTCATGTACTCATCGTCTGTGAATCCCCTATTCTTATTTTCAGCTTCCATTAAAGACAGAAAACTAATGTGTATATTTGAACTTAAAGCTGCAAATAGAATGATGCCACATCCGAAACAAGATCTCCATCATTGCATTCCCTTCTTCCTCATATAAATACACACCTAATCCTGTCTGATGTTGAGCTACCATATACGTTCTACCATACTCGAACGCATTGTCTTTTAATACTACGGCTACTATTACTATCTACTGGCTGCAACACAAGCCGCCTTAGCAGCTGCGCAAGCCCCTCCTCTATCCGAATTTATTTTAAGCTTCCCTTTTTAGACCCTCCCAATGTTTGTGGTATTTTCGTTTTATATTTTTGCTTAGTTATACAAACGCTTAGGTACGAAGTGAAACTTGCTGTTCAGTAGTTGATGAAAAATAAGCTATTTCGTTGATAAGGCAAATGAAATGACAATATATAATTATATGAATAACGGGTAAAGCTGATTCAATAAAAATTGTACCCTTTGTTTATATATCTGTGTTTTTTTCGTATTATTTATTAATATAAAGGCAGTGTTTTCAAAGAGATTACTTATTTCGATAAGACAACTTGCTTGGTAAACAGCCATTCAAGAGGCTCAAAACATTTTCCTAGAGGTTATTTTTCCCTATGAATATTTTAAAGCATAAAGATGAGTTTTATTGAAGGTCCAGATATGCTGGTAAGACTATGTGATGGATTAAACGCTACTGAAAACACTGTTGAAATATTTTCCGAAGGGAATAATTTGACTCTAAACAATTTGAAGCATGAACAAATAGTCCAAATAAATGACTAAAAACCCTTAATGCAATAGTCGAAGTGATTTAGATCTTCTGTCTTTTTATTTTTATATTAATTAAAAAAAAATTCCACGAAACAAGATTTTCAAAGAAAAGTAAAGAGCTCCAGTAAACCAA
>CM051260.1:49601937-49804437 GCA_027921565.1 Artemia sinica | reverse complement strand
TTAAATACTTGCTTCGCAAAATAATGTGCACAAAAGGAACACTTGAAGTGGAAAAGAAAGAAAGCGACACAGCGGATCTCCAAACATATAGTGAAACACTTCATGACGAAATCTTCGATATTTGTGAAGTTCAAGACAAGGATTGCCTTTCGTTGCTATCGTGGAAATACACTGTCTCTGGAATTCTCTGCGTTTTCAGCTTTGACTCTTATAAATTTTGTAGCCTTTTAAACTAAGGCACTTTAAGCCAAATCTATGGTTGTAAAGTCAACGTTTCAATGAACTTATATCCCTTCTTTCGTTGCTTGGTAACGTGAATTTAGCCTCTGCAATTCCATATGGAACAGACGAGGATTTGCAACAAACGGTGGGCCACACATTTACGAAAAAGGTGTGGTTGGTCTATCTAAGAAAAAATGTTTTAATTACCTTTCACTTAATCTTAGAAAATGAGGTCATGAGATTGAGAAATATCGAGCCAGTAGCTTATAACATCTATCAAGGTTGAGTTCTGTCGGCAGGGCCACCGATCTTCGGGAATTTTTGTTTTACTTAGCAGAATAGACAATTGGTCGGACGTGTTTCAAAGCTAAAAATATGAAAAATAAAGCAGCAAAGGTAATAGTTGTCTTTTTTTGTTTCCTGTCAAACTTTATCTTTTCTTTTTTTGTAAGTTTATGTGATATGGTGGCTCAGCGGCTGTGCCGAAATATTTCAACCAAGCCGACGAAAAAACGTTTCCGTTGGAAAAAAAAAACGAAGTTGTTTTTCACCCTGTCTAATATTTTTACTTGACGTTTTTGTGTCCTAATGAAACAAATGAACTGATTTTTATTGTTTCCGCTACGCGAACAGTGCATGAGCCCTTTCGTGTCAAAAATAAACTTTGCTGTTTAGATTCATTTATTATTTAGACTTATAAAATACTGGGTGCCCAATATGAACCACCTGCATAATTAACTGCAAAGGGACTTCTAAGACTCAAAAATATTTATTGCAATGGTGATAAACATGTAGGACCCATTTTTACATAAAGGGAGGGAGGGGCTTAAGCGTAACTTGGAAGAGTCTTACCCTTTAAAGTACGTTGGTGGCGGGATATCCCGTCCGAGAAGAACCTTATATGTTTGGTTTGTTTATATTCAGTAAGCTTAACTGTAGTTTTATGTCGAAAAGTTAAATGTATAATTTTGAAAATCTAAGTGTACAAATTGTTCCTGTTTTTGATCCAAAACTAAAAGATGGAAAGAAAACTGTTTTATATTGTTCCATGGGCTACTGGTTGGATAGTTTATATCATCTATTATTTTGTAAATTGACAAGAAAAATGGGAGGGAAAACCAAAATGACTTCGATATCTGTTTGAAAAAAATTGAAAGACCTAGCTCTTTTCTTACCAACAAAATAGAATTGATTTCAGTACAAGTTAGCAAATGATTAGTAAGTGCCCAAATCTCTGGTATTATAATTAAATATATGAAGGGCCACGAAATTGTCGAAAAAAAAATATAGATGTCAGATTGTCAGTATAGAAAATTTAACTTACTAGTATCTCTCCAAGCTATGATCCCTTTCTTTTAAATTATTTCAAATGTGTGTACAATGATTTTTATTGTATTTTTCGCTTTATTTGTTAATTGTTTTTATTAATGCTGATATATATATATATATCTTGACTGTTATTATTAATATTTATTTTTTTCATCATTTGTTATTATCACATACTTTTTGATCGCAAATAAAAACAATTCCTATCCTAAACCAATCTAACAGAAATATGAATGGGGGGGTCGTGTTTTATTTATTCGTTATTTTGTTTTATAGATAGCAGTCAATGCACTAGTCAGAATCGTCGTGAGAGTGTCAGCTCATGTGATTTTAATCTTGTTCAGCTGACTGGTGAGCAGGACTCCCGAGTATTGACCTTAGCTGAACAAATAATTGCCGCTATTCCCGATAGGATTAAGGTATGTCTTCTCCCCTCTTATGTATATTCTGCTTAGATTATTGACGTAGTTTGTTTTACTATCCTAATCCATTATCCCATCATGGGGTGCCACCTCCATGTTGAAGATGCGGTAATGAGGTGCGTGGCAGGTGGCACCGTTTCTAATGATGCATGGCACCCATTAACCCATTATGGGGTACCACCTCCATGTTGAAGATGTGGTAATGAGGTGCGTGGCAGGTGGCACCGTTCCCCGTCTAATGATGCATGGCAATGGATTTATGGGCTTTGTTGGGCTAACCACCCGGCAAAGCTTCTTTTACCTGGTTATGATTAACAACAAAAAGCCTCGGACCAAACAGCCATTTCGACGACGACCTGTAGCACGTCCACCGACCATCCGAACGGACCTGTTTACGGTAGCCCACTGCAATGTACGAGGTCTCAGATCTAAGTTTGACCAGTTCCTACATTTAGTGAACTCGGTCAAGCCATCTATCATGTGCATCACTGAGACCAATCTAAACCAAGAAATTCAGAGCAGTGAGGTTGCCATACAGGGATACACGCTCCTCAGGCGGGATTGAGAGCGTACTGACGGCGCTAAATACGGAGGAGGAGGTGTCGCTGTTTATATACAGAGCCATATACCTTATTCATGCCTGAACATACCAGATTCAGCTGGCGAAGAAGCTCTGTGGGTCAGGGTGACCCTCCCAAATAAATCCGTGATTGTCGGTACCGTGTACAACCCTCCAACTTACCAGATTACCAGCTACCTTGAAACCTCCCTTGAATATATTCGGGGCAAGTACGCTAAGTCTGCCATTATCCTTCATGGAGACTTCAACGTCCATCATAGCGTTTGGCCTCGCAGCAAAAATACTGATAGGGAAAGGTCGGACTTGTATGATCTATCTCTCTCTTACGGGCTGGAACAACTTGTCGATTTGGACACGTATCACGGCCCAAACGGATCATCTCGTCTTGAACTATTCCTTACAGATCACCCTGACTCCTTTAAGGTAGACGCTCATGCTTTCACCAGTGACCACGTTGCCGTCGTTGCACGTGGAAACCTACGTATTCCGCCTCCAGTAAAGCATGAACGAACAATCTGGCTATACAAAAGAGGTGATTGGGACGGTTTGAGAAACACTCTTTTTTTCTCAGCAGTGGAGAGCCTTCCTCCTGGAAGGCCCAGAGAAAGCTGCAGATAAGTAACAGCAGGCCATAGTTGACTCTGTCGAAAAGCATATCCCTTCAAAGCGGATCCAGGTGTCCAGTAAGGACAAACCTTGGTTCAACGCCCAGTGTAAGAAGACAGTCCGAGCAAAGCAAAAGGCAGACAAGCGATGGCTACTTTCGAAGAGCGAAGAGGACAGAATTACATTCATAAAGGCGCGCAAAGATGCAGTTCGAGCGATTCGGCAGTCCCGGGTTCAGTATAAGGAAAAATTCGCCACCAAGCTTCAACTGGCTTCGGCAAAGAGTTGGTGGAAAATTGTCATGGAGGCTTACCGTCGTCCAAGGGGACCGCAATTCCTTCTATCCAGATTAACGGGACAGTGGTACAAGATCCACAGGCAAAGGCTGAAGCTCTTGCTAAGGCTTTTGCCGAATTCTCGAATCTAGACGATGACGGTAGAGAAGTGCCAAAATTCTCCGACCGAACCGATACTGTCCTGGAACGCGTGAATTTTTCTGCTCCCAAGATCCTTCGCATTCTGCAACATCTGGATGTGACCAAAGCCATGGGTCCTGACAACATACCAAATGTTGTCCTCAAGTCCTGCAGTGCCGAACTAGCTGGACCCTTGTCATTTCTTTTCCGGCTGTGCTTTTTCTCCGGAACCTTCCCACGAACATGGAAGTCCGCCCATGTTATACCTACTCTAAAGCCAGAAAGCGATCCAACGAGCGTGGGCTCCTACAGGCCTATTAGCCTTCTCTCCTGTGTTGGCAAAGTCTACGAGAGAGTCTCCAATAAAACACTTCATCAGTACCTGGAATCAATTGACCTTCTAGGCGATCGCCAATATGGATTCCGCCGGAAACGCTCAACATTAGACTGCCTAGTGGCCCAGTATCAGGAGTGGATAGAACTACTGGCAATGGGATACGACATCAGGCTACTATCCTTCGACATTGCGAAAGCTTTTGACAGAGTATGGCACCGTGGCCTGCTAAAGAAACTCTATGTGTATGGTGTACGTGGATGTCTGTTAAAAGTGATTGAGAGCTTTCTTTCCGATCGTTCACTGCGGGTTGTTCTTGACGGGTTTATTTCCCGCGAATATCCAGTGAAAGCAGGGGTACCCCAGGGCAGTGTCTTGGGACCTACGCTCTTCCTTATCTACATAACGACATGGGAGACAACCTCGCAAACCCTCTGCATCACTTTGCCGACGATACCACGACACACTCAGCCGTCCCTAAACACGAAGACCCAACACAAGCCTCCCTTTCCCTACAGATTGATCTTTTGAAAATTGAAAAGTGGTCTGATGCATTGATGATCAACTTCAATGCATCGAAAACGAAGGAGCTTCTAGTTACCCGATCAAAGGTGCCACGTGAACACCCCAGTTTCATCTTCAAAAATGAAGCTATAAAGAGAGTCGATGAGCTTCGTCTACTGGGGATTCATTTCTCCACCGATCTCTCTTGGAACAACCACCTTGATCGGGTGAGAACCTGCTGCGGAAGAAAGCTGGGAGTTACTCTTCGCTGCAAAAACCTTCTTCCATCAAGCTCGATCATCCCACTCTACAAGTCTTGCATCAGACCCATAGCTGAATATGGATGCCCGCTATTTGCTGGTGCTCCGAAAACGCTGTTGGCACCACTTCAGAAGATCCAGAGTAGGGAAAATAGGTCGGGCTGCGCCTCTACACAAGAATTGCTACAGCCTCTAAATGAAAGGTTTGATGTAGCGTCGATGGCTGTTTTCTACAAGTACATGAATTTGCCTCCCTCAGACGAGCTCTCTCGAATTGTTCCCCCCTTTGTCCAGCCGTCAAGGCAGACACGAAGGCACACAGCTCGGTCCAATTATCTAAAGGAGGATACACCGAAAACCGAGTACTTGAGGAACAGCTTCATCCGGCGTTGCACTTCTATCTGGAACGATCTTCCTGGAGATATTATCCCTGCAAATCCCTCTGTCGACACCTTCAAAAGAAGGTTCAATAGACATTTAAAACCTCGAGGCCATTGAAAGAGGTAAATGAATAGCGGCATATCAGATACTTTGAAGTACCTGGCGCCGTGAATATTGGAATAAAAAAAAAAAAAAAAAAAAAAAAATAAAAAAAAAAAAAAAAAAAAAAAAAAACTATTAGGAAATTAGCTAGTGATGCCGTGATAGGCTTCTTAAAATTAGGTTCAGGAGCTGAAAATCTAAAAAATTAAAGAAAAGTAAAGTTAGTCGAGTGGACTTCTTAACTGCTCGCGTCTCGTTAAAATAATCATGAACTCATATTGCTGTGTTTATATCCAAAAATGATTTTTTTTTTTTTTTTTTTTTTTTTTTTTTTTTTTTAAATAAACCTTACCTTTTTTTTGTTACAAGTTTGTGCATCATAGTGGTTCCACGGCTTCGCAGAAACTTTTTATGAGTCGCTTTGTGCCAAAAATAAATGCAGCTCTGTGAACCCACTTATTATTTGAGCCTACTTATGACATGTATACGTATTTATTTTATAAATTTTATAAAACGCAACGCATAATGAAGGATAAATAAAAGGGAAATAAAGAGAATTAAGGTAAAAGAAAAATTAAGAAGCAAAAGAACAAATTAGAACGTCTGCTCAGTTTCGAAAAACAAACTTCTTAGCAAGGAAAAATCATCCCTTCCACATTCTGCTACCTTCATCCCATTAATTTGAAGCTAGAAAAAAAAGTTTTAGGTGATTGTGTGAGTAATATTTCGTTTTGGCCAAAATTTGTGAAAAGTTCTTTCAAATTATAACTACTGGTTGTCTCCATGCTTTGAGATCTTTTCAAGTTCTGGAATATATAGGCTACTGGTGTTTTTCTAGAAATGAACATCAGTTGCACCGATATGATTTAAATCTGGGAGTAAAATTCTACTGATTTCTGTGCTCTTTCCAGTTATTGGCCTGGAAATCACACTTTTTCACACGTTCACACGTATAAAATGGCTTCAATGATTTCATTGGCCCAAAATGCGTACGAAACATTAACTTTTCCTAAATTCAAATATGTTTAACGAAGAACATAATATAGACATCGCCAAAGAGTCACCAATTCTATTTAGTGAAGAATCCACATTATGTCAAAGAATCGTTAATCTAAATTCAAGGATAGTGATTTTACTATTGATGCCTAAAATTAGTGAAAAGATTTCTGGTTTTCAATTGGTGTTTGTCAATGCAGTTATAGCATACATTTGAATAATATTAGAAAGTGGAGATCAAGGGATGATAAAAAAAAGTATCAATAGTAAGAGTAGTTGAATATGTTTAACATTAATGAAAAATCTTTTGTTTTTAATTCGCGCTTGTCAATGCAGTTATAGCTTACATTTGAATAATATTAGAAAGTGGAGATCAAGAGATGATAAAAAAAAGTATCAATAGTAAGAGTAGTTGAATATGTTTAACATTAATGAAAAATCTTTCGTTTTTAATTGGTGCTTGCCGATGCAGTTATAGCTTACATTTGAATAATTTTAGAAACTGGAGATCAAGAGATGATAAAAAAAAAGAATCAATAGTAAGAGTAGTTGAATATGTTTAACATTAATGAAAAATCTTTCGTTTTTAATTGGTGCTTGTCAATGCAGTTATAGCTTACATTTGAATAATATTAGAAAGTGGAGATCAAGAGCTGATAAAAAAGTATCAATAGTAAGAGTAGTTGAATATGTTTAACATTAATGAAAAATCTTTCGTTTTTAATTGGTGCTTGTCAATGCAGTTATAGCATACATTTGAATAATATTAGAAAGTGGAGATCGAGAGATGATAAAAAAAAGTATCAATAGTAAGAGTAGTTGAATATGTTTAACATTAATGAAAAATCTTTCGTTTTTAATTGGTGCTTGTCAATGCAGTTATAGCTTACATTTGAATAATATTAGAAAGTGGAGATCAAGAGATGATAAAAAAGAGTATCAATAGTAAGAGTAGTTGAATATGTTTAACATTAATGAAAAATCTTTCGTTTTTAATTGGTGCTTGTCAATGCAGTTATAGCATACATTTGAATAATATTAGAAAGTGGAGATCAAGAGATGATGAAAAAAAGTATCAATAGTAAGAGTAGTTGAATATGTTTAACATTAATGAAAAATCTTTCGTTTTGAATTGGTGCTTGTCAATGCAGTTATAGCAAACATTTGAATAATATTAGAAAGTGGAGATCAAGAGATGATAAAAAAGAGTATCAATAGTAAGAGTAGTTGAATATGTTTAACATTAATGAAAAATCTTTCGTTTTTAATTGGTGCTTGTCAATGCAGTTATAGCTTACATTCGAATAATATTAGAAAATGGAGATCAAGAGATGATAAAAAAAAGTATCAATAGTAAGAGTAGTTGAATATGTTTAACATTAATGAAAAATCTTTCGTTTTTAATTGGTGCTTGTCAATGCAGTTATAGCATACATTTGAATAATATTAGAAAGTGGAGATCAAGAGATGATAAAAAAAGCATCAATAGTAAGAGTAGTTGAATATGTTTAACATTAATGAAAAATCTTTCGTTTTTAATTGGTGCTTGTCAATGCAGTTATAGCATACATTTGAATAATATTAGAAAGTGGAGATCAAGAGATGATAAAAAAAAGTATCAATAGTAAGAGTAGTTGAATATGTTTAACATTAATGAAAAATCTTTCGTTTTTAATTGGTGCTTGTCAATGCAGTTATAGCTTACATTTGAATAATATTAGAAAGTGGAGATCAAGAGATGATAAAAAAAAGTATCAATAGTAAGAGTAGTTGAATATGTTTAACATTAATGAAAAATCTTCCGTTTTTAATTGCTGCTTGTCAATGCAGTTATAGCTTACATTTCAATAATATTAGAAAGTGGAGATCAAGAGATGATAAAAAAAAGTATCAATAGTAAGAGTAGTTGAATATGTTTAACATTAATGAAAAATCTTTCGTTTTTAATTGGTGCTTGTCAATGCAGTTATAGCATACATTTGAATAATATTAGAAAGTGGAGATCAAGAGATGATAAAAAAAGTATCAATAGTAAGAGTAGTTGAATATGTTTAACATTAATGAAAAATCTTTTGTTTTTAATTTGTGCTTGTCAATTCAGTTATAGCTTACATTTGAATAATATTAGAAAGGGGAGATCAAGAGATAATAAAAAAAAGTATCAATAGTAAGATTAGTTGAATATGTTTAACATTAGTGAAAAATCTTTTGTTTTTAATTGGTGCTTGTCAATGCAGTTATAGCTTACATTTGAATAATATTAGAAAGTGGAGATCAAGAGATGATAAAAATGTATCAATAGTAAGAGTAGTTGAATATGTTTAACATTAATGAAAAATCTTTCGTTTTTAATTGGTGCTTGTCAATGCAGTTATAGCTTACATTTGAATAATATTAGAAAATGGAGATCAAGAGATGATAAAAAAAAGTATCAATAGTAAGAGTAGTTGAATATGTTTAACATTAATGAAAAATCTTTCGTTTTTAATTGGTGCTTGTCAATGCAGTTATAGCATACATTTGAATAATATTAGAAAGTGGAGATCAAGAGATGATGAAAAAAAGTATTAATAGTAAGAGTAGTTGAATATGTTTAACATTAATGAAAAATCATTCGTTTTGAATTGGTGCTTGTCAATGCAGTTATAGCAAACATTTGAATAATATTAGAAAGTGGAGATCAAGAGATGATAAAAAAGAGTATCAATAGTAAGAGTAGTTGAATATGTTTAACATTAATGAAAAATCTTTCGTTTTTAATTGGTGCTTGTCAATGCAGTTATAGCTTACATTTGAATAATATTAGAAAATGGAGATCAAGAGATGATAAAAAAGTATCAATAGTAAGAGTAGTGGAATATGTTTAACATTAATGAAAAATCTTTCGTTTTTAATTGGTGCTTGTCAATGCAGTTATAGCATACATTTGAATAATATTAGAAAGTGGAGATCAAGAGATAATAAAAAAAGTATCAATAGTAAGAGTAGTTGAATATGTTTAACATTAATGAAAAATCTTTCGTTTTTAATTGGTGCTTGTCAATGCAGTTATAGCTTACATTTGAATAATATTAGAAAGTGGAGATCAAGAGATGATAAAAAAAAGTATCAATAGTAAGAGTAGTTGAATATGTTTAACATTAATGAAAAATCTTCCGTTTTTAATTGCTGCTTGTCAATTCAGTTATAGCTTACATTTGAATAATATTAGAAAGGGGAGATCAAGAGATAATAAAAAAAAGTATCAATAGTAAGATTAGTTGAATATGTTTAACATTAATGAAAAATCTTTCGTTTTTAATTGGTGCTTGTCAATGCAGTTATAGCTTACATTTGAATAATATTAGAAAGTGGAGATCAAGAGATGATAAAAAATGTATCAATAGTAAGAGTAGTTGAATATGTTTAACATTAATGAAAAATCTTTCGTTTTTAATTGGTGCTTGTCAATGCAGTTATAGCTTACATTTCAATAATATTAGAAAGTGGAGATCAAGAGATGATAAAAAAAAGTATCAATAGTAAGAGTAGTTGAATATGTTTAACATTAATGAAAAATCTTTCGTTTTTAATTGGTGCTTGTCAATGCAGTTATAGCTTACATTTGAATAATATTAGAAAGTGGAGATCAAGAGATGATAAAAAAAGTATCAATAGTAAGAGTAGTTGAATATGTTTAACATTAATGAAAAATCTTTGTTTTTAATTCGTGCTTGTCAATGCAGTTATAGCTTACATTTGAATAATATTAGAAAGGGGAGATCAAGAGATGATAAAAAAAGTATCAATAGTAAGAGTAGTTGAATATGTTTAACATTAATGAAAAATCTTTCGTTTTTAATTGGTGCTTGCCAATGCAGTTATAGCTTACATTTGAATAATATTAGAAAGTGGAGATCAAGAGATGATTAAAAAAAGTATCAATAGTAACAGTAGTTGAATATGTTTAACATTAATGAAAAATCTTTCGTTTTTAATTGGTGCTTGTCAATGCAGTTATAGCTTACATTTGAATAATATTAGAAAGTGGAGATCAAGAGATGATAAAAAAAAGTATCAATAGTAAGAGTAGTTGAATATGTTTAACATTAATGAAAAATCTTTTGTTTTTAATTCGTGCTTGTCAATGCAGTTATAGCTTACATTTGAATAATATTAGAAGGGGGAGATCAAGAGATGATAAAAAAAGTATCAATAGTAAGAGTAGTTGAATATGTTTAACATTAATGAAAAATCTTTCGTTTTTACTTGGTGCTTGTCAATGCAGTTATAGCTTACATTTGAATAATATTAGAAAGTGGAGATCAAGAGATGATAAAAAATATATCAATAGTAAGAGTAGTTGAATATGTTTAACATTAATGAAAAATCTTTCGTTTTTAATTGGTGCTTGTCAATGCAGTTATAGCTTACATTTCAATAATATTAGAAAGTGGAGATCAAGAGATGATAAAAAAAAGTATCAATAGTAAGAGTAGTTGAATATGTTTAACATTAATGAAAAATCTTTCGTTTTTAATTGGTGCATGTCAATGCAGTTATAGCTTACATTTGAATAATATTATAAAGTGGAGATCAAGAGATGATAAAAAAAAAGTATCAATAGTAAGAGTAGTTGAATATGTTTAACATTAATGAAAAATCTTTCGTTTTTAATTCGTGCTTGTCAATGCAGTTATAGCTTACATTTGAATAATATTAGAAAGGGGAGATCAAGAGATGATGAAAAAAGTATCAATAGTAAGAGTAGTTGAATATGTTTAACATTAATGAAAAATCATTTCGTTTTTAATTGGTGCTTGTCAATGCAGTTATAGCTTACATTTGAATAATATTAGAAAGTGGAGATCAAGAGATGATAAAAAAAAGTATCAATAGTAAGAGTAGTTGAATATGTTTAACATTAATGAAAAATCTTTCGTTTTTAATTGGTGCTTGTCAATGCAGTTATAGCTTACATTTGAATAATATTAGAAAGTGGAGATCAAGAGATGATAAAAAAGTGTCAATAGTAAGAGTAGTTGAATATGTTTAACATTAATGAAAAATCTTTCGTTTTTAATTGGTGCTTGTCAATGCAGTTATAGCATACATTTGAATAATATTAGAAATTGGAGATCAAGAGATGATAAAAAAAGTATCAATAGTAAGAGTAGTTGAATATGTTTAACATTAATAAAAAGTCTTTCGTTTTTAATTGGTGCTTGTCAATGCAGTTATAGCATACATTTGAATAATATTAGAAAGTGGAGATCAGGAGATGATAAAAAAGTATCAATAGTAAGAGTAGTTGAATATGTTTAACATTAATGAAAAATCTTTCATTTTTAATTGGTGCTTGTCAATGCAGTTATAGCTTACATTTGAATAATATTAGAAAGTGGAGATCAAGAGATGATAAAAAAAAGTATCAATAGTAAGAGTAGTTGAATATGTTTAACATTAATGAAAAATCTTCCGTTTTTAATTGCTGCTTGTCAATGCAGTTATAGCTTACATTTCAATAATATTAGAAAGTGGAGATCAAGAGATGATAAAAAAAAGTATCAATAGTAAGAGTAGTTGAATATGTTTAACATTAATGAAAAATCTTTCGTTTTTAATTGGTGCTTGTCAATGCAGTTATAGCATACATTTGAATAATATTAGAAAGTGGAGATCAAGAGATGATCAAAAAAGTATCAATAGTAAGAGTAGTTGAATATGTTTAACATTAATGAAAAATCTTTTGTTTTTAATTTGTGCTTGTCAATTCAGTTATAGCTTACATTTGAATAATATTAGAAAGGGGAGATCAAGAGATAATAAAAAAAGTATCAATAGTAAGATTAGTTGAATATGTTTAACATTAATGAAAAATCTTTCGTTTTTAATTGGTGCTTGTCAATGCAGTTATAGCTTACATTTGAATAATATTAGAAAGTGGAGATCAAGAGATGATAAAAAAATGTATCAATAGTAAGAGTAGTTGAATATGTTTAACATTAATGAAAAATCTTTCGTTTTTAATTGGTGCTTGTCAATGCAGTTATAGCATACATTTGAATAATATTAGAAAGTGGAGATCAAGAAATGATGAAAAAAAGTATTAATAGTAAGAGTAGTTGAATATGTTTAACATTAATGAAAAATCATTCGTTTTGAATTGGTGCTTGTCAATGCAGTTATAGCATACATTTGAATAATATTAGAAAGTGGAGATCAAGAGATGATAAAAAAGAGTATCAATAGTAAGAGTAGTTGAATATGTTTAACATTAATGAAAAATCTTTCGTTTTTAATTGGTGCTTGTCAATGCAGTTATAGCTTACATTTGAATAATATTAGAAAGTGGAGATCAAGAGATGATAAAAAAAGTATCAATAGTAAGAGTAGTTGAATATGTTTAACATTAATGAAAAATCTTTCGTTTTTAATTGGTGCTTGTCAATGCAGTTATAGCTTACATTTGAATAATATTAGAAAGTGGAGATCAAGAGATGATAAAAAAAAGTATCAATAGTAAGAGTAGTTGAATATGTTTAACATTAATGAAAAATCTTTCGTTTTTAATTGGTGCTTGTCAATGCAGTTATAGCATACATTTGAATAATATTAGAAAGTGGAGATCAAGAGATGATAAAAAAAAGTATCAATAGTAAGAGTAGTTGAATATGTTTAACATTAATGAAAAATCTTTCGTTTTTAATTGGTGCTTGTCAATGCAGTTATAGCTTACATTTGAATAATATTAGAAAGTGGAGATCAAGAGATGATAAAAAAAAGTATCAATAGTAAGAGTAGTTGAATATGTTTAACATTAATGAAAAATCTTTCCGTTTTTAATTGCTGCTTGTCAATGCAGTTATAGCTTACATTTCAATAATATTAGAAAGTGGAGATCAAGAGATGATAAAAAAAAGTATCAATAGTAAGAGTAGTTGAATATGTTTAACATTAATGAAAAATCTTTCGTTTTTAATTGGTGCTTGTCAATGCAGTTATAGCTTACATTTGAATAATATTAGAAAGTGGAGATCAAGAGATGATAAAAAAAGTATCAATAGTAAGAGTAGTTGAATATGTTTAACATTAATGAAAAATCTTTCGTTTTTAATTTGTGCTTGTCAATTCAGTTATAGCTTACATTTGAATAATATTAGAAAGGGGAGATCAAGAGATAATAAAAAAAAGTATCAATAGTAAGAATAGTTGAATATGTTTAACATTAATGAAAAATCTTTCGTTTTTAATTGGTGCTTGTCAATGCAGTTATAGCTTACATTTGAATAATATTAGAAAGTGGAGATCAAGAGATGATAAAAAATGTATCAATAGTAAGAGTAGTTGAATATGTTTAACATTAATGAAAAATCTTTCGTTTTTAATTGGTGCTTGTCAATGCAGTTATAGCTTACATTTCAATAATATTAGAAAGTGGAGATCAAGATATGATAAAAAAAAAGTATTAATAGTACGAGTAGTTGAATATGTTTAACATTAATGAAAAATCTTTCGTTTTTAATTGGTGCTTGTCAATGCAGTTATAGCTTACATTTGAATAATATTAGAAAGTGGAGATCAAGAGATGATAAAAAAAAGTATCAATAGTAAGAGTAGTTGAATATGTTTAACATTAATGAAAAATCTTTTGTTTTTAATTCGTGCTTGTCAATGCAGTTATAGCTTACATTTGAGTAATATTAGAAGGGGGAGATCAAGAGATGATAAAAAAAGTATCAATAGTAAGAGTAGTTGAATATGTTTAACATTAATGAAAAATCTTTCGTTTTTAATTGGTGCTTGGCAATGCAGTTATAGCTTACATTTGAATAATATTAGAAAGTGGAGATCAAGAGATGATAAAAAAAAGTATCAATAGTAACAGTAGTTGAATATGTTTAACATTAATGAAAAATCTTTCGTTTTTAATTGGTGCTTGTCAATGCAGTTATAGCTTACATTTGAATAATATTAGAAAGTGGAGATCAAGAGATGATAAAAAAAAGTATCAATAGTAAGAGTAGTTGAATATGTTTAACATTAATGAAAAATCTTTTGTTTTTAATTCGTGCTTGTCAATGCAGTTATAGCTTACATTTGAATAATATTAGAAAGGGGAGATCAAGAGATGATAAAAAAAGTATCAATAGTAAGAGTAGTTGAATATGTTTAACATTAATGAAAAATCTTTCGTTTTTACTTGGTGCTTGTCAATGCAGTTATAGCTTACATTTGAATAATATTAGAAAGTGGAGATCAAGAGATGATAAAAAATATATCAATAGTAAGAGTAGTTGAATATGTTTAACATTAATGAAAAATCTTTCGTTTTTAATTGGTGCTTGTCAATGCAGTTATAGCTTACATTTCAATAATATTAGAAAGTGGAGATCAAGAGATGATAAAAAAAAGTATCAATAGTAAGAGTAGTTGAATATGTTTAACATTAATGAAAAATCTTTCGTTTTTAATTGGTGCTTGTCAATGCAGTTATAGCTTACATTTGAATAATATTATAAAGTGGAGATCAAGAGATGATAAAAAAAAGTATCAATAGTAAGAGTAGTTGAATATGTTTAACATTAATGAAAAATCTTTTGTTTTTAATTCGTGCTTGTCAATGCAGTTATAGCTTACATTTGAATAATATTAGAAAGGGGAGATCAAGAGATGATAAAAAAAAGTATCAATAGTAAGAGTAGTTGAATATGTTTAACATTAATGAAAAATCTTTTGTTTTTAATTCGTGCTTGTCAATGCAGTTATAGCTTACATTTGAATAATATTAGAAAGTGGAGATCAAGAGATGATAAAAAAAAGTATCAATAGTAAGAGTAGTTGAATATGTTTAACATTAATGAAAAATCTTTCGTTTTTACTTGGTGCTTGTCAATGCAGTTATAGCTTACATTTGAATAATATTAGAAAGTGGAGATCAAGAGATGATAAAAAATATATCAATAGTAAGAGTAGTTGAATATGTTTAACATTAATGAAAAATCTTTCGTTTTTAATTGGTGCTTGTCAATGCAGTTATAGCTTACATTTCAATAATATTAGAAAGTGGAGATCAAGAGATGATAAAAAAAAGTATCAATAGTAAGAGTAGTTGAATATGTTTAACATTAATGAAAAATCTTTCGTTTTTAATTGGTGCTTGTCAATGCAGTTATAGCTTACATTTGAATAATATTATAAAGTGGAGATCAAGAGATGATAAAAAAAAGTATCAATAGTAAGAGTAGTTGAATATGTTTAACATTAATGAAAAATCTTTCGTTTTTAATTGGTGCTTGTCAATGCAGTTATAGCTTACATTTGAATAATATTATAAAGTGGAGATCAAGAGATGATAAAAAATATATCAATAGTAAGAGTAGTTGAATATGTTTAACATTAATGAAAAATCTTTTGTTTTTAATTCGTGCTTGTCAATGCAGTTATAGCTTACATTTGAATAATATTAGAAAGGGGAGATCAAGAGATGATAAAAAAAAGTATTAATAGTAAGAGTAGTTGAATATGTTTAACATTAATGAAAAATATTTCGTTTTTAATTGGTGCTTGCCAATGCAGTTATAGCTTACATTTGAATAATATTAGAAAGTGGAGATCAAGAGATGATAAAAAAAAGTATCAATAGTAACAGTAGTTGAATATGTTTAACATTAATGAAAAATCTTTCGTTTTTAATTCGTGCTTGTCAATGCAGTTATAGCTTACATTTGAATAATATTAGAAAGTGGAGATCAAGAGATGATAAAAAAGTGTCAATAGTAAGAGTAGTTGAATATGTTTAACATTAATGAAAAATCTTTCGTTTTTAATTGGTGCTTGTCAATGCAGTTATAGCATACAATTGAATAATATTAGAAAGTGGAGATCAAGAGATGATAAAAAAAAGTATCAATAGTAAGAGTAGTTGAATATGTTTAACATTAATAAAAAGTCTTTCGTTTTTAATTGGTGCTTGTCAATGCAGTTATAGCATACATTTGAATAATATTAGAAAGTGGAGATCAAGAGATGATAAAAAAGTATCAATAGTAAGAGTAGTTGAATATGTTTAACATTAATGAAAAATCTTTCGTTTTTAATTGATGCTTGTCAATGCAGTTATAGCATACAATTGAATAATATTAGAAAGTGGAGATCAAGAGATGATAAAAAAAAGTATCAATAGTAAGAGTAGTTGAATATGTTTAACATTAATGAAAAATCTTTCGTTTTTAATTGGTGCTTGCCAATGCAATTATAGCTTACATTTGAATAATATTAGAAAGTGAAGATCAAGAGATGATAAAAAAAAGTATCAATAGTAACAGTAGTTGAATATGTTTAACATTAATGAAAAATCTTTTGTTTTTAATTCGTGCTTGTCAATGCAGTTATAGCTTACGTTTGAATAATATTAGAAAGTGGAGATCAAGAGATGATAAAAAAGTATCAATAGTAAGAGTAGTTGAATATGTTTAACATTAATGAAAAATCTTTCGTTTTTAATTGATGCTTGTCAATGCAGTTATAGCATACAATTGAATAATATTAGAAAGTGGAGATCAAGAGATGATAAAAAAAAGTATCAATAGTAAGAGTAGTTGAATATGTTTAACATTAATGAAAAGTCTTTCGTTTTTAATTGGTGCTTGTCAATGCAGTTATAGCATACAT
This sequence comes from Artemia sinica, assembly GCA_027921565.1. NCBI lineage: Eukaryota > Metazoa > Arthropoda > Branchiopoda > Anostraca > Artemiidae > Artemia > Artemia sinica. The sequence continues at coordinate 49,787,635 of CM051260.1, read as the reverse complement.
TTGAATAATATTAGAAAGTGGAGATCCAGAGATGATAAAAAATGTATCAATAGTAAGAGTAGTTGAATATGTTTAACATTAATGAAAAATCTTCCGTTTTTAATTGGTGCTTGTCAATGCAGTTATAGCTTACATTTCAATAATATTAGAAAGTGGAGATCAAAAGATGATAAAAAAAAGTCAATAGTAAGAGTAGTTGATTATGTTTAACATTAATGAAAAATCTTTCGTTTTTAATTGGTGCTTGTCAATGCAGTTATAGCTTACATTTGAATAATATTAGAAAGTGGAGATCAAGAGATGATAAAAAAAGTATCAATAGTAAGAGTAGTTGAATATGTTTAACATTAATGAAAAATCTTTTGTTTTTAATTCGTGCTTGTCAATGCAGTTATAGCTTACATTTGAATAATATTAGAAAGGGGAGATCAAGAGATGATAAAAAAAAAGTATCAATAGTAAGAGTAGTTGAATATGTTTAACATTAATGAAAAATCTTTCGTTTTTAATTGGTGCTTGTCAATGCAGTTATAGCTTACATTTGAATAATATTAGAAAGTGGAGATCAAGAGATGATAAAAAAAGTATCAATAGTAACAGTAGTTGAATATTTTTAACATTAATGAAAAATCTTTTGTTTTTAATTCGTGCTTGTCAATGCAGTTATAGCTTACATTTGAATAATATTAGAAAGTGGAGATCAAGAGATGATAAAAAAAGTATCAATAGTAAGAGTAGTTGAATATGTTTAACATTAATGAAAAATCTTTCGTTTTTAATTGGTGCTTGTCAATGCAGTTATAGCATACATTTGAATAATATTAGAAAGTGGAGATCAAGAGATGATAAAAAAAGTATCAATAGTAAGAGTAGTTGAATATGTTTAACATTAATGAAAAATCTTTCGTTTTTAATTGGTGCTTGCCAATGCAGTTATAGCTTACATTTGAATAATATTAGAAAGTGAAGATCAAGAGATGATAAAAAAAAAGTATCAATAGTAACAGTAGTTGAATATGTTTAACATTAATGAAAAATCTTTTGTTTTTAATTCGTGCTTGTCAATGCAGTTATAGCTTACATTTGAATAATATTAGAAAGGGGAGATCAAGAGATGATAAGAAAAAGTATCAATAGTAAGAGTAGTTGAATATGTTTAACATTAATGAAAAATCTTTCGTTTTTAATTGGTGTTTGTCAATGCAGTTATAGCATACAATTGAATAATATTAGAAAGTGGAGATCAAGAGATGATAAAAAAAAGTACCAATGAAAGAGTAGTTGAATATGTTTAACATTAATGAAAAGTCTTTCGTTTTTAATTGGTGCTTGTCAATGCAGTTATAGCATACATTTGAATAATATTAGAAAGTGGAGATCAAGAGATGATAAAAAAAGTATCAATAGTAAGAGTAGTTGAATATGTTTAACATTAATGAAAAATATTTTGTTTTTAATTCGTGCTTGTCAATGCAGTTATAGCTTACATTTGAATAATATTAGAAAGCGGAGATCAAGAGATGATAAAAAAAAGTATCAATAGTAAGAGTAGTTGAATATGTTTAACATTAATGAAAAATCTTTTGTTTTTAATTCGTGCTTGTCAATGCAGTTATAGCTTACATTTGAATAATATTAGAAAGGGGAGATCAAGAGATGATAAGAAAAAGTATCAATAGTAAGAGTAGTTGAATATGTTTAACATTAATTAAAAATCTTTCGTTTTTAATTGGTGCTTGTCAATGCAGTTATACCTTACATTTGAATAATATTAGAAAGTGGAGATCAAGAGATGATAAAAAATGTATCAATAGTAAGAGTAGTTGAATATGTTTAACATTAATGAAAAATCTTTCGTTTTTAATTGGTGCTTGTCAATGCAGTTATAGCTTACATTTGAATAATATTAGAAAGTGGAGATCAAGAGATGATAAAAAAAAGTATCAATAGTAAGAGTAGTTGAATATGTTTAACATTAATGAAAAGTCTTTCGTTTTTAATTGGTGCTTGTCAATGCAGTTATAGCATACATTTGAATAATATTAGAAAGTGGAGATCAAGAGATGATAAAAAAATGTATCAATAGTAAGAGTAGTTGAATATGTTTAACATTAAGGAAAAATCTTTTCTTTTTAATTGGTGCTTATGGACGCATTCATCGCATGCATTTGGTTGTGAATTTCAGTTAAGAAGTGAAAATTTACACAAATTCATTTGACACAAAAAAGTATCCAAAGTAAAAAGGGAAAAACAGAAAAGAAAGAAGGGGAAAATCTGGTAGTCAAAATATTTTCACGTTAAAAAATAATTCAAAAGGTAAGAAACGCATTCTATATTGATACTGTAATAAATGGGGGGGGGGGCGTATTAGCTTCCATAAATTTATTCCCACTCACCTCCGTTGATTCTTAAAAATATCTTAATTTTCATTAAAAAAAATACCCAGATGTTGAAAGATACAATTTTGTTTTCATTAAAGAATATTTTCAATGGGCATATTCTCATTGAAAAAAAATTGGGAAAATATAAATTTTCTTCTCTAGACTTTAACCCTCCCCCATCCCCTCTCCCCACCTACATTATAGTGATTTGACGCCCCTGGCTGCGGTAATTTTACCTGGTATTCGTTTATTTACTTTCCTTGTTTAGCTTCTTTTGTTTTGTCTGCTGGCGCGATTTGCTCTGTTGGCATTTTGTAATAGATCTAATGATGTTCAGATATATAAAGTTACTTGCTCGTACAGAAGAATATCCCGTGAAAAAATTGTATATAATAATAATAAAATAATGATATTACGTTATCGGCCAGGGTTCATGGGACGGATCCCTCTAACCTTTGTGGGTCTTGTCACTTTGGACTGATAAAATTCAATACAATTGTTTCATTTTGGACTTGTAATATGTATATTTAGAATGTCTGTGCTACAATTATAAACGTTTTGCATTCCTGTATGCTTTTAATAAATCATACTTTCAATAAAGGAAAAAAAAATAACCACTTTGATCAAATCCTAAGTAGTTTCAGTTTTTTTCTTCCGAAAGGAAACATCTTGCTTTGCTTTTGAATTTTCATTTATATTTTTTGTTTTATTTTTCCCTTTGTTTTGATAGAAAATTACTAAAACTGAGTTGTAACCAATTTTAAATCACTAGTTCCAGCTTTTTTTCTCATACCAACCTTTGACACTGTTAGGATTTCTAAAAACCTAGGTGAATCCTGTTATCAACTGAGTAATGCTGTACAGACTCTTAAAAAAATGGCCTCCTTGGCATGGCAGCGGGGCTCCTAGATTCGGCGGTCATTATGTATAAATAAATTAGTTTATGTATCTATTCATTAACGTGAACAAATACATTTTTTAGGTATTTTTGGGAATAAATATTGCAAAACCATTGCTGTTAGAAAATCTCCGTTACATCTTGCAATGTTACAATGTTTAAAACTTATGCTCAGAAGCATGCTCTCATCGTTAAAAACACGAAATAAAAGCTAGCCTAAAAATTATTTCCTTACTTAGATGGAAATGGATGACATGTCTAACGACTCAGGCTATGGCTTATCGGTTGAGAATCCATTGTCAAATTGTAATGAAGGACGGAGTACGCGAAGTGAATCAACCATCGAATCAATGAACGACTCAGCACTGTTTGACCCATTGGATTACACCTTTGAATTCAGTGATCACTCTTACAGGTATGTCATGTTGACGTCAGCTTAAGTATGTTTGAAAGGCGCAGTACTTCAGTAAACCAAGTCCATCTTTTATTATAAAAGGCTCTTCTATAACAAAATTATTATTCGCTAAATTTTTTTAAAACAACTGCCATGCGTTTAAGTTTTGCGGTGCATTTTTTGGCTTCGACGGTGAATTTTTACGGTTTTGATTGTAAACTTTATGTAACTTTGCTTACTTTAATGCTGGATTATCCTTTTTTTTAAATCTGTTAAAGTTTTTTTTCTTGTTTAATTTGAAGCATTCTATTTTTTGTTGGGTGTCTTGAAGCACACAGTTATGTCTGTGTCTTATTCTGTTTTTAAAGGAGCGTATTTCGCTACTTTGATTGGAGATTGAAGCATCTCAATGTAAATTTAATTTCACTTGGATTGCTTCGAGTCAGTGCAACGGTTTCACAGCTTAACAATTTCGGTTAGGTTCTCGTCAAATCTCTACTAGAGGAAAATAACATATGTGTAACTATTTCTTGTAAAGGAAAACAAAATTAAAAAAGAACAAAAACTAAATGTATTATACAAAAAAATATCGGAGTATTTATTAAATTTACAGAAAATTTGGTACTTCTCAATAAAGCATTGGGCCCTTTCCGTTGGATACGTGCCTGATAAGGAAGAGTGATTATGGCTAGTGTAAATTTTTATATTTGCTTTAGTTCTCAACGAAGAACACTTCTTAAAAGCTACCGTAAGCTCCTGTTAGGAAATTAAGAGGAAGGAGGAAGCTCCCTCCACTTTTCCTTTAGAGGAGGGAGAAAGTATCCCCAAGTTCCAGACTGCCCGAATTATGAAAAGCCCTTTTGACGTTAAAATATGATTGATTAAGCATAAAGTATTGAATTCTGAAGGATAGAGAAAATTTCAAATCAAATAGGTCCCTTAGGAAGGTAACTAAAATAAAAGATGGGAGGGGATTCTCCGTGTGCGACGCAGACTTAAATCTCTTAAAGCCCGTTTGAAAGAGTAAGCAACCCGTCTAAGAAAATACTAGTTGCTTGGAGCTTGTATGCCATTTATTTTGAAGCTTTTAACTGAAATGGTTTAAATTTCTAGTGACCAAGTTAAAGAGAAAATGAAGGGCTACGAAACTTATTATAAGAGTCAAAGTTAAAGAGGGTTAATAATCCATTGAAAGGTTGTTAAAGAAAGCACTAGTTAATGATCACTTGCCTTTAACTTGTGAAATTGAGTCGCCTGCTCTACTGGCTTACAACCGTTTTCTTACCATAATAAATGGTTTTATAAGCCAAATTGGAAACGAGTAAATTCTGAAGTTTATTTGTATGTTCTTTGCTCGTTATTATCAAGCCCGAAAGTGCCTTTTCACCTTTTACAAACCTCTGTAAGGTTACCGACAGCTAAGATAGATTTAAATTGTTATTATTACCAGATCGTACATTGTTTGAAGTCAGCTGCTTCAGTTTCAGTTCCTGGTGAACGTGTTAGATTTGGCACCAGAAAACCGTTATGGAATGTGTGCCCAGAAGTGAAAAAAGCTAAACAACGCGCGAAGTTTTGGCTTTGCCTTTGGATTGCTTGTGATCGGCCAAAGTCTGGTGAAGTATTTAAAATTAAGCAAAATTCGAAACTTCAGTTTAGATTTTCTTTGCGTCAAGCCCGTCTGGATTGTTTGGATGGCCCCTCGGATCGGAAGTCTTGATTCAATGTAATTAATAGCAGCAAAGTGTGCCTGATACCGTTTCGATTACCAAAATTAGTGATTTTGTTGCTCATTTTACTCGTGTTTTTTCTACATTTAATCATTCTATCCAGTCCATGTTTTCTTCCTTATTGCATAATACTGTTACTCGAATTCTTCAGCAAGTCCATATATTGTCAATATCTGGTGTTGATATCTATCGGGCTTTTAAGAGTGTTAAAAAATCAAGTGCTCCCGATATGGATGGTCTGTGTTACAATCACTTTACCATTAAGTGTTCATTATTGTTAACACACATCCAGCTCCTATTCAAGATGTGTTTAGCCCAGTCGTTAGTTCCAGATAATTTTCTTTCGGGAATCGTAACATCAGTTTTGAAAAAGCGAAAGGAAAGATCAGTGTTACAGTTATCGATCAATTACAGTGCCCTGCTTCATGAGCAAGCTGTTCGAGTGTGCCGTATTGCCTGAAGTTTTGACTAAGTGTTATTTTTCTGATTATCAAGTTTGGTTCAGAGCCAGTTTTGGTTGTTCTCAAGCCCATCATATATTTGGTCAGTTGCTAGTCTCGGCAAAAATGCAAAAAAGGCCACTTTATTTTTGCTCGGTTGATATCTCGGGCGCTTTTGACAACGTTGTACATTCGCAAGCGCTTCATTGCTTAGTTAAAGCAGGAGTTAATTCTTCCGTATTAAAAGTTCTTCAATATTGGTATTCCAATTCGTTGGTTTAGTTAAAATGGATGTCTGATATATCCGAGTTCATCTCAGTAAAGAAGGGAGTCAGGCAAGGTGGTGTGCTGTCTCCATATACTTTTAAAACTGTGCTTGCGGACTGTTTTGCGAATTCTGTCTCCTACTGTGTTTTTAGAAAATACAGCTGTTAGTCACATTGCCTATGCTGATGATGTTCTGCTAGTTAGTCATACTAGGTCAGGCCTCACAAAGAATCTAAATGTTCTGATTAATGCTTTGAGTATTATTGGACTTTCTGTAAATGCTTCAAAATGCAATTATCTGTGTTTTAATATTTCTAACCCTGCTCCTCCTTTACATGTGGGTACAATGCTACTCAAGTGTGTCTCAAAGTTGAAATGGCTTGGGATTACTTTTTCTGATACACTTTCGACTACATGCTCGTCTCTGGTTGCTAGTGCTCTGCAGTGCATTCGCTTCTCATATGGTAAAATCTCGCCTTCTAGAGGAAGGTACAGCCGCCGAGGCTACTTTACCATCGTTTTTGATCTCCTACAATTCTTTTTCTTTCCGGTTTGCAGCCTCTAATGCGCAAAAAAGACCGTCTTCAGCTAAGGAGAGGCTATTTTAAATATTGTAAATTCCTGCTATATTTACCAGGATGGTACAGAAATCACAAGATTATTTCTCATTTTGGACTTATGGACCCTCTAGTGCTGCTTGACAACATCGCTAAGGACCTGAGGACCAATACTCCAAGGAAGATATGTGCCAGTGACCCCCTCATTTATTTTTTTCCAGATTAGTGATTCTATTGGATATTGTTACGTTATTTATGTTGTGTTTTCCTTATTATTTCCTTGTGGATTATATTATTTTGTTTTTTTCCGTTTTTTACTCCGCATTTATTTTATACTACGGGTTGCAAATAAACTTACTTACTTACTTGTGAACTTGCAGTAATTTTAAAGGAGTTAAAAACAAATTTGTCACAAAAGTACAGCCAAACATTAATGTTATTTCACTGTAATCTGCATGAACTTTTAAACTGTTGTTTTTATGTTCTTATATATTGAATTGATTATATAAACTAATTTTGATTCCTTTTTTGCTAAAAAAAAAAAAAAAAATAAAAAAAAAAAAAAAAAAAAAAAAGGCTTGGAAACAAAGTATAAGCTGTAACAATTTTATAGCTTACATAATAAATTGCCAACTTTTTGCGTTTCTTGACGTTATGCTTATTTTAGGTACTGTGATCCAGGGACTCCAAACTCCAGCCTATCACCAGGAAGTTCCAGCTGTTTACAGTCTCCGTGCTCATACTCCATGGGTAGTCCATCACCTCCACCAACGACTGCGGATTTCACTGAGTTCTTTCAAGCGTCTAATTCAATCTTTATTAATGATTTTTCAAACCTCACTCTATCCGGTAAAATTTTTTAAAATATTGAATACGTGACATGAACCCTGGTTTACCTGTGACTTAAAAACTGGTGCATGCTGGTGTATAGCTAATCTAAGGTGCTCCTCAAAATTTAGTCATGGAAAAGGGGCTAACATGAAATATTTGGGGTTATAATTACTTTTGTAAAAAAAAAGGCAGTCATTACACGAACGTGCAATTTAAAAGAGCCTTTACGCAACTTTTGAAGTTTTTTCCAAAAACAGTATAATGTATTAAGATTTTAAAATCATAAAGCTTTACTGTAGCACTTAGGATAATTTTTACAGCAGCCAAGTCCTTTAGAGCGGGAAAGGGCTTTAACTAACTCCCCTCTCCCCCTTTTGTACCCCCCCTTTAGATAATCGTTCGGGTCTAATACAGTGATTGTTGCCCGTAAATATATGATATATTACTCCTTGCAAAACCTCTGTTTATTGCAATGTCTGAAAAGCAAAATTAAAAATGAAACTAAATTATAGAGCATTAACGCCTGTTGTAGTAGATTGAATGTGTGATTCTGTTGTTTTTTTTATTTTTGTTTTTTGTTTTTTCAAATGTTGCCCAATGTCTTTGTGAATTTGCATTTTTCTGACTAAAGTATGCTTTCGCTTCAAATTTTTTCACTTAATATTGTTGTCAACGATTGCTTTTTTTTATCACGAACATTAAGCATACGCACACGAAGAAAGGAAAAGGAACATTAAGCATACGCACACGAAGAAAGGATTTATTTTATCAATTGTTTCTGTTTAATCAGTAAGATTGGAGATATCCTATCTACGTTAGGTTTTAAAATCTTTGGTACCCCTGTGAATCGTTGCTAATTTGGGCTGTGTGAATTTTTTTTTACCGAGCAATTAGATAGGATAAGATATTTATTTAAAAAAATTTCTATCACAAGCCCACAAAGGGCCAAATTCGGACTTCGGAGTCGACAATATTAATGGTTGCACTAAAACTGGCAAAAAATGCAAAAAACAACAACAAAAAAGAAAAATCATAATGAACAATCATTTAAAAGTCAATAATTACACTATAAAAAGTCAATTAAAAAAGTTAAAAGATACAAACTGGTCAAACTAAACTTGCACAAATACAAATCACAAAAAGAATTAAAAGGGACATAAAAAAAGGGGAGGGGGCAAAATAAGCGAATAAACACAAACAAGAACAAGACATGAATACATATAAATTAAAAGGGGCACTAAAAAGTGTCAATATTTCAACTACACGAAGTCAATAAAAGAGTTGAAAAGATAAAAACTGGTCAAGAAAGAGGAGGGGAGGGGACAAAAATAAATAAATAAGTAATAAAAAAAGAGAACGAAATATAAAATATATAAGAATTACAGGGGTAAAAAACAAAAAAAAAGAGAAGGGACAAGCGAATGAGTGCAAGAACCCGGGCGGCACCATCAGCTAATAAAAAAAAAGAGAAAAAAAAGAGAAACTAGTGGGACATTTTATTCATTTTTTCTGTAATAAAGGGGACAAAAGTTCTTTCGTATCTGGAAGTAACGCAGCGATTGGGGGACAAAACAGGGATGGGCTCAGAAATGTCTCGAGGCAGCCGTAATCTGGATGGGGAGTCACGTTGGGGGAAAATACTTGCCGTCCGAGGGTTTGTTATTGCATTTCTTGCAAAACGAAGGCACAACGAAACCCTCCTTCGCTCACTAGTCTCCAGACTAGTTTTTTTTAGGAGCAGAGAGTATGGCTCCTTGCCTTCTTTGAAAATTATTCGTAATGCTCTTTTTTGAATTGATTCGATTTTTTCCGATTCTTCGGAAAGGGTGCCAAACTGGACAAGCATATTCTAGATGCGGGCGGACAAAATACGTGTAAACACTTAAGGAGTGGGAAGGGGGGATGCTGAATTTATTTAGGAGCTTAAGAAGGGCGATATACACATTAGCTGTATGGATAATGTCGTTAACGTGGATATCCAATTTTAAATTTGAAGAAATTGTGAGGCCAATTAGTTTAAATGAGGACGCAGCAATTTGAGGAGGGATAGGATTAAGAAAAGAGGGCGAGGATTTGAGGAAACAAATGGCTGTTATCATGGACTTAGAGAGGTGAGATGGTATGAACATATGAAAAAACATATATTAGCACTTCTCATAAGCTATGAATACTGGGTTTAAAGTCTATTTGTTGGAATTAAGCTCAATTATAAATGGTTTCCTCTCGCTAGGATTGCGGCTGTTTTTGCCTCTCTTGCACCCGGAGCATAATTTTGATTAGTGCTGTCCTATCTCTCACAAAATTTTCTGGCCTAAATTTAACAGAATTTTCATTCATTAACAAAATTATTTTCAATTTATTAATTGATTAATAGTTTATTTTTTAATTATTTTTATTTTTTAAGTTATGTTATTAATTAATTAATGATTTATTGATTGTCTTCATTTAGTAACTGCGCCCTCTACTTTATTTTAATAAAAAAAAAATCAAAAGTTATGAAGTGACCGGTTTCAGCTTCTAATTAAAAACTTTGGGTCAAATATGGCTCTTGCAATTAAAAAGCTCGTTTATTAAGTCAAAGTTGAACTTGTTAAACTATTGTTCAGCAAAAATTTTACTTTTCTACGGATACTACACGAAACCCCGTAATTGTCATTTAAAACTATATGAGCAAGACGTTACTCCCTGTAACTATCGATATAGACTACAGATCGATTTTATCATAGCATTATAGCCTACGTTATAGACTGCATTGTCGATTGTCGATGTCCCTGCCGATTGATTGCAGTTCAGCAGATGATTTTTAACAACTATTTTCCAAGTTTTAAACGTCATAATCAGAAGGGACCTGTGGGCGTAATATCGACGATATTGGCAAAGCATACCTGCATTCTTTGCCTTTTAAAACTGTTGTACCTTTAAAAATAGCACACCTATATTGTATTCTCAAACGGTGAAGTCGCTGTGTTTAAATTAATTTGGTTAATCATACAGAAACATAGCCAAGATTGAGACAATGTCATAAGTTGTCACACAGATTGTTGGAATTTTCAAAATTGTTGATCAGCACCCCGACTCCTTTGCATTTGCATCGCTTAGAGGTCTAGTGTCTTTCCAAAGTTAATTGTTGAAAAATTAAATCCTCGCCCTCATAAAAAAAAATCTTGATAGTCCTTAATTTTTTCAAGTGACAATAACTATAACAATCTACCTATAGAAATAATCTAATTGTTACAATTCGCCAGTAACAATCTGTGCATTACCTTTTTTTTTAGATCGAGAGCAGAAGGAATTGTATGAAGCAGCCAAGATGATTCAGAAAGCATACCGGTCCTACAAGGGCAGAAAGAAGGCTGAAGAGCAGGATCGTGAAAAACAAGCTGCTAGTCTTATACAGAACTATTATAGGCGTTATAAACAAGTGAGTCAGGTTTTTCCTGCTATGATATTGGATCGTTTTCAAAATGTTTCCCCATTAAGATATCAATATGAATGCTCCACTGTAATCATATATGCATATACATATATATATATATATTATATATATATAATATTATATATATATATATATATATAATATATATATATATATATATATATATATATATATATATATATATATATATATATATATAGATATATATATATATATATATATTATATATATATATATATCTATATATATATATATATATATATATATAATATATATATATGTATATATATATATATATATATATATATATATATATATATAATATATATATATATATATATATATATAATATATATATATATATATATAGATATATATATATATAATATATATATAATATATATATATATATATATATATATATATATATATATATATATATATATATATATATATATATATATATATATATATATATATATATATATATATATAATATATATATATATATATATATATATTATATATATATATATATATATATATATATATATATATATATATATATATATATATATATATATATATATATATATCTATATATATATATATATATATATATATATATAGATATATATATATATATATATATATATATATATATATATATATATATCTATATATATATATATATTATATATATATATATATATATTATATATATATATATATATATATATATATATATATATATATATATATATATATTATATATATTATATATATATATATATATATATATATATATATATATCTATATTATATATATATATATAGGGGAACTCGGTTTTTAATGAAAAGACCACCACCTTATGCAGTTGTGTAGATTTTAGTAGCAGTGGTTGCCAAATTAACGAAAGAATCGAAAATGAGCCATGTGTCAAATTAGCAGAAATAAGCTAAAACATGTGACAACAAACACCCTAAGAAGGTGTAACTGTGCTTAAGAATCAAAAGATTGTTAGTTAATACAACTGTCGGATAATTAGTTTTGCTTATTTATTTCCACGGTTCAGCGTGGCAGCACCGAAGAAAATATTATGCTGCCCTGAAAACTTTATAATTTTGAAACATCCAAAAGTAAAATCTTAGAAAATTCTAGTTTTCAGGTTTGGGGAAAAAAATAAGAAACAAATAGCACGTTAAGCTTGATCTCGTACCTTCACAACATTATTCCGCTCCTTTTTGAAATTGGATTGAAAAATCCTCCTCCAACAATAAACTCTTTTTACTTGAAGTGATGCCCTATGCATAGCTCTTGAAGCTATGCGCCTTGAATATAACTCTTAGTGTGGATTGTTTTAGTATGGATTAAAAAAAGGAGATAAAAGAAAAAGAAAGAAAAACAATTAATAGCCTTTCAATTAATAGGTTTATTGGTCTTTAATTTTTTATTGGTCTTATGTTAACTTTGAATAGCCAGTGGTCTATTTTGCAGAGCAAGTGGAATATGTTTAAAAAAAAGAATCGACTGTAATTTGTTTCATTTGCCATGATTAGGGTTAAGGTCTCACGGAGTTTGGGTGTCGTTCGAAAACTCAAACACACTTTTCCTGGATCTATTCTGAAGCTTCTGTTTTTCTGCCTTGTCCAGTCATGTGTCTCTTATTGCCCCGTAGTATGGATGTCTACTTTTCCTTCTACACTGCGGTCGCTTTCTGTCATGTATAACAAAGCACGGCGTCTGGTTATGGACACCAACCGTTCTTCACCAAGACCGCTTCTAAATCTACAGTCTATCTACATTCTTTCATGTGCTTCTTTTGTTTTTCATCAGCTTTATGGCAATCTTCCAAAATCTCTTCAAAAAACTCCTCAGTTTATTTTTGATTCAGCTCCATATAACCTTCGTTCGTCACATAATATCTGCATTCCTCCTACTCCCACTCTGCGGTCAGATTTCAATCCTCTCATCGCTTGTCATCAGGTTTGGAACTCCCTGTCTTCTTCAGTACATAAATGCCACTCTTTTGGCACTTTCAAGAGGATTCTTAAGGACCATTTAGTTAAGAATCGAATAGAGTAGTTTTTTTTTTTTTTTTTTTTTTTTTTTTTTTTTTTTTTTTTTTTTTTTTTTTTTTTTTTATGGAGTTGATGTCCCCTGAATGTTTAGTTTTGTTATATGGTGGTCTTCTCTGTGCTATTACTCCCAGGCCTCAGGTATGGTCTCTTTTTAATTTTATATGTTGTTTGGAGATTGATTTCTTTTTATGGTTGTTTGGATATATTGTATTTTTTTTTTCTCATTCCCCTTGTATCCCTGGCCATGGAGCCTTTCGAGGGGGATTAGGAGTGTTGTGATTGGATTGTGTATGTATTGTGGAATAAAAACTCTGAACTCTGTATCTACCAAAAATAAAACCTATTCCTTTGCTTTTATAAAAGGTCCTAGCTGAAGAAAGAAAGTAGATCCACACAAGAGTAGTAAATTAAGCGTAAATATACGTTATATGCCAACGTTCTATGTTAAACGTTTGCAAAGGCCTTAGGTTACTCAAGACGAAAATAATGCTATTTTATGCGATGATTGATATTTTACGATTTTGCAAACACTCTTTTTTTCAAAATAAAGTAGTTTTTTTGAGAGATCAGGTGTCTTGAAATAAAGTTAAGCATTCGGTATCAAAGATGCAAATTTACGAATTTAAGCTAGGTAAATATACGAATTAGCCTATTTTAAAAAACGATCTGCGCCACTTTAAGCTGTTTACGATTTTTTCATTTAAGAAATAACTATATTTAAGCGATTTTTATGAATCATTTTTTTGTGGTTAACACAAGTCTAACCTATTCAACTATAGTTTGATAGATAGATAAGATGAAATTTATTGCAAAAAGTCTGCGGGCCTTAGCTACTCAAAATACAGTCTACAAACAAAGCTCAGGAACAAAATACAGCTTTAAATAGTATGAGCCAAAAAAAAAAGAAAAAAATGACAAAAAGACAAAAATGAAACACACCAAGGTCCAACATTTTAACCGACAAGCACCAGCCATAATAAAATTCAATTCCTAAAAACATAACAAGCTATCCCCTCAAACATTATTCCCTATGTTTAATCCCTAGACGAAGAAACTTACACAACTGTTTAATGATACATGCTATCCTCTCAGCCATGACATGTGATATGATATGTGCTAAATAGGCACAAATCTTAACTAACTAACTTAGTCCTGAACAGATATCAATGCTTTTTATTCTATATTTAATTTTCTCAATCTGAACTCACAATCGAAGTAATGTAAAGAATTTAATCTTTGCTGCTTATTTTAATATAAGATTTAATTTAAAATCAAATGTTAAAAATTTTTATGGAATTACAAAGAAAAGGTTTTAAAGAAACAATTTTAAATTTCAGTATACAATTAAAATTATCTTAAAACATAAAGGTAAAATTAAACATTTTTTAATAACCGCGAAGTACTAACAAAATACTTAAATACTTAAACTTAACTAACAAAATAATAATTACTATTAATAAATGAATAAGATGTCAACATCAAAACAAATTTCAAATAAAGCTTAGCCTATAAAACACTACAATTTTGAATGTGATCCACACTTGCGTAAGGAATCTTCATAGCAGCCTAATATTGCGTAATTTTTGGGGTTCCACCCCTGTTTCTTTTCTTTTCAGATAAATTACCTGTTTTCGTTCCGTAATTACATTTGCTTAGATTTGCCTATAGTATAAATTTCAATGACAATTTAAAAGTCTCGTTGCTAAGCTATAGTTGTTTTGCAGTAAGTAAGCTTTGAACTAAATTCTATTTTGGACTTCCTGGTTTGAGTCATGGAATAATAAAGCCACAGTTTATATAATTATCCAGTATGATCATTCTCTATCTCACCCATTATAAAAACCCGGACCGGGGTGCGAGTGCTCCGGAGAACGTTTTTGCAGATATAAACATAAGCGAAGTCAGATCTTTTCACGGGTAGACAAGTCAGACTGTGATCTAATTGGAAACAAGTGGAAACCCGCTATTACGAATAATGCACTTTGTTGGAAACAATCGGAAACAGACTAACCCGCATTCCCGCTAATGCAGAAATAAGTGGGAGGAGCTTTTTGTTCGTACCGAGAACGAAGACCAGAAATGATCTGCGATAAACTTACTGGATAATTCTATAAACTGTGAATAGAGCTAAGAAAGTAGAATTGGTTTTGAATGGGGATTGAGAGGATTGGCTGGGTCAAGCGAAGGTCCACCCCTATGAACAGTTGTGTACAGAATATTATTTTTGAGTTGCATTTAGACCACGTTCGGGGAAGCATATTTTTTGGTTGTTATATGTGACTTTTTGGAAGAATACAAGTAAGGTATTTTCTACAAACTGTGTACTAGTTTCCCGGAACCCAGGCAGGGTAGGAATAGAGTTACGAGATACCGTCATTATTATATTGACAGGGGGGTTTGTTACCTCCAAGGAGAGAGTTAGAGGTTTTTAGTGGTGACCCAAGGCGGGTACACTTGGCTTTAGAAAGTGGCAATTTGACCACTCGATCACGTTATCATACCCTGGGGCAGGGTATACTGTAAATAGGGTAGTACCAAACCCGATATTTGCAGAACCGGTGTGGTAGACGCGGGCATCCCATTATAATTTGGTGCCGGGGCTTTCCCCTCCAATAAGTGGTGACACCCGTATATTACCACGCCAATACTGGTGACATTGTAGCTTACCACTATAACATTGGTGGCATCGTGGCCTACAGGTATAATATTGGTGGCTAAATATCCTAACAGTAATATTTACTTGTCACTGTACGTAATAGTTATATTTTTTATAAAATTTTGGACATCCTATATCATTGACACACGTACGTAATATGAACAACTCTTCCAGTACGTTTATGCTAAACAAATGAACAAAGCTGCAGCGGTGATACAAAATCAGTTTCGATCCTATTATGAAACCAAACGCTTTAAGAAGCAGGAAGGAGAACTGTGTCTTCCCCCGCCGTCACATCCCTATTACAGACAGTGCAGAGATGTGTCTATCAATGGAAGGCAGAGTCGTGAAGGAACACCAAGCTCGGGGCTAAAGTAAGTCAACCTATTCTAATGTAATTCCGGACTATCTTTGGCAAACTTTTTTCTGTATTCTTTTTTTTTGTAAACATAAACTAAGTATAAGTAAAGAGTGACCTTTGTCCATAGAAAGTGGAACTAAACAGTATGTTTTAAAACAATATCCAAGGGCCCACATTCGAGGAAACAGTAAAGAATGATATGGCTTTTATGTATCCTTTTTTTATCATCACAGAATCTATATTTAATGCAAATTCCAAATATGTTGATATTTTTACGTTTAAGCAACAGCATTTTTTTACACGCTTTTTAGCGTTTAAACTTTTTTTTACGTTTAAACATTTTTTACGCTTATCTAGAGGTACGAGAATTTAAGAGAAAAACGGGTTTAATTTAAATCAATCAGTGGCAAACATACTAAAAGAAAAACAACAACAAAACATTAATTCATAAAAAAAAATTCTGAATAATTTGAATATTTTGTCTTTTGTTCTTTTTTCTCCATCTCTTTTGTTGTGCTGTTTTTGCCTTTTTCTATAAATGATTTAACTTATTTTTGTTTTCTATCTTGTTTTGTTTCTTTCTTTTTGTTTCCCGTTTTTATTAATTAATGTTTTATTGTTATTTTATGTTTTAGTACGTTTTTGGTACGTTTGTCACTACTTTATTTGAATTAAACCCGCCTTTCTCTCTTAATTTGTTTTAAATTCTCGTAAATGGAAAAGCAGTGTGGTCTAAGAAATTATTTATGTAAAGATACGAATATTTACATTATGAGGGTTGAAACGCCCCACAAAAGTAATATGATCTGGATGAGAATTATACCATACACTACAAAATATCTAATAACTCTTGAGTAGATGCTGAAGACCCTAATTTAGCCAAAAGAAAAAAGAAAATTTTTTTTACTTCTTTTAGAAGTAAGTAACGTTAAGGATGTATATTTCATCTTTTAAGGGGTGATCCTATTCAAACAGGGATTGTCGCAAAATGGCCAAGGGCTCTTTTAAAGAGCAAAGGTGAATTCTATGGCCCTTTTTAAGCAGCAGATAAGATCGCTCTCTGAGTATTCAGTTAGTGAGTTATTCTGTGCAGCCAAAAGTAACACGTAGGAACATGGTGAGTAGAGAAAAATAGCAAAGGGCTTGTTGGAAGAGAAAAAGCGTATTGTATAGCCCTTTTTGAACATCAGAAGAGCAATAGAAGAATAAGAATAAGAGAGTAATAAGAAGAATAAGAGAGTAAGAGAGTAATAAGAAGAATAAGAGAGTAAGAGAGTAATAAGAAGAATAAGAGAGTGCTCAATTACTATGTGTCGGTTTTTTTTATTCTGTGCGGCCGAAAGCCAATATTAACTTGAACCCAGCCAATAGATTACCAGTCGAAAATCATGAATGATTATAAAACCGTCTAATTGTATACCATGGATGTACTCGCAGACCGTGACATATTGTTTTACATCATGTTACCTGTCTGTGTGAAATGCATCGTTTTTGTGGAGATTCCTGTACAAACTAGGTTGAGTTTTGTCGCATGAATTCAATAGTGATGCTGGGTCGTAAAGTAAACAGAACCCACCATAGACATAATGTAGTGTGTCCCCCCCCCCTTCAACCCTTCACGATGAAGCTTAACTTGGAATTTACTGATCAACATCTATTTTTCAAACGGCTATTGTTTTACTAGAATGATCCCAGAATGAACGTATTTAAATATGAGTTTTTAGCGTAGTAGCCGTAAGACTGAAAGGGGTAAAATTCTAGTCCTTTTTTTCTTTTTTCTTTTAGAAGCAAAAGGTTAATACAAAAAAACTTGGAATGGCCAGCTAGCTATAGTTGTTGTATTCTAATAAATTTACTGGGAAGTGCGAAGTTGTCAGGAATTAATTCTGATATAGGCTACTACAGCTTTTTCAAAAACACACTTTATATGAACCACATATTTTGATTGGGCTGCACGCTTCACTGGTAGTTGAGTGTTGTTGGAAGGGGTTTTAGTGTCAGTAGTATATGGGTAGCTTAGTATATACCTAATGGAATGGAGGACAATCGGCTATTAAATCAGCTTTAAACGGCGAGTCTTCCTCTTCACTAAAAACAAACAAACTTGCCAGTTTTTTTTTTTTTCAAAACACGGTTACTATGATTCATTCGTTACTATGGGTTGGAGTGCGTTCTTTACTAGGTTACAGCTAATGCTGTAATCACGATAGCCCTACACATACTCATGAGGGTTTTTAGGGGGTAGTAAGTGTTCTATCACGGTGGAGGCTGAAATTTTGTTTAAAATTTTTATGGTGCATTCAATCAATGGATTCCCCCCCCCCCATTATAAGCCAAATACAAAACAAAACCCTTTTTGGTCCTCTGTCCAAACAAGACAAAACCCTTTTTTGGTCCTCTGCCCAAAAGAATAGTCTCCTATATAGTATGCAACATCAACCAACAAGACTATTTAAAATCGTGAACATTATTCCTCCTTCATTCCCAATAGATGGTTGATATCTAAATTATATTCTTTCAATTTTCTTTTTTTTTTTTTTTTTTTTTTTTTTTTTTTTTTTTCTTCTTAACTTAGCTAATGGAACTAATGGTAAAATCACATAAATCCTTTTGTTGGTTGTCAGTACAATTTTTGAATGTATTCCTTGTATTGATTCCGGGTGTCTAGAGCTTGATTTGAAGTAATTGTTACAAGTGAAATGAGTAATTGGCAAACAAAATTATCAAAATTCTAGATAGTTATAAGACCGAACCTTATCAAGTACCCATTTACAGTTTAAATAATCAAAAATCACTGTCATGATATATCAGCTTTCCCTAGCAAGCCCCCTTACGATCAGACATTTCGTTCTGAAGTATATTATTAGGCTATTTACATTATACTTGCTATAAAATAATTATCAACTGACGAAAAAAAAACTCATATGAAAGTAAAAGATTAACGTTTCGAGTAACGTTGCGAACGGAAGAAGAGCTTTAGCAAATGTCTTGTCCTTGTATGGTATACGAGACAAATAAATCAAAGTGATTAGGGCTGTGTACGAGAAAAGCACTGCTGCGGTTAAGTTAGGAAATGAGGTTAGTAGCTGGTTTTGTATTAGATTAATTTAAAAAAAAAACTTTCCGAAAAAGAAGTTTTCTAAAGAAAAGTAATGGCCATATGAAACTTAAGATTAAAAGAAATAGAAACCTACAATAACTCAAACTCAAAACAACCAGAAATTACTATTAAAGAATAAATGATACCCAAAACGAACAGAAATTAAATAAACAATCATAGAGGGAAAAAACACACAACAGGTACTAATATAAATGGATAAATAAATCTCAAAACGAGTAAAGCTTAAGTTGGATATGTCAATCATGCTTAAAACGAACAAAAATATTTTGCTATTGAGGCATAAATGAAATCCAAAACGAACAGAAATTAAATAATCATAGGAAACAAACAAACAATAGTTACTAATATAAATGAGTAAATAAATCTTAAAACGAGTGAAACTTAAATTGAATATGCAAATCCAGCTTGAAACAAACAAAAATTTCTATAAAGAAGAGTTTGGGTTTTGCCTCTTTCACTGTAAAAGTCTAAAACCTACTGCATCATTGTCGCTTTACTCAAAACTATATGTGTTTTGAACAGTCTTGAAAAGTACAAATAAAATCAAACTGAACGTTTGATATATAATGCTATTAATTGTTGAAAGTTCATCAGTTCAAGATTTTATTTCACTGTAATTTTATTTTCATTTTCAATGCTGCAATAACTGGAAAATTAAATATTTATAATATATTTCGTTTTCAATGAAGCACCAATGACGTAGTAGGCTTTAGACTTTTAAAGTTAGGGAAGGGGGCAGTATACAGTGACGCCTCTAGGCTCAAGTGTTTTTGCCGCTCCGTTTTGCAAGATTTTCGTGGAAATCCCCCAAATCCTCGGGGATAGTGAAAGCCGCAGGGCCTATTGGTAAATCCTGGTTTGGTTTCACTGCAATTTTCATTTTATTTTCAATGTTGTAATAAGAAAAAAAGAAAATATTTGCAATAGAATTCCTTTTAGTAAAGCGCCAAATAAGCAGTAGGCCTCCGAATTATTATAATGAAAAAAAAAAAGGTAAACTGATTTTGCAGAACTTAGTAGCCACTTAAGTAAGAGAATGGTAATTCTAAGTAAGAAAATTGGTTATATTTTTACTTTTTACCGTTAGGAAAACGGACAGTAGCCATACTGTTGTTTGTAGTGAAGGCACCATTCATTAAATGTACACAACCCCTTCTCCCTGAAAACGACCGCGGTCTAACAACCAATCTTTAATCCAATTCTCACTTGTGTTTGAATTCTGTTCTCCCAATTATTATAATAAAAAAAAGTAAACTCATTTTGCAGATTTGTAGCCACTTAAGTAAGAGAATGATAATTATAAGCAAGAGAATTGGTTTTTTAAGTAAGAGAATGATACTTTTACCGTTTGGGAAACGGACAGTAGCCATAATCTTGTTTGTAGTGAAGACACTATTCATTAGAAGTACATAACCTCAATTCTTTCGGAAAAGATTGGGGAAAAAAACATTCGGAAATTTTTTCTTTAATTAATTTTTGTTCCTTTTTAGATTGGAAAAAGTTTCAAGTGTCTAAAAAAACTTCTTATTTCAAAATAAGATTTTTTTTTTTTCAACTTCAAACTTTCATCAAAGTATCAAAGTAAAGAAAGGATCAAAGCTAACAAGTTATCAAAATAAACAAAGTGTCAAAGTAACAATAAGCAACTCGCACAGCTTACAGCCCTTGCACCGTAAATCTAAGTTACCACTTAAATTACTAAATCCAAGTATCAAAGTAAACGAAGTATCTAAGTAACAATAATTAATTTCCGTAACTCAGAGCCATTTCCCCGGGGCTGGGGGGTCAACCCCGGAAGCATAGTTATTTGGTCTTTGAGCTATAATAAACAAAATGGCTATCTCCAAATTTTGACCGGATACCCTTTGGGAAATTCGGGTGTGGGCCAGTTGACCATTGACCACTGTTGACTCTTAAAATAGAGCTAGAAGTTTCAATTTCCAATCGAATGAGTCCCCTCCAAAGTTAATACGACTACCCCTTCCACAGAACCTTATATTCTAATAATGGGGAAGATTTCTCAACCCCTAAGTTATAGTAATTTGAATTTTGGACTATTTTGAACAAAATGGCCATTTCAAAATTTTCATAAGATGCATTTGGAGAAAAAAGGCACTAGGGGGAGGGGCCTGTTACTTTTCGATCACTTTTTATTCTTAAGAACATATAACTTACATAAGTTACAATTCTTGCCCCGGGTGCTAAGGAGGGTTTCTCAACCCCTGATTTATAGTAACTTGAATTTTGGACTATTTTAAGCAAAATGGTCATCTCAAAATTTCTATCAGACGTATTTGGGGGAAAAGGGGTGGGGGGGGCAGATACCCTCCGATCACCTTTGATGACTCTTAAAAAGGTTACTAGAACTTTCAATTTACAATAAAACGAGGCCATCTCTGAAGTTTATACGACCACCCCTTATATATAACCTTAAATGCCCTCGGGGCATAGCTTACAACTCTTGTCCCCGAGTTTTGGGGGAATGTGTCGACCCCGAAGTTTTTGTTATTTGATCATTTAGCTATTTTGAACAAATAGCCATATCAAAATTTTGATTAGATGCGTTTGGGAAAAAAGGGCCTTGGGAGGGGGGCTAGTTGCCCTCCGACGACTTTTGACTTTTGAGAAGGGCACTAGAAATTCTTATTTATAATCGAATAAGCCTCTTCTGAAGTTTATACGACCATCCCTTCCCTAAAAACCTTACATGCTCTCACTGCGCATTTTACAACACTTGCCCTAGATTCTGGGGGGGGGGCTGTTTTATCTCAGGAGTTTTTGTTATATTATCTTTGGTCTATTTTGAACAAAATTGCTATTTCAAAATTTTCATAAGATGCATTTGGAGAAAAAAGGCACAAGGGGGGGGGGACCTGTTACTTTTTGATCACTTTTTATTCTTAAGAAAATACAACTTACATAAGTTACAATTCTTGCCCCGGGTGCTAAGGAGGGTTTCTAAACCCCTAATTTATAGTAACTTGAATTTTGGACTATTTTGAACAAAATGGCCATCTCAAAATTTCTATCGGACGTATTTGGGGGGAAAGGGGGTGGGGAGCGGGCAGATACCCTCCGATCACCTTAGATGACTCTTAAAAAGGTAATTAGAACTTTCAATTTCCAATAAAACGAGGCCATCTCTGAAGTTTGTACGACCACCCCTTACATATAACCTTATATGCACTCGGGCATAGCTTACAACTCTTGTCCCCGGGTTCTGGGGGGATGTGTCGACCCGGAGTTTTTATTATTTGATCATTTAGCTATTTTGAACAAAATAGCCATATCAAAATTTTGATTAGATGCGTTTGGGAAAAAAGGGCCTTGAGGGGGGGGGGCTAGTTGCCCTCCGACGACTGTTGACTTTTGAGAAGGGCACTAGAAATTCTTATTTACAATCGAATAAGCCTCTTCTGAAGTTTATACGACCATCCCTTCCCTAAAAACCTTACATGCTCTCACTGCACATTTTACAACACTTGCCCTAGATTCTGGGGGGGGGCTGTTTTATTCCTGGAGTTTTTGTTATATTATCTTTGGTCTATTTTGAACAAAATGGTTATATAAAAAATTCCATTGGACACATTAGGGGAAAGATTGGGAGGGAGGGGGGGGGGGGTAGTCGCCATCGGATCACTTTTGACTCTTAAAAGGTGAATTAGAACTTGCAATTTCTTATCATTTGAGTCTCTCCAAAGTTTATACGACCACCTCTTCCATAAAAACCTTATATGCCCCCGCGGCATAAGTTACAACCCTTCCCCTGGTTTGGGGGGGGGGGGTATGTTGACAACAAAATTTTGTTATCTTATCGTTGGACTATTATCTAATAATTTTCATTTGCTGCATTTGGGGAAAAGAGGGTGTTTGTGTCGGAGGGGGGGGGATAGATTCCCTCCGTTAACTTTTGACTCATAAAAAGGTAACTAAAATTTTCACTTTCCAATCAAATCATCCACCTTAGAAGTTTATACGACCACCCCTTACATAAGAACCTTATACGCCTCCGGGGCATAACTTAAAACACTTGCCCCCGGACTCTGGGGGGTTGTGTCGACTCCGGAGTTTTTTGTTATCTGATGCTTCAAATATTGAAAAATATGGCTATTCCAAAATTTGTATCGGATGGATTTGGGGGAAAAAGGCTGGGAGGGGAGGGGGGCTTTGAACTCTTTTGACTCTTAAAAAATGAACTAGAACTTTCAATTTCTAATCAAATGAGCCACCTTCGAAGTTTATATGACAACCCCTTACATAAAAATCTTATACGCCTCCGGGACATAACTTAAAACGCCTAAACCGGGCTCTGGGGGGTTGTGTCGATCCCGGAGTATTTGTTATCTGATGTTTTAACTATTTAAAAAAAAGAATAGCTATTTCAAAATTTGTAAGAACCATATATGCCCCCAGAGCATAATTTACAACGCCTGCCCCGGGCCCTGGGGGGTTGCTTCGATACCGAAGTTTTTCTTATCTGACCTTTGAACTATTTTTAACAAAATGGCTATCTGAAATTTTTATCTGATGGGTTTTGGGAAAAAAGGGCATGGAGTTTATGCGACCATCCCTTTCATAGGAACTATATATGCCCCATGGACATAACTTACAACGCCTGCCCCGGGCCCTGGGGGGTTGAATCGACACCAGAGTTTTTGTTATCTGACCTTTGAACTATTTTTTTTTAAATAGTTATCTCAAAATTTGGATCGGATGGGTTTGGAGGAAAAGGGGTGTGGGGGACTAGTTTCCCTCCGATCTCTTTTGACTCTTAAAAAGTAAACTAGAACTTTTAATTTCCATTCAAATTAGCCCTCTCTAAAGTTTACGAGCATCCCTTCCATAAGAGCCATATATGCCCCCAGGGTATAACTTACAACGCCCCAGGCCCGGGGGGGGGGGTGTTGTCGACCCCGTAGTTTTCCTTACGTGATCTTTGAACTATTTTTAACAAAATAGATATCTCAAAATTTTTATCGGGTGGGTTTGGGGAGAAAAGGGCGTGGAGTGGGCTAGTTGCCATCGGATCTCTTGTGACTCTTAAAAAGTTAACTAGAACTCTCAATTTCAAATCAAATGAACCCTCTCTGAATTCTATACGAGCATCCTTTCCGTAAGAAGTATATATGCCCCCAGGGCATAACTTACAGCGCCTGCTCCTGGGCCCTATGAGCCCCCGGGGGTTCCCAGTTTTTCTTGTCTAACCTTTGTACTATTCTTTATAAAATTGTTATCTCCAAATTTTTATTGAATTGGTTTTGGGGGAAAACGGCTAGAAGAGGGGGGGGATTGTTGCCCTCGGATCTCTTTTGACTCTTAAAAGGAGAACTAGAACTTTCAATTTCCAATCAAATGAGCCCTCTCTGAAGTTTATATGAGCATTCCTTTCATACGAACCATATATGTCCCCAGGGCATAACTTACAACGTCTGCCCCCGGGCCCTGGGGGGGGGGGGGCTGTGTTGAAACCTGAGTTTTTTTTATCTGACCTTTGAACCATTTTTAACAAAATGGCTATCTCAAAATTTTTATCGGATGCATTTTAAAAGAAATTGCTCTCTCAAAATTCTTATCGTTTGGGTTTGAGGAAAATAGGGAGTGGAGGGGGGGGGGCTAGTTGCCTTCCGATCTCTTTTGATTCTTAAAAAGGGAACTAGAACTTTCAATTTACAATCAATTGAGCCTTTTCCAAATTTTATGAGTGTTCCTTCCATAAGAACCATATATGCCCCTGGAGCATAACTAACAACGCCCGCTCCTGGGCCTTTGGGGGTTGCGTTGACACAGGACTTTTTCTTATGTGATCTTTGAACTATTTTTAACAAAATGTTTATCTAAAAATGTTTGTCGGATGTGTTTGGGGAAAAGGAGTGTGGGGGCTTGTTGCCCTCCGATCTCTTTTAACTCTTAAAAAGTGAACTAGAACTTTTCCAATCAAATGAGCCCTCTATGAAGTTTTTACGAGCATCCCTTCCATAAGAACCATATATGCCCCCAGAGCATAACTTAGAACGCCTGTCCCCGGGCCCTGGGGGTTGTATCGACACCAGAATTTTTCTTATCTAACCTTTGAACTATTTTTAACAAAATGGTTATCTCAAAATTTTTATCGGATGGGTTAGGGGGATAAGGGCTAGAAGGGGGGGCTAGTTGCCCTCGGATCTCTTTTGACTCTTAAAAAGTGAACTAGAACTTTAAATTTCCAATCAAATGAGCCCTCCCTGAAGTTTATATGAACATTCCTTTCACAAGAACCATATATGCCCCCAGGGCATAACCTACAAGGCCTGCCCCCGGGCCCTGAGGGGTTATGTTAACACCTGAGTTTTCTTATCTGACCTTTCAACCATTTTTAGCAAAATGGCTATCTCAAAGTTTTATCGGATGCATTTGGAGAAAAAAGGGCGCTTGGGGCCTAGTTGCCTTCCAATCTCTTTTGACTCTCAAAAACTGAACTAGACTGTCAGTTTCAAATCACATTAGCCCTCTCTGAAGTTTATGCGAGCATCCTTTCCATAAGAACTATAGATGCCCCCAGGGCATAACTTACAACACCTGTCCCTGGGCACTTTGGGGTTTCGTCGACCCCAGAGTTTTCGTTATATGATCTTCGAATTATTTGAAAAAAATGGTTATCTCAAAGTTCTTATCGGATGGGTTTGAGGAAAAATGGGCGTGGAGGGGGGGGGGGGCTAGTTGTCCTCTGATCTCTTTTTTCTCTTAAAAAGTGAAATATATCTTCCAATTTCTATTCAAATGAGCCCTCTCTGAAGTTTATACGAGCATCCCTTCCATAACCAAATGTGCCCTAGGGCATAACTTACAACGCCTGCCCCGGGACCTGGGGGGTTTTGCTGACCCGAGAGTTTTTTATATGATCTTTGGACTATTTTTTTGAAATGGCTATGTCAAAGTTCTTATCGGATGAGTTCGAGGAAAAAGGGCGGGGATGGGAGGGGGGTAGTTGCCCTCCGATCTCTTTTCATTCTTAAACAGTGAACTATAACTTTCAATTTCCAATAAATTCAGCAATCTCTGAAGTTTATACGAGCATCCCTTCCATAAGAACCATATATGCCCCCAGGGTATAACCTACAACGCCTACCCCCAGGCCCTGGGAGGGCTGTGTCAACACCGGAGTTTTTGTTATAGGATCTTTGAGCTATTTTTAACAAAATGGTTATCTCAAAGTTTTTATTGGATGTACTTGAGAAAAAGGGCGTGGGGGGCTAGTTGCCCTCCGATCACTTTTGAATCTTAGAAACAGCACTAGAATTTCCGATTTCCAATCGAATGAGCCCCTTCCGAATTTTTGCGACGACTCTTTCCATATGAAGTGAGTCTGGGAAAAAAAACAACATTGGAGCCGTATGGCCTTTACTTTAGGCCACGCTATAGTGTTGCCTGTGATCAGGAGTTAAGCAGCGTTGTATTCTATCCCCCTTTATATGGATTATTCTGATGGAATTTGTCTTAAGGAGCGCAGAACGGGCTATGAGAGACCACGGAATCAAATGGGGAGGACAAACTCTCTGGACTTAGATCATGTTGATGATCAAAGTATCCTAGATGAAAGTGTGAGCAAAATAAATGCACTTTTTAGAGGTTTTGCGAGTTGAGGGTGCTAGAATAGGTTTGAAATTAATTTTAAGAAGACTAAGTCCTTAAGGCTACGAATAGGTGAAGATGAAAAGCTGACGTTGGGTAACGAAAAGATTGGTCAGACGAGCAGCTTCACTTACCTTGGTAGTATTATTAGTAAAGACGGTGAGAGCAGTGAAGATGTTAGAAGTAGAATAGCCAAGGCTCAGGGTGTTCTCTCACAGTTAAAAAAACAAGTTTGGAAGAATAGGAAGATAAGTCTGCAAACCAGGATTAGAATATTGGAAGCTACTGTGATGACAATGGTCAAATATGGCTCTGAAGCATGGGCGCTCCGAAAAGCAGATGAAGATTTGCTAGGTGTTTTCCAGAGAAATTGCCTATGGATTTTTCTAGGTACCATGCTAACTGACCATATTTCAAAGAGTAGGCTGTACGAAAAATGTGGTTCAATCCCGCTTTCTAGGGCTATAATGAAAGAAAGGTTGAGATGGCCAGGGAACGTTCTGTGGCCAACCGTCCTTTTCGGCCAACCGTCTAGGGCTAAACGGAAAGCAGGTCGTCCTGTCCTCGTCTGGGTGTTAGGATGTCATAAAGAAAGTTTAAAGTAAATGGGAACTTCCTGCGAGGGTGTAAATAGGGGGTCTTTGAATAGATTGGAATCAAGAGGAGAGTGCGAAGCTGTGTTGGCCTCAGGCGGCTTGGTGCTGTGGTGAGTTGTTAGTAGTTAGTAGTAGTAGTATTCAATTCTTTTTACGACATTCATAAAAAAAAGGAATCGAATACTTTAGAAATGTCTATGAATTTCAAACTGATCTTCCCACTTTAAAATAGTGTTCTCAATTTCTGAGGGAGGATGAAGGTATGAGTAAGAAATAAGGGTGTCTGCTCTTAAGTTTAATATACTTTTTCCCTTTGTGAAACGGATTAATGCAGTTCTCGGGATAAGGGCGCTAAATTATGAAAATAGTCCATATTAAAGGCTTTTTAAATAAAAAAAAAGAAGGTGAGCTTCTTCACCAAAGGCTGGGTTGTATTTTGTAACAAAATGACACATTTTCCATGTTTGATGGTGTAATGAAATGGAAGGATGAAACCATTCGTTTTAAGTATCGTGACACGCTGACCAATTTTTACTTCTGTAGAAATGGTAACATAAATGCATAATGTGCTACTTTTAATGCATATATATAGCGCTGAAAGTATGTTTTTAGAGATCCGGTAGTGTACATGCTTATGGGTATAATGCTACACATCAATAAACGATTCTCTGTTACTGATGAAACCAAATGTATTTACAATGCACTATTGTGCAAAACAATTTTTTGCTAATAAGTTATAGTTAATATGTAGTAGGATACTAAACATGGCATAACAACGTGCTGAATTAATTTAATTTATTTTTAGGAGGACATACTCGCAGAGAAGACAACATCAAGCTGCTCGGAAAATTCAACAATTTATGAGGCAGTCAAAAAACAAGTAAGTACTACGAAAATGGACGCATAAAACCAGCCTATTTGAGGCAAAACTAAAGTGTCGAATGATATTGAGCTGCAAATCTTTTTTAAAAATACCAAAACGATATCAAATAAAACAAAGCAATACCAAAATGCATCTTAAAACAGATAGCAAATTTTCTGTATTTTATAGTTAAAACAAAAAAAAATTAAGCAAAAGATTATGTCAACTAAAAAAAAACGCTAGGTTTAATCCAAAAAACGGAGAACTTTAAATAAATTCCAAATATTAACTATAAATAACCAAAAATTAATCAATATTAATTATAAGTAAGTTCATTGTGAGGGTGTTTTGAGCATTTCCAGTTCTGCTGGGTAAGGAAAATTCAAAGTCGTAAAATAAGCAAATACCTACAAATGCAAAAAAAACGGACAAAGAAAAACTAACCTATTGATATCTTCGAAGCGGAACTCGTGTTTCTAATGATCTTATACCAAAGAAAAAACGCTTTAAAAGGAGATTTAAAAATTAAAACAAAAATACCTTCAAGAAAATTATGACTTTGTTCGGTGAAATGAATAAGTGACGCGTGGCTTTTCTTTTACCTTCCTAGGTATTTACGTCTCGCATTTGCTAATTTCGAGCGTCAAAAGCGAATAGAAAACGCCATTGAGTGTTACTGAGCAAAATCATGAAACTAATTATGAAAAATAAAAAGAACTTTTATTTACATCTACATTATTTTTATTTTTTACTTTCAATCTGTTGTGCGCCAAATTATATCAATCAATCAATTTATTAATACTAAAAACAAAACAATTACAAACTTAAAGTTTATACACGCCCAAGAAGCTCAGCTTGTAAAGGGCCAACAAAACAAATAAGACACTATTATAAAGCACATAAAAAAAAAAAAAAAAAAAAAAAAAAAATGGATAAGAGACATTTATGAAAATAGGAGAACTAACTGGAAACTTCACAAATAACTGAAAAAAATATATAAACAAAGAAGAGATTGGAAATTAGGATTAAATATAAATAAAAAAAGAAAGAAAGAAAAAAAAGAAAAAAAAGAAATAAATGAATCAGAGAAATATATTGAATGAAAAAAAAGACATATAAATTTGGATGGAATGCAAAAAAAGGGGGGAAATACTATACTGGAAATACCCAGTGAGAAACTGCCTTTGCAGAAAGAGATAGAGGGACATCAGGAGGGATGGAGTTCCATAGTAAAATAGATTGATAAACAGGAGACCTCTGACCTGCTGTCGATGATCGCTTAGGTAAAATGAACCTGCGATAAGAGCTACGTAAAAAAGAAGAGTACCTACCTGAGCCTGACAGAAAGAAAAACTGCTGCAGGGGCGGTGGAAGTGTACCTAGAAAAGCAGAATGTGCTAAATAAAGGTAACTTTTACCCACAATACGATCCATCGGAGCTATTCCAGTATCATTATAAAGATCAGAGGAAGGGTAAAAACGAGGTAGAAGAAAAGTAGCCTTCACTGCCCTATTTTTGGCTCTTTGAAGTGAGCAGAGAAGAGATTTATTAGTACTACCCCAGACAGAACAGCAATAAGAAAGGTAAGGAAAAATAAAAGCATAATAAAGAGAAAGCATAACATCTGGGGGAAGAAATGAGTTAACCCTGTATAACATTGAAGATTGGCAGAGGACAAGGGAACGGGTATGAGTTATATGGGGTTTAAAATTCAATTCAATTCAAAAACTTTTTATTTCCTCCGAATACGAAGAGTAAAAAAGAAATAAATAAAAATAATAACCGCTAATCAACAGGCCATAAAATTGTTTTAAACTATATAACAACAAATACGCAAAGGCCTTCAATCAAAATTACCACACAAATTAACACTTCATTCAATAGATAATAAATTAACACTTCACAAATTAACACTTCATTCAAAAATTAAATCAAATAAAATAAATTAAGCTTCGTGCGCAGCTCTATGTAAATTATGAGAAAAAACATTTAATTTGGATAAAAAATTCTTTTGCTTTTTCTCCAAAACATCAACAGGGTTTTTTATTTAATATGCATTCATTAAAAAAGTATTTGATTCAGATTTAGAAAAGCGGCAAAGGAACTTAGCAAAATTAAAAAATGTGGTTTTTACATGCGCAATATTACTAATTCTGAAAAACGGGAGAAGTGATGAAAAAACTAAAATTTGAGGCAAAGCGACTGTATTATATACCCGAGCCAGTGATTTCCGAGAAAGAAGATCGCGAAGACAAATTACTGCCCCGAAACTAGACGCTATTCTACTTTTAACTGCTTTAGAAATAGAAGCACGGCATAGAGCTAAAGTTGGTCCATAAGGCACACCAAGATATAAAAAAGATTCCAAAGGTTTTAAAATACTATCATAAATACGGACAGAAATTTCTGAATTAACGAGATCATTAGCCTTAGGACCAAGAATTAAAAACTGACACTTTTCAGGGCGAAAACGAAGTCCATGCTCACTAAAAACCTTTGCTAAAAAATCTACATTTTGTTGAAGTGACTGAAGCGATCGACTCAAAAGGAGTAAATCATCTGCGTAAGCAATCCACGACAGAACATAACATTTACCATAAATAAAAGTCAACTGAATTTGATCAAATAGCCCCGAAACAGTAATATTGAAAATCAAAGGAGAAATAATGCTTCCTTGTCTCAGCCCCCTACATAACTTAACATTATAATCACTAAACTGATTTTTCCACTTAATACGAATACGAGAGGAGCCATACCACTTTTTTAAAACCAAAACTACTGGTAGTGGGACATTATTCTTCAGAAGCGCAGTCATAGCCCAAGAATGGATAATTGAATCATACGCCGCCGCAAAATCTAACGCAAGTGTATAAACTCTGTCCCATTGCTTACAAAAGGATATTATTCTTGAAAGGAGTGATGCGGCAGTTTGATTCAACTGCCGCATCACCGGATGAAAAAACTTGATTATAATGAGTTATCCAATCATCTAGTTTCAGAGAACTATTAGAATCTGGTGAACAATTATTATTACGACGTCTAGAATTAACCAAACTCCAAAGCTCATTCTTATCACTAGTAATCCTTGAACCAATTTCATCTTTTATAATTTCATTATGCAGACGCAACTCAGCCCGAAAAACGCGTTTAGTTAATTTCATACCATCATAAAATGGTCCAGATCGCGGTTTTCCCGCGCAATTCCAAAGGTAACAAGCTTGAGATGCATTCTTTTGGCTTTGCTTTAAAATCGGGTTAAGGTCCAACCTAAAACACGAGATCCACGACGGAAAGAATCAGTTCTAAATGCTTTATTAGCCCCGACTTTTAAACTATGAACAATTTAAAGGTAAAATAGATCAATATCAATTTGATCAACATCCTTAGAATAATTTACAATTATTTTAGCTAAAAGTGCATCTGGTTCTTCATGATATTTGCACATTTTTTCCCGATCCCAGATCATTTTATTTACAATTTGACTAGAACGATGGATAATTTTAAAAGATGGAATTTGAATATTTAAATGAAAAGAAAGGTAAAAATGGTCACTAATAGGCATATCCAACCCAACGTGAACAGGCTGTGGTAATAACGCTGCATTTGAGACCAGCACATGGTCTAGATTAGAGCAAGAACCAGAATTATGGACATACGTAAAATCCGCATCTTTTGAAACTATAGTAAAAACCGAAAACAAAGATAAAAGAGCGGAGGAGCGGACATCAGAGATAGCAATGTTGCAGTTAAAATTCCCGCAAATAAGCCACTGGAAATCTGATGGAACTTTCGCCACACATCGCGATAATTCTAAACATGCAAAATTGAAATCAAAATCCGAATCAATAGTATGATAATTTGTTGGTAAATAGCACGAAAAAACAATAATCCCTGGGATTCGAACAGCAACAAAAAACGATTAACGGCAAACACTGAAACTGGAATATTCTCTCGAATAAAAATGCAAACGCCTCCTGATGGGCGTCCACCTGTAGGTGTAGCTGGAGATATAAAACACTTAAACTGCTGCGACAGGCTCGAAAGAAGACTAGTAGAGTGGTCCAGAAGATGATGCTCTTGCAGACACAAAATATCCAGATCGCGCAGCATAGACTGCAATACATGTTGTTTATCACCAAAACCATTCAGATTCAGAGATATAATCTTTGCACTAATCATTTTTTATTCTTTGCAACTTTTTCGGTTAACTGTTTGCAGCGAAAGCTAAATCCAGTATGCTCATGAGATCCACAATGGAAGCAACAAGGTTCATTCTGGCAAGGGTTGTTCCTAGAATGAGAGTGTCCACTACCAAGGCACTTGAGACAACGTTCCCCGCTAGAGCAGCCTGGCGATATATGCTCTAGCGACCCGCATTTGTAGCACATTCGCGGTAAAAACTTATAATCAGTAAGCCGGAAATGTTCGTAGCCAATGTGAATCCCATGACGCAAATAATGAGACTTGGCCGTCACCGAACGGAAGTATACACGATATGATTTCGAAACACCGATGCGCTGTATCTCTTCGATACCATGGTTAGAAGCACACACACTCTCTGGATTGATCGGGAAGTCCACTCGTGATAATAAACCGACAATTCTCGATTTGCGAACCTCAGTTTTACCGACCTTTTCATTCAAACAGGCTTTCAAGTTTTCGGCGTTTTGTCTTTTCGTATGAATGACCCATTTCTGTTGCTGGGATCCTGATTCCTTAGAAAGTGAAATCCGCACTATACCATCAGCTCCATCCAACGATTTCAGAAAAGCTTCACGCTTTAAGGGATCATCACAATCTTGTGATGGTGAATCTACTACAAGACCCACTGTTTCTGACTCGTTATTCAGCGGAGGCCAGGATTTATCATTGAGTTTTTCTTTAGTTATACAGCTCAAAACCTCGCTCTGTACTCCGTCACAACACTCTTTCACCAAAGCAGGAGTCTCTGCTACCTTACTTGTGACGTAATCAAGTTTATCAATTATGCTAAAAAGATCCCGGTCCCAGGTTTGAATGGCACGGCTAAAGTGAGCATTTTGATCCGTATCTATCGCAGGTATCGCATCACTTGCAGTCATAACGAATTTCAGATTTGGCAAGCGAGGGGTTGCATCTTCAGAAATAAGGATGTCTAAAATATCCTGTGACAGGCTTTGCTTAGCAGAGGGGCCGCGACGTGCAAGGAGTTTATGCGTGGGGTTCACTAGAGATGTTAGGAGGCTTCTAGCTTGATCAAGATGATCATAAGAATAGAAGTTTGTACACGAAGATATACAGGAGGCGGACGAAATTCCTGACTGTAGACAGTGCCGGAAAAAACTTAAAACTGGTGAATAAACAAGAGTCTCTGAAGGAGGCGGGATCTGCGGGGAAGCAGGTTTATCAGCAAATTTCTCGCAGCAGTCAAAGCACTGGTATATTATAATACTGTCTTTCTCAATACTCTGAAGAATTTCACAGCGGTTATGGCAGAGGCGACCACAACCCCCAGCAGATGTGTTGCAAATAACTGTTCCTCTGGTTGCGAGGCTGAGGCTCTCTTTGCAAACTTTGCACCCTGTCTTGTACAACTTTTCAGAAGTCACGGCAGCCATTTATCAATTAATAATAATAACATATAAATATTGACTTGGTACTATGCGCTAAGGAAATGCAAGGGGGCTACCCCAAACCACTACCCCGCCTTCGCCTGAGTAAAACTATTACCAGATAAAATCTCTGCTTACGGAAGGTGTTCTCCTCGGTGATCTTATATCCAAAAATAACAGTTCATAAACGCTCACAATCTATCACCGCGGATCGCGCCAAAATTCATTTCATTTCACATAGCATCCTCCTTCGCGCAATTTAATTTACTGTAATTTATTTCAAACTTAATCCTTATTCCAAACTAAGTCACTGAATTAAATTCAAGCTCAAGCAGTGAATTAATGAATATCAATAATCTAGGTTAAGTTCAGATCAATTCACCAAAAGTCGACTGTTATTTATTCCAAACTAAGTCACTGAATTAAATTCAAGTTCAAGCAGTAAATTAATGAACATCAAGAAACTAGGTCAAGTTCAAAGCAAATGAATTAATTTCATTTAATTTCATGAATTAATTAATTTGCGTCTCTCATACGATAAGGGGTTCTAAAGTGTACAATGGCACTCTTTTGGCTGTTGAGAGTCATACCATTTGACCAGCACCAATCTTTTACTTTATCAAGAAGACCTTGAGCTAGGGAAGTGGCAGGTCCACTGCAGCAATGAAAAAGTTACTGTCATCAGCAAAAAGAATAGGGTGCACAAGGGGATGAAGACCATCAACAAGAACATTAATATAAATTAAAAACAAAAGTGGTCCAAGCACAGAGCCCTGTGGGACACCTTTCACAATAGGCAAGGAAGAGGAAGAAGTACCATTAACCGAAACATACTGAGATCTCCCTGAGAGGTAAGACCTAAACCATTCAAGTGGGACTCCATGCACTCCAAATGAAGATAATTTAGACAAAAGAACAGAGTTAACGACCATATCAAGTGCCTTTGAAAAGTCAAGAAATAGACCCAAAACACACAAGCCCTTGTCAAGGTTAACACGCACAAACTCTGTTGCATCTGAAAGTGCATGCAAGGTGGAAAAACTGGGACGAAAGCCATACTGATGGTTAGCTATGAGAGAATTACCTGCAGTCGTATTAGTACTAAATACAAATGAAGAGAGTCTACAATACACTACTTTTTCAACAACCTTAGAAATTACAGGAAGGAGAGAAATAGGTCTATAGTTTGAAATTAGAGATGAATCACCTTTTTTAAACAAAGGTACAACTTTGCAACCTTAAATAAATGAGGAAAAACACCAGAAGAAAGAGAGAGGTTAGTTATGTGTGAGATGGGGTTAGAAACAAACTGACCAATTTTCTTAAGAACATTACAGCTCAAACCAAAACCATCAACTGAACGGCTACTTGAAAGCTGAGAAATAATGTTAGAAATTTCGGTATCACTGCATGGAAAAAGGAAAAATGACTTTTCTGCTAAGGGAAAACTACTTACTCTGCTGTAGGGTGAATTAGGAACTGAAGGAAGTGAGGTGAAATACGAATTCAAGGCGCTTGCTGAAGAATTTTTGTCCACAAAAGATCCATCAGCTTTCCTGTAGCGACAAGGGGGGGACTGTTTGAGTTTCTTGCGGGAAAGAGCTTCATTAACTACAGTCCAAACCTTTCGCAAATTCCCCTTACACTCATCAATTCGACGCGAAAAATATAGCTTTTTGGCTGCACGTACTGAAGAAGTAAGCACATTTTTATAAAGTTTATACGTCAAAAGATCATCCTGTGTCTTACTTTTACATGCAGCCTTGAACGGAGACGCCTTCATATGTGTAGCATTGATCAGACCTCTAGACATCCATGGACATTTGGGTATGGAATTCCTTGGCCTCTTTCTAAGAGGAAAATGCTTATCCAACAGAGCTCCCATACGACACAAAAATAAATTCGTTGCACAATCAACATCATTAGCTTCAAGAACACTAGACCAATCATTACTCTGAAGACTATGTATTAAATTAGAAATTTCTTTATCTGTGGAAGTTCTAAAAGAAGACTCACCCTGCTCATCCACAGCAATCTCAGTTTGAGGCACAAAAAGTGAAACATAAATAGGGAAGTGATCAGAAAGATTAGTGAAAACAAGACCAGAAGTAAACTTCAAATTAAAAGAATGAGAAATGAAAATATTGTCTATTAAAGTGGCAGAATTTCTAGTAGGGTCAACACGAGAAGGAAAAAAAATTGAAGGAAGTAGACCAGCAGAAGAAAGCACATCAAAAAGATGGTCACATTCATCATTTGATCCAATATTTAACATATTACAATTAAAATCTCCCAAAACACAAATACGTTTTTTTAGAGAAAGACCCCACACAAGAAAGTTGATCAAACAAATCACAGAACAAATGTGTTGGAAAAGGAGGGGGCTTATAAAACAAACAAACAGTGTCACATGCAAACTGGCTTTTCAGATCAATAACAAGAGAATAAACTGTCCTACTATTTGACACTACTGATGTAAACAAGGATTCAAGGTCAGGCCTTCTTCTAAACTCAATATCAGACTTAATAAGTAAAGAAATACCTCCTGAGCACTTTGTTACCATTCTGGGGATATGGACAGCAACATAGCCATGCATATCATAGGCTGTAAAATTTTCACCATCAGATAACCATGTTTCTGTTAAACCTATTACATCAAAAGGGCAAGAATTATCAGACCACAAATACGATTTCAGACTATCCCACTTATCTCTTATCCCACGCACATTCAAACAAAATACATTAAAGCTACTATTTAAAGACAGTGAGGGTATAATTTTATCACAATAATCAATGGTAGTGTGATAATTACAGCTAGAATTAACCATAGATTCAAGGAGAGGGTCAAGCGTGTGAGTCTCTTGTTTACCAGCCCTACTTGGTTGATCAAATATAACTGAATTAAGAATAGAAGAATTCAAAAGAAAAGAGAAATCACCCATAATTATCACACATAATAAATGTGCACATAGAAATATAAGTGGGATGGCACAAATTATCCAAAGTATTGGACCAAAGTATAATGTGACACCAGTTGCTATTACATAAGCTGCAAGTATGCTGGACTGACAAAAAAAATAATAGAAGTTAGGCTACATGAAGGTGAGAGGGTCACAAAAAGCATAAAGAGGTATCAGTAGAATGACTCATTTTATTCAAAGTATTGGCCCAATTTATAATGTGGGACCAGTAAATTATGTAAGCTGTAAGTATGCTGACATGAAAAAAAAAAAAAAAATTAATAATAGTCAGCCTACCTGAAGGTGATAGGATCACAGACAAATATAAATGAATATCAATGGAATGACACATATTATTCCAAATATTAGCCCAAAGTATAATATGGGTAGTAAGAAATTATGAGAGCTGCATATATACTGACATGACAAAAATATGATAGAATTCAGGGTACACAAGGGTGATAGCATCAAAAAATAAGATAAAGAAATATCAACGAGATGGCATATATTATTCAAAATATTGACCAAAAATATAATATGGGACCAGTCAAAATTATGTGAGTTGCATGTGTGCTGACATGAGAAAAATATGATAGAATTCAGCCTACAGGAAGGCGATAGGATCACCAACCCAGATAAGGAAATAATAGTGGCATGGCACATATTCATCAAAATATTGGCCCCAAGTATAATGTGGAACCAGTCAATATTATATGAGCTGCAATTATGCTGAAATGACAAAAATATGAAAGAAATCAGCCTGCATAAAGGTGATAGGATCAGAAACAAATAAAAAAATAAATAAATAACAGTGGGATAACATATATGATTCATAATATTTGCCCAAAATGCAATATGGGACCAGTGAAAATTATATGAGCTGCAAGTGTGCTGACATGACAAAAGCATTATAGAAGCCAAGCTACATGATGGTGAAAGGATCATAATCAAACATAAAGAAAAATCAGTGGGAAAGCACATATTATTATATGTATTAGCACAAACTATAATGTGTGAGCAGTTGATATTATGGGGGTTACAAGTATAATGACACGACAATAATATAATGTAAATCAGACAACATGAAGGTGACAGAATCACAAACAAACATAAAGAAATATTAGTGGGAAGGGACATATCATCCAAACTATTGGCACAAAGTGTAATATGGTACCAGTCAAAATTATGTGAGGACAGTAAAGAATAATAGAGGAATATTTTAAGAACAGCAAGTAAATCCCTACAGAAACAACGCAATATATTATAAGAAAATAAATCTAAATCCATCACTTTAATTTTTCTGCATTTGCAGCACATAAATCAATTTCATTCTGCTTATTAAACTTAACCACTCTTCCAGATTGGGTTTTATACAGGATATCACCTTTACTGGACCAAACATTACGTAAGCCAAGCTTTGACTTGGCATATGAAAGAAGTTGTAAGCGTGGTTTTGTAAGCGTCTCAGAAAATAGAATCCCTGATCCTTTCAAATCCTTCTTTTGTCTGAGAAGCAGTTGACGAACTCGTAAGTTGCAAAATTCAACAACTATGGGTCTGGGTTTTGCAGATGGTTTGCCAATTCTTTTGGCTGATACAACATCAAACTGAATAATTGGTATGCCAGGAAATTTCCCAGCACATAGTGACAAGAATTGACTTTCAGTGTTTCCAATGGAGGTCTCTTCTTTCACCCCAAAGACAATAACTTGGTTGCTCAAAGCCTGCTGTTCAAAACGGTCATTTAATCTTGCCAGGTTGGACTGGATAGGCTGGAAAGAGTTTTTAAGGTCTATCATGGATGACTCTAAAGTAGCCAATGAAGATTCAGCAGAAAATATGCGTCTGTTATAGCTTTCAAGAGTTTTATCCACTAGATTACTAAGATCTAGGTTGAGGCCAGCATACACCTCCTGCTTGATTGCATCCAGCTTATCTGAAGAGATAGTGACATTATGTTGCATGAATGTCTGTTCCTCTTTCATTTTAACCACTGCCTCATCTACCTGGGAAGAGATCTTAGCCAATATAAGGTCATCAAGTAACCCTTTCACTGAAGATTTAAGGTTGTCAGGTTGTAGTGAATCTGCTAGCATTTTATGTTTGATTTTTATGCTATTTATGTGGTTAGTGAGCATGAGTAGTTGCTCTGAAACAGATTCTGATCCAGAGAATTGGATTGAGGTGTCAGACCTTAGTTCACGAGGTGGCTTGAGTTGACTTTTCATTTCTTATCTGAAGTAAACAACAAAACAGGAACAGAATAAGCAGTGGTATAAGACAGTTTGGGTATAAGGCAGGATATTGTCCACAATCAAGTAACAAATTTCAAATGCCAAAGCAGGGGATTGTGAAATTTGAAGAATAAAAAGCAATCAGCAAAAAACATCAAGCATAAACAGTAGCAGTGGCATAAACCCAAGGATTGGTTACTGTAGTCAAATTACAAGTTAAAATTGGTATAGGTCTCACCTGATGAGTCCCCTCTTACACCCCAGGGGTGGGGGCTGCTATGTGTGCCTGCCTTTACCCACTGGTAGGCAGGCAGAACCAGTACTTCAGGACGCTTAAAGTGTTGCTGGTTATGCCAGAAAACCTCAAATTCTGATCTGATACCCACGTCTTTTCAATTTTTCAATATAAGACCCACTTTTGCCAATTCTAAATAATGTATATATATGTTTTTTATCTCTCTTTTTTTGAAAATGAATAGTTATTCATTTTAGATTTTTTTTTTTTTTCTCTTTTAATGAGTTTTAAACGAAAGAACCTGCTTACTTTCAAAAATGTTCAGGTTTGGCACACAAGAAACCTATATCTTTAATTGACTTACTAATCTCAATAAATGATTTTCAGTATAACGTTGTTTTCAGTTTTTCCACTTTTTATGGGTAAGTCAGTAGTGCTCATCTGTTTTAATTTCAGTCATACCCATGTTAAGGATTCTGTAATTTGCTTTCTCTTAGTTTCCTGTTTTGTTTTGAATAGCCTATATCATTTGGAGTAATAATCGCTTATCCTAGATCCTAGTGAGACTCTGGTAAAAAAAAAAGGAAAGATGAGAAAAACTGAATATAAAATTTAAAAATTTAAATACGGTATAAATAAAACAATAATAAGATGTGAATAATTTCAATATTAAAAAAGTATAATCAAATATTAAAATAAAATATAATCAAATATTAAAATTAGTATAATTTATTTTAGACATCTAGAAATGTAAGAAATTTGTGCTCTAATACCTTGTAATCACTTCATCTGTTTCAGAGCTCTCATTTTGATTAATAGTTATGTCAAAGTTTAAAATTTAGATGGTGTTGTAATCCTTTCATTTATTTGATTTATATCTTTTCACGCCATATTGATCTGAAAGCATAAAATTTAGTGACCTTGTAATCAATTCATTTATTGGCTTTCTTTCATTTCATTTGACGGTGATTGGAAAGCATAATATTTAAATGTAATTTTAACCGTTTCATTTTTGTCTCAAGTTCTCTGAAAGCCGAGTCGTTCTCTGAAATACTTGGATGTCGTAATCATTTCATTTCATTCAACGGCGATTCGAAAGTATAAGATTTAGACGGCTTTGGCATCGTTTTATTCGTTTAACTTTCTTTTTTAAT
The DNA here is from genome assembly GCA_027921565.1 of Artemia sinica. NCBI lineage: Eukaryota > Metazoa > Arthropoda > Branchiopoda > Anostraca > Artemiidae > Artemia > Artemia sinica. Next base: position 49,747,240 of record CM051260.1, on the reverse strand, counting down.
ATTCATGTTGCCACTTTTCACTGTATAATAAAGTGTTCTTACTGGCAGTTAGGTTTTTTTCTATGGGGAGTAAGCCATTGCAAAAAAGAAAAAAAATCGAATAAGAAATTGACTAATAATGTATAAATTGATGCTAGGCTTATCCCCCCGAAAATTTCCTCCCCGTAGATCCCCCCGCAAAATTCCCCCCATGTGAAAATTTGAGCAGCCAAACAGAAAATACGAACATAAAAATAATGAAGAAAAAAAGGAATTTTGGAATGTTATACCTATATCTCAAATATAAGTAGAATGTGTGGTGTAGAACACACTATAGTATTTATTTTTACATTTCATTTTTTTGTGTGTGCGTTTTTTTGGGGGGGTGGGGGTGGGGGGGGGGCTGAGTTATCATTGCAGGGTAATATAAGGGTTAAAGGAAGTTATTTGAAAATGCCAAATTAATGGCAACTGTAGAAGAGTTCCTCTGCGATGGAAGTGTACAGAGATAACAGGTTGGAACTTAAGATGTACGAGTAATTACTTCTCGCGGACTTCGTCTGGTACTGACCAAAGGGTCTCTAACCGAAGGTTTTTTTTTTTGGGGGGGGGGGGTTCGACTGGCTGGTCATTTTTACCGACTGGTTGATATTGCAATTAACTTACTTAATATTTTTTTTTTACCGACTTATCTTCTTTCATTGATTTGACGTCATACATTTCCATCGTGCCATTTGCTCTAGCACCATTATTTTATCTATCAAATTTTTTATCCGACTCGGTGAAAATATTTGGAGAGGTCGTCTCCCCTCCACCATAGATCTAGATGGCTATAGGAAGTTGAAGTTATTTCCATGTATTATTTCCATGAAAAATGGCATAATATAATTTAAAAAAAAGTCACGTAAACCTAATGAAAATTTTGTTACTGGCAGTACGTTTTTTAAGAAACTTTCAACCTCTCTGACTGCGAGACTGGTTCCTGCCAAACTTTTAACTGCTCATATTTGGACAGACAAGTGCTATAATTTTTCATGTTTTTAATTTTTGGTCTCCATGGCTAAGGGCAGAATAACTGCAGAACTGAAAAAGTTCAATTTATAAAGAGTGTCTAAAGAAAAGGGAGGGAGGGTTTGAACTAGGGAGGAAAGGAATTTGTCCGGATCATTGGTTGTATTTAAGGGACCTTCTTGGAGATGGAAATCAATATTATTCCGTTTTTTTCCACAAATTTTTCTAGTTTATTATGCCTTTGCTTTATTTCAGTGGAAAACAAATTGTTCACTAGTACGACAGCGTCGTTCTTTTACACTGAATTTACATAATAACAGAGAAAGCCTTTATCAATGGGAAAAAAGTAAAGTTAAATTAAATTAAACTTAATGTACAAAAAAACGCACAAAAAAAACATGTAAATAAAACTTACATCTTAATAACCTGCCAAATACCGCAACTACTGTAAGTAGCCTGAATATTCACACAGAAATCTGTGCTATCTACAGTAAGTGCAGTATTTAGGAAGTTATTAAGATGTTATTTTTATTTATTTGTTGTTTTTTTCTTCTTTTTTTTGTATGTTGCGTTTAATTTAATTTAACTTCATTTTTTTCCGTTGATAAAGGCTCCTGGGCGTAAAGTCGAAAAACCTCGGATTCTTATTATTTAAAGTTTTTTTTTTGTTCCACTATTTTATTTAAATTACACCCGTTTTTCTCTCTCAAATATTTTATGTTTGAGCGTACCAAAACCCGTTGCCCCGTTGCTTGAGCTACTACATGGCTATAGTGACATCGAACATGTGCATAGATTGCAAAATTTAATTGAACCTATTTAGTAAATGTTTTTTTTTTAATAAAAGAATGAAGGCATTGAAACACTTTGATTTACCAAAATATTTATTTTACTTTTCTCTGTTCTTATACAAACTTAGTGTAAAAGAACGCCGCTGTCGTTCTACCGACAAAAGAAAAATTTATTTCCCAATGAACAAAACCAAACGCATAATAAACTAGGAAAATTTTGTAGAAAAAAACGGAATAATATTGATTTCCATCTCCAAGAAGGCCCTTAAATACAACAAATTCCTTTCCTCCATATTTCAAACCCTCCCTCCCGTTTTATTCCAGTGCCGATTGTATTTGTTCACCATTGTCTTTGCAGGAGTGGTTTTGCTTGTACTAGCCTATAAGCTGTTTTGTTTTGATAAAAAATACTATTTTATGCGTCCAGGAGAGGGGAGTCCGAAAAAATAGCACTGCTCGTTTCTTCTCTCTTAAATTCCGCAAATGGAAAAGTGGTGTGATCTAAGAAATTATTTTCAAACATAAAGAAACAGTAGAAAATGAATTCAGTTTGTGATTCTCAAGTCTTTCAATAAGACTGATTTGAGCAATGTTGAAACTGTATACTTGTACATTTCTGATAGAAAGTAATTGTATTTTTTGGAAAATCTTTGTCTGACAAATTATCGACATTTTAAAACCGATTTTGTTTTTGGCATTGTAGCAAAGAAATGTATGACTAATCCTTAGCTTGTCAAACTAATTCTATTTTTTCTTTTTTTCCTGCCTTCAATAGTTTATCAGATATGGTAAGTTTAAAAAATTTATATTTACCATGATTACTTTTTGCCTTTCTTTTAATGGTTTTCCCAAAGAAGGTAAAGGAAATGGTGCTTTGTTGTAGCATTTTTTAGAATATTATATTGATTAACAACACTTCTTAACTGCACAGGTCCTTGCTTCAGCTGGAATCCAACCCTGCTCCGCAAATCTCCAAGCAAAATTCCACTGATCGGCCACAAGCCTGTTTTTGAGGAGTTCTAATGCCTAGGAATGACGATTTTAAAAAGTATCGTCCCTGCATTAATCTTGTGTAAAAAACCTCGAGTATTTTACGAATTTTCAACCTCGGGGTTTCAAATATTTGCCTTTAATTTTCACTGGCTCGAACCCCCCCCCCGAAACAAAAATGGATATAAACAAATTTTGTAAGCGTTTTTGAGGGTTTGTTGTGTAGAAGCCCCCCTCCCCTCGAAATGCAATGCAATATTTGCATATCATTTTCACTGGCTGTAAATATCCCCGTTTTTTCTGCTTCTCGAGTTTTTTTTTTATCTTGTCATGTATAGCCAGTGTGGTTTCGGAAAGTACTTACATTCCCAGGCAAATTTGACTGTCTCAAGCACAGTTCTATTTTTAGTTCAAAAACTTACTGCTTAGATTAGAATGGAAATTAGACTTGGTAAAGATATTCAGCTTAGAAGACTGTCTATTTTAATTAGCATACTATAAAATGTTCCAAAGTACAAAATCAATTATCTTTTCTGACTTTTTCTAGGACAAAAATTGACTTTTTCCAGGGAAAAATATTTAAGAGATTTTAGAGTATTGACCTTACTGTCATGCCTAAATTTTCTAAGGGCCTCTATGACCATTTTATTCTTTCTTTTTAACGGTTCGGTAAGAACACTATGCAGGATTATCAGAATTTCAGTAAATTCAGGTAGTTGGTTTGAGTTAATGGAAGAGAATTGGGAGGAATGTCGTATGTTTAATATAGTTGTTTAATATAGTTTCTACCTATTTATAATTTTTTTTTCAGATTGCAGAGGGAGAGAGCATTGGCTGCACAGAGCATGAAGCAATCAGAAGGAGCCTATTCCTCACACCTCCTTCCGGGAATGCCTTCTTCTAGTAAGAAACAGTAGTCCGATTTCACTGCACTTGTGCACAACTATAGTGAAATCAGCTGTGCTATCTTAAGTAATTTTGTGAAGAAGTGTAGCTCAAGTTGGAAATACTTCTTTAGATGCATTTTTCATCTTTTGCAGTCTTTTATGAATTACCTGGTAGTTCAGGGAAATTTTGACACTTTGAATTTGTTATGCAACATTGTCATTCTGCTTTAGGAAAGAGATTTTTTTTTTTTTTTTTTTTTTTTTTTTTGCATCATTTTTCATCCTATTTATGTACAAAAGGATGTGCTGTTGAATTCAAATGAACTATTTGTTTCAGTATTTTAGTTAAATGATTTAAATAAAAAGAATAAGGGGTACTATTATCATAGTGCCCCAGTTTAAAAGATTGTTAAACCTTTGAATTTTCGGCTATTAACAATTAAGAGCCTTTTCCTCCCCAAAAAAATCAAATGACACATGTCTCTAATCAGTTCGGAACGGTAAAGTTCTAAAGGTATCACCACATACATGTTTACTCTGATCCCACTGCACCTTGACCCTACAGAATGATAGCTTTCTTTCTGAAACTAAAAGTATAAGACTTTAAACTTCTGTGGAAAAATGCTCAAAAAAAAGGATACAAAAAAGAAAACCTCGGAGATGATAAAGAGGATTATTCCCCATCGTAAACCAAAGCCAACTTTACCCGAATGACATCTTTAACTTAAGGTCCTAAAGATTTAGGGCTTGAACTGCCAATACAGTTGCATTGAACATGTTGAAAATTTAACAGTTTCGAGAATAAATTTGGTTATTAATTACAACAATCAAGTACAATGTAGATTAGGTCTTTATGGACTCTTAAGGGGAAAGCAATATACTTTTGACAAAAATCCGTCTTTTTAACAAAACAAATCCTAAAGTGACAATCTGGGAGAGTTTGAAAAATAAAAAAATGAATAGATGCTAGAGTTTGTTTGGTTTTTCCGATGCCAAATCCTTTAACTGTTAGCTGGTACTGATTCTACATTCTCCTCTTAATTCTACATATTAATATTCATTCTTAACCTAAATCAGTGAGCGATTTTATTTTTTCAAATTATAAATATTGACTCTAGCTCCGAATCCTAGAACCGTAGCACTCTCGATTCTGACTCTCACTCCTGATGTATTAGCCTTGAGAGAATCGAGATCAAATTCCTAAAATTATAGAAATTATGAAAATTTTGGAGTAAAAATGCGATGCAACCCCTAAAACTGAACGTGCTAAAATCATTATCTTGCTCTTAAATGAAACTCATTAGGAAGCTCGGAATTTCCCACTATCTAATGAAAATTTTTGATCAGTTTGGCCAAAAAATGTCATGGGAATAACCACAAGTCGTTAACTATGAAATTTAACTATAGTTTAGCCACGTGATCTCATGTAGCCAAATAATAAATGTAGACTCCAGCTCCAAATCTTTAGATTTAACGTTCTCAATTGCAACTATAGGTGCCAAATTCACGCCTTTAATATATATGATATTCCACAGCTGGTATTTTGTCACTACTTACTTGAATCAGTTTGATTGGGCAAATGTCAACGAAACAACCCCAGAATGTTAAAACTAAAAGTTTTGACAGTAAATATAGTTTTGAGTTTATTTATTCTTTCATTTTTAAGTCTACTGTTATGCTGCCGTCCCAGACCCTACGCTTTACTTTAAAGACCATTTATCAGAGTAGTAACCATTGGATCTTATATATCTGTCTTTACCTTAATTCAATTTGTTAATTATTGCATTAAAATGTTCCGTTGTAAAGTTTGATTGGAATTTTGAGGTTAAATTTGGTGCAAAGGCCTTCATGAAGCATAAGATGTTGAATTTTGTATTTTATAATTTGTTAATTCAATCTTTCCCGTTTAAGTTTGATTGGAATTTGATTATGTATTATATATAGATATATATATATATATATTATATATATATATATATTATATATATATATATAATAACCGTCATATTTGGCTTGAGAAGCGAGATGCGGTGATTTTGTTGTTTTTACGTCTTTTTTCACGTTTTTTGGGGTTTTCTCAAAAAAAGCTAAAAACCGCCTATGATCTTCTAATACTAAGTGATTAAACCACGTTATTGATATGAAACATCAATCCTACTACCTATCCCTGAATTCGTTGTAAAGGACATAGAAAAAGTCAAGAGAATTTAAGCAATTTTTTTTCTGTCGCTTCCTAAGTTTTCGTACTATAGACTTTCAAGCATTCTAACTTTTTTAGCGGAGATGCTTTCGGTTTCATCCCTTCTCGCCTTTCCCATCTACTTCCTTGCTTGTTTTTTTTAAATTGAGTTGATTAGCAATGACAAATATTGCAATTTATACTTACGTTTCTATCTGTTGCTCTTTCAATTGAATGCACTAGTTGGATATCTAATGAAAAATTTGGATCCCAATGAATCACCTTTCCCCAGTATGAATACCCTCGTTTTACCTGCCTTTGCCTCCAGTACAATATTTTCTTTCTTTTTACAATTTTACTTTCTTTTGTTGTTGTGTTTTGTTTTTGTTTTTTTAATTGTTTTTTTTTTCTGTTTCTAGTTTTGTGCAAATTTGTGAATTCTTGAGGGACAAAAAATCAAAACGAAAGTGGTTGTAGCTAGAGTTTTTGTTCGAGGGAGGGAGCTAGACATCTAAGAGTGGTTAGGATATAACTAAGGAAAGAGTTATTTTTGAATTGTAATTAAATAACTGAAGACCACGTAATATTTAAAGAATTTTAGCATTTTGATTGGGGAGGAGGGTCAAACTGGGAACTAATTCTACCTAATATAACTGTATTCCCTAGATCATTTTTAATTGTCTACTATGTTTAGAGGTTGCAAGCTGCTCTAGATACTGCTATGTTTACATAGTCTACATGCTGCTATGTTTAGAGGCTGTAAAAGGGTTGATTTTTTTTTTTCGTCCAATTACAAAAAAACTAAAAAGCAGTTTTTAAGAAATTAAAGACAACTTCATATATTCTGCAAGTATTCTAAACCAACCATGGAACTAATGCAAAAAGTATTTATTAACAGCTGTTGTATACCATCTAACAGTATTTCAGTAGTTTAGACTTCCAGCCACCTATAGTATTCTGAAGTTATTTGCCAATTTATAGACTACTTAATCTTGAGCTGTCCTTCAAGTTATTGTGATGAATATTTAACCATAAACCTGCTTTTTAAATTAATTGTTAACCTTCACAAGCTGCCCTGCGTTCTTTTTATATTTTAAAAGTTGCTTGTTTGCCAAAGTTTATATTGATTCTTTGCATTATTTTGTATTTTATTCCCTTTCATAGTACTATGTAGTTTAAGCAAAATTAGCAATATAAAAAGTTTCCCTTTTAAAGTTTATTTTTTCATGTTTGTACTGCTGCAATTGCAGAATAATAGTACAAGAGTTGAGACTCGACCAATTTTTATTGGAAATAATATTGGGTTTCAATATAAGAAAAGGAAGGTGTTTCAATCCAGGCTCGTATGGGGACGTGTGAGGGTTGAAGGTTTTTGTATTTAGTTATAAAACTAAAGTGTTTTCAATGAAAACTTTCTGCGGTTTGACACTCCTGTCGCCAAAATAAACAGCTTCAGAGAAATTCCCATGTTGCGCTATTTAACTTGGTTTGGTAGTACCCTATATAATAATAGGTCAGGTCCAAAAACTTTCTTAAAACCCTTTTGTGGGAAACCTGTTTATTCTCACATATAAATTCGTTTAAGCAAGCCCTGCTACCTCGGTTTTTATTGCGTGTTACCAAGCTCTTAATTGCCGGATTGTGGACTTGAGCCCCACTTTTGACGTTTTTTTTACATCGGTGAAGGACAAAAATGTTTAGAGTATATTTCTTTTTGGGTGACAGTTGGGTTTGTGGAAGAAAACTAATATGAGACTATTTTACATGTGCAGATGTGTAAAAACTTTGGTGAAACGGTTTTTCCTGCTAGTTTTGGTACCAAACTGTAAGCTTACGGAACAGGTTTACTTACAAGATCAAAATGACAGTTATATTTGTTAATATTTATTTATTTTAACCTACCGTCATTACATCTCTCTTGAATTATTTAAATTTCTTGATAAAATTTTAAGTTTTCTCAATCTTCAATATCAAGTAAAATATTCCGATTACGGCGACATATCGGAATTATTCGCTGTTTACTTCCAGCATTTTCTGCAAAAATTTTCTTTTGTTCAAAAAAATATAGTGAAATTAAACGCTAAAAATTAATTAAAACCATAATTGATAACAATCGGTCGACAGAAATAGGTCACGTAATAGTTGTCTTTGCATGAATTTAATAAAACGACTAGATTTTTTGTCTTATCAACGGACTTTTCCAATCGAACGAAGCTTCAAATAGTTTTCCATGTCAATTGTTTATTTGACAATGCTGATATGATAGCTACCAACACTAGAGGTAAATACTTGGAAAGTAAAATATTGCACTTCAAACAATATTTAACGCAAGGGATGAATGCTACGAAAAAATAAGATGCTTTCTATCTTACAGTTTGACAAAAGCGTGAGTATACCTACACCAGTCTAGTTAAAAAGAAAGCACTTTTTTCTGAAGCAAAGTATTTAAAATAACTTTATAGTTTATAATATTTAAAAGAATATATAGGAGCTGATGAATGTAAAAAAGTAAAATCGGACGTTTCGGAAACCTATAGTTATACTTTATTTTCAGGTCATGCTAAATGCGCCATTGGAAGCGCTCGCTATTTTGGAAACCTCGTTGCTCTGTATTATTAAATAACTCCCCTATTGATTTCGTCTTCCTTTTACTTTGTGTGTTTTTTGTTTGTTTTTTTTTACAAGCTTTTATAGTGTACAACAACAAAGTCAGTCATTAGGGAAATTATTGCCTTAGGTCTTGGCGAAATGTGCACACATAATAATGACACACTTTACTGACGGAAAACAGTATGATAGGAAAATGTTTAGCTAACAATTTTGTTTGGACGACGGACAATGCGTTAAGGCTGCCCACTACAGCAAAGAGTGCCACTCGAACAGAATTAATGGTACTAGCCATTACCACCCAAAAGTACTACTTAAAAAGAAAAATATCACTTTTCGACATTTTTATAACGTGTTGTGCAACACGCACACGCAGTTTTTTTTGGTTTCAAACAAAATGAGACATTTTTTTTTATCTTGCTCGTGAATGCGCTAGTTTCAGATCTTTTTTGTTGTTGCAAAACGGTCAGTTTCCATCGAGGCGTTGCTTGAAAATGGCCAGCCGAGTTAGTTTCTAAATTGCATCAATTTAGAAACAAATGTTGTGACCTAACAAAAATAACGGTACCTCCGTTTTGGGTATTATAATATTTACAATAACACAATTCCTCAAAACATTACTACAAATAGCCAATAGAAAGGAGTTGTCTTTAAAATTTTTATTGCGGAAAAGGCTTTTTTGTTTTCTATTCAGAATGCCAGTGTATCTGTGTGGCCGATAGGACCATAAAGCCTCGATTACAGAACTTTTATCAAGGGCAACGCTATAATGCCGCCCATAATAAAGAGCTATAAGGCTTCAATGTTTTACTTTTTGTTTTTATCTTGTTCCCCAATGGTCGTATAAACTTTGGCGGGGGCTCCTTCGATTGGAAATCGGAATTTGTAGTGCCCCCTTAAAGAGTCAAAAGTAACCGTGGGCAACCAGTCCCCCCACCACATGCCCTTTTTCCCCAAATGCTTCCGATCAAAGTTTTCAGATAGTCATTTTGTTCAAAATAGTTTGAAGGTCAAATAACTATGGTAACAGGTTTGATAACCGCCCAGCCCCCTGGCCAAGGACTATAAGTCATGCCAGCTGCCCATTCTTAACATAGATGGTTTTTATGGAAGCTGTGGTCGTGTAAACGTTGAAGGAGGCGGATTCTATTGGAAATCGAAAGTTCTAGTGCCCTTTTCAGAGTCGAAAATGACCTGAGGATAACCAACGCACCCCCCTCCCCCACGCCTTTTTCCCCAAATGCAACCGATAAAAGCTTGGGGATAGCCCTTTTGTTTAAAATAGTCCAAAAATGAAATAACTATTACTCAGAGTTTGACAAACCCTCACAGCCCCTTAGACAAGGGCTTTAGCTTATGCAAGTTGCCCTTGTTAAAATATAAGGTTTTGTATAAGGGGTGGTGGTATAAACTTCGGAGGGAGTCTTTCGATTGGAATCCGAAAGTTCTAGTTCCCTTTTCAAGAGTCCCAAAGTGATCAATGGGCAACTAGCCCCCTCCCCCCCCTTACGCCCTTCTTACCCAAGAGCATCCTATCAAAATTGAGATAGCTTTTTTGTTCAAAATAGTCCTAAGGCCAAACAACTATGCTTCCGTGGTTGAACTCCCCCCTTATGCTGAAAAGCGGTCGAATGGCCGACAGGCCCTTCCCATGTCTTTTTAGTTGCCCTCCCTCCAAAATTTTTTGAAATGGACATCTTGTTAAAAAGCTAAAAGCTCAAACAATTATGCCTATGGGGATGACATACACCCCCACGGCTTTGGTGAGGAATGCTGAAAAAATAAAACACACTGTGTGCGTGCTGATTGTCAGAGGGCCGTAGTATCAATATCTAAGGAACGGCTGTGGGTATTAAGTAGAAAGTTTCAGGGGGTCTTAGAGAGCTATCGGAGGGTAACTAGCCTTTCATGCCCTTTTTGGATGCTCCATCCCCTCATCACTGATCAAAATTTGGATAATTACTTTTGTTCAAAACAGTCAAAAGGCGTTGTAACTATGTGTCCGGGGATACAATTCCCCCCACAGCCCCCAGTTTAAGGACTGAATTATTCTTTTTGCCCTTTTTTACATGCAGGATTATAGGAATGTTCGAAAAAGCTACGGGTATTAATGTGAAACTTTGGGGAATGTTGAGAGGCATGTTAAACTAAATCTAAATATAATATGTGCCTCCTGATCATCAAAAAGGCGTATCTACAACATCGCAAAAACAGTTGAGGGTATTAAGTTTAAGCTTTCAGAGATTGTTAAGGAAGATGTTAAAAAGTGGTCAGAGGGCAACCAATCCCCCTCTATTCCCTTTCAGCCGCCCTCCCTCCAAAGATATCTGATCAAAATTTTGGAATAGCTATCTTGTTCAAAATAGTCGAAAAGTCAAATAACCATACCTCTGGGCATGGCTTAACCCCTATAACCCCTGGGGCAAGTTTTGCAAGTTATATAAGTTGCCCATTGCTTTTATACAAGGTTGGTTATTGGGGAAAGGTGACATGTTTGATCCTGAGTCTCCAAAAGGTAAACTTTTTGAAAATGTTGCTGGCGATAACAAGCAAAATCAATGCACACTATATGCAGGAGATGACACAACAGAAATATTTAAGGAATAGCTAAGGGTGTTAAGTTGAAACTTTAAGGGCAAGTTGAAAAAGGAACGAAGGCCCCTCCCCCTTTAGCCTTTTTTAGATTCTCTCCTTAATACTGATATAGGTCTAAAAAAGCGATTTTATTTGAAATAGTCACAATCTCTAATAGCTAAGTCTCTGGGGATGCCTTGTCCCTACAATCCCTGGGGCAAGACATGCAGAGTTTATCATTAGGAAATAGGAGAATGCGTGATCCTGGATGTGTGCAAAAAGGCTAAGGGTAGGCTGTTTAGGCAAAATTTCTGTAAATGTTCAAGGTTATGTTGAGTTAAATCAAATGAAAACATGTGTATTCAAGCTATCAAAAAGGCCTATCTGCAATATCTCAGGAACAGGTAAGGGTACTAGCTTGAAACTTGCAGGGCCAATTCTGCTACTATAGTGGCTGCAAATAAGACTGGTTGTGACTGCAACTGTGACTACTTTTAACTGTGACAACTTGCCACTCTTGACTGTGACTGCTTGCAGCTACTACTACATCTATTTGTGACTACTTTCAGTGAATTTTTGAGGAGGGTGTGGAAATTTAAAACTTTAGTGTTTAACAAAACATTACTTTGATGTTTTGAGGCTTTGATGAAATTTTGATATTGAAGAAAAAAATTTCGATGCTGAAATGGGGAATGTTGAAAAACTTGAAACTTTGGCAATCAAAAGTAACCGAAATTAGTTTAAAAAAAAAAACGTTCCAAAAAGTGTTTTCCAGAGAAAAGTAAAGAGCCATATCGAATTTAACATAAGCAGAAATAAATTCCTATAATTATTCAAAGTCAAAACGACCATAAATTGCTTTTAAAGAATAAATGAAATCAAAAGCGAACAGAAATAAATAAACAATCATAGCGAACAAACATACAACATGTACTAATATAAATGACTAACTAAACTTAAATTTAACGTTCAAATCAAATGGATTATACTACAAATATTTTCTTTTGTGCTTACAACATTGAAAATAAACATCACACGGAAAAATTCTTGAACTGCTGGTCTTTCAGCAATTAATATAATTATATATCAAATATTCATTTTAATTTTATTAGTTCTTTCCAAGGACTGTTCAAGACACATATAGTTTTCAATAAGACTCAAATGACACAGTAGGCTTTAGACTTTTACAGTTAGGGAAGACGACAGTAGTCAAACTCTTTTTAACGTTTATTTATTCACTTGTATTATTACCTGTTGTATATTCGTTTGCTATGATTGTTTATTTAATTTCTGTTCGTTTTGGGTTTCATTTATTCTTTAATAGTAATTTCTTGTTGTTTTCAGTTCGAATCACTATAGGAATTTATTTCTGCTGATCTTTAGTTTAATATGGCTCTTTACTTTTCTTTGAAAAACTTCTTTTTCGGAAAACTTTTTTTTTAATTGATTTCAAGTAAAAAGTAAATGTATTGATACAGTTCACAGTACTATAAGACCTTACATTTGTTAAATTGATGGTAAGTAGAGTCATAGAAAAATATTTGGGAGCCATGAAACAAGACAGTTAGCTCAAGCGATTTAGCATTTCATTTTATTGCATCCCTCATCAGCTCAGAAGAACTATTCCAAGTTTGTGAATCAGGAATTTTGTGTTTCATATGCATAATATCGGAAATTGTTTCTTGACCTAAAGCTCCTGTTGGTGGTCCAGCGTAAAGAGAGACCTGACTCTTCGCCTCCATTCCAAACGGTCCTGCGCAAGCGTGACTGCTTCTTGGATTTCAGTACCGATCATGGAGAGGTACTGGGTAAGGCTGTCACTTCATTTGAACTGGGGTCCTCCAAGGGGTGTTTCCAATCATATTCAGGGGATGAAAATTGAAAAGTTTGCTGGCGGGTGCTTCTGCTGGCATACGAACTAAGTGACCAAGCCACCGTTGGGTTCTTAAGGTGAGCTGATGAGAGTTGGAGTCTGCTCTGTTAGTGTCAGCAGTCAGGTGTTCGAGACGAAGTCGTTCCACTTGTTCCCTTTGATTCATCTTAAGAAGTTTATTTGGGCCACACCTATGGCATCACCAACAGAAGTAGCAGCCGGCCAAGTTTCAGCACCATAGAGAAGGTCTTGCGTTACGGTGGTGTTATAGATCTGCATTTTTGTTTTTCAGCTGATGTTGGGCTTTGGCCACACGGAACGGCATAATCGAGCCATAATAGACGCGGCTTTGGCTATGCACGACTTCATTTGAGCCGTTATCCGAGACGGCAGATCCAATTTAAGTAATTGACAACTTCAACAGTATGCCCTAATACGCTGAATGCTAGTGAATTGGTGCAATTACCTGCCGAGTCGATGTTCATTATTTTTGTTTTCTGCCAGCTAATATGTAGTCCCACTTTCAGGGCTTCTTCTGACTGTGTATTGAGGGCTGCCTCGAATTCAGCTGCATAAATACATATTAGGGCAATATCATCTGCGAAGTTGCAATCGACTAGGAATCTATCACCATATTTCAGTCCGAATCCGAGCCGATTCGTCATTCGATCAATGACATAATCAATTACCGTGCTGAAAAGTTCAAGAGCAATAACAAAGCCTTGCTTTACACCAGTATCTATTTTGAATAGCGGGCTTCGGTGACCAATAACCTGGATATCATGGTTTTGGTAATACAAGTGTTTTTACGCGACGAAAATCGATTCGCTGAAATGTAACACCGCGAGCGACGCGAGAAGCAAATTTTTGTTCCCTTTGACAATACACTTGCAATGGACCACAGACAAAATGTATGTAATACAGAACGATGTCCCACTGAAATTAATTTATAGTGCCGATCGATTTTGTGCTTGTGCTCGTCTAGTTTTAGTTTTTAGGCTTCCAGCATTCATGAACGTCACCATTCATAGCCTAAAGGCACCCAGATACCAGACCTTGCAAGATAGGAAACATAGACATTAGTCTATATCATATACTATTCGCCTGTGCCGTCGATTTTTTTTCTTCGCTTGCCATGGATTTTTTTTCGCTTGCCATGGATTTTTTTTCGCTTGCCATGGATTTTTTTTCTGGAGCTGGAGGCAACCTGCATCAGTGGCGACAATGCTGTAATGGCAAATAATTGAAATAAAAAATGGATGGTTTGTGTTTCTTTATAATTTGTAAATATTTGGAATAATTCAAAACCTTAAAAGGAATTTGAAAAAAATGCATGAGATGAAATTGTAGCGTATAGTTTTTCTAATTTCAGAGAGATGATGTGCTGTATAAGTAAATAGGCTACAGTCCAAATTGGGTATGAAGGGTGTCTTCAAACACACCCCTTCTATTTATCCAGCGTAAAGAAAAAATAATCATGAGGTTCAGGATAGTCTGAGCTGCAAAAAATCATGATATTAGAGCTAAAAAGACAGAATAGTTTTAAAAAAAAATCAGAATAGGGTTAACAAAGAAGCTTGGTAATACCTTCCAGAGTAGCCTATGTTTTGGACTTGGGATTCATTACTGAAAGTTTCATATTCCTAACCTAACCCCTTTCCAAGACAGTAAATATTAGCTTGTCTTGCAAATTATCAGAAACAGATTTACAGACCTTTGAAATCTTATAAATGGACATCCACCACAAGGCTAATATGGGAGTAAAGTTCATTTTTGATGCAAATGGATATTATATTTAGATTGAGGATGTAATTCTAGGTATATATTTACACATTAGGGGGGTGGGGGTATATATTCTGTGAATATATAGGCTCTAGGAAATTCATGGATTTGTTAGAAAAACTGGAAAAACAAGCAAAGAAGTGACAATAAAGGCTCCCTGCTGTAAAATGTGTTAACTAGGATTATTCTACGTAATATGGAGTAAGAATTGTTTTCTCAATAGGCTATGTTTCCTTTTGTCCAGTTGGACTCCTAGGCTTAAAATACTGGTTGGCTAATTTAAAGATTTGTATATATATATACACAGTCAAATTAGCCATTTGGTGATGTACCCTTATAAATTGGGAACAGGCAATGATGAGGCAAAGATTTAGCCTATTCCACAGGGTTTTACTTTTACAACACAAAGGTTTTTAAAGATCACCAAAGGTCAGTACCCTCTGGAGAGAGAAGGGATACCACCAGATGGCTAATTTGACAGTGCATATATATACAAATCTTTAAATTAGCCAACTGGCCAACCAGTATTTTAAGCCTAGGATCTTAGCTGGACACAAGGCAACATATTAAGAAAACAATTCTTACTCCATAATATCCAGAATAATCTTAGTTAACACATTTTGCAGGGTGAGAACCTTTGCCTTTGTTCTTTTACAGAGTATATACCCCCACCCCCTAATGTGCAAATGTATACCCAGAATTGCATCCAAAATCTAAGTATAACATTCATTGCATCACAAATGAATTTTACTCCATACTAGCCATGTGGTGGATGTCCATTTCTGAAAGTTTCACTTAGCCTATCTAGCTCAAATACTTTTCAAGATGGCAAGAAACCCCAAACTAGAATTAAAAAAAGTTTTTTTCAACTAAAAGATAATAATGTATAGCCAAGATAAGATTTACAAAGAAGGTTTTGAACACATTATTAGGGTATGAAAGAGTTAAAATAAAAATAATTAAGCATCTCACTATAATAGCCTACTGTTCCTTTTCTTAACTTTCAGTATAAAAACTTGTAAAACTTAAAAGAAAATGTTGTTTGTTTCATATAAACCTAAGAACAAGTCCACACTAAGTCTGCAAAGCTTCAATAAATATTTTGTTTTTATCAGTTAGGTTGTGGCATAAAGCATATACTTAATTATTTGTTGAGTAAATTGAGCAACAGCTTAATTTGTCAAAAGTACTGTTTTCATCTGAAGCTAAAAGTTCTTGTTGGAAAAAAACTAGCAAATATTTATAGAGATTGTGCTGAAATAATGAAAAATGTCTAACATCACCAATGTTAAAAATAAAGTAGATCAGGGAAGAGTCTTTGGACAAAAACTCTTTAAAACTCATATAAATTATGCTGCAAGAGTCTTCCAGAACAAGGTGACTCTCTATCCTCACCACTCAAAGATTATTGCCCTCTCTATCCATTCCTCACTTTAGTCTAGCTTTGACCAGCTCACCAATTGAGAAATATAAAATACCATAATACACCATTGCAAAAAGAACACTATGCAACTGTATTATATAGCCTCAGCAGATAAATCATGAAATCCATTCTTTTATAAGCAAAGCTGAGAGGCAACTTGGAGTCCTTGTAGATGTGGAGTTCAAATTTAGTCACCATGCTTAATAAACTGCAGCAAAGGCCAAGCAGATGCTGGGTCAAATCAGTGCCATTGATTCATGGAATTAAAAGCAAGGGGGAAAAGATGTAATTTTCAAAGCTTTGGGGGAGGTAGTTTTACTGTTTTTTCAATGCAAGTTATAAAACCTTTTATCTACAAAAATACCAAAAAGAAGCTGTTTTTTAAAATCTTGGGACCAAGGGGCAATGCCCTCCAGTTAGTGCCACTTGGTGTAACCAACTTCAGTAGTAGGTCACCTTTATTCATGACAAAGCTTTGCAAAACCATAATCTATCCTAAAGAAGATTTTGGCATGTTTCTTGCCACACCCCTCTACAATGTAGACCAGCAGGCACTGAATTCTGTACAAAGACATGCTATCAACTGCATAAAAGACATTGTTTACCTATTGCATCTTGAGAGGTTCAGCTCCCCTCCTTCAGCTACAGAAGGAAAGGGGTGGATGTTATTATTGCCTAGAAGCTACTAAATTCTGTGAGTCCTCCTTCTAGTTGGATAATTCTTCCAGAACAAGAGGCTACTTAATGAAGTTATTCTGAAGAAGAGCAAACATGAAGTTGCAAGACAACTTCTTCTCAAACTGTGTTGTGAACATTTTGAATTCCCTTGTGGAAAAAAAAAAACACAGTGACTGTACCTAGTGTTAATGCTTTCAAGAATTCAGGTGATCAAGACTTATGTATAAACCATGGCAAACTGTGTGGAATGCTCCTGCTCCCCTCATCACTAACCTGGCACTCAAAGGTTCACATTGATTGATGGATGTTGTGATTTAAGGAGTTAGAGGTAAATACCCTGACAAGCATAGGCTGCATATAAAAGGCTAGAATTGTTCTGCTATCTAGGTATGAGTATACAATGAGTTGGAAACAATTAAGTTGAGATTGCTTATACAGGGAGTTGATTCCTGTTGCTAGAGAAGTTTGAGCAATGTAAAAACTTTGTACTGACAAAGATGTGGCCATGCTTGCACAAAGCTTTCATTAAACAAGGAGCTTTGGGCCATCTTGCTGCATGGCTCTAAGCTAGATTAAGGGCTTGGTGTAGAATTGAAATAAAAAACTATATGTCCCTGACCTTGTCTGGTATGACCTACAATTTCTTTTTTTTTCTGAGAGGGGGTGTGGGGAGAGGTATAGCAATCTCAATGCCTTAAACAATAAAATGATATGGCATGTTTTAACATTAAAAACGAGTATTTTATTGATATTTGGAGTGGTAAGTTTAGACGTCTTGAGCTAGAGTTGTTAAGAGTTTCAGAAAATTATTCCCAGCACTGGGAAATATGGTATCAGGTGATATAGAATTTACTTAGTCAGATAGGAAGGATGGAATACATAGGCTTGGAGTTGGGCTCCAGATGAGAACAGATGTTTCTAAGTTTTACTTAGGTGAGGATGAAACTACAATTCTATCATTAATACCTTTCCATTGGGAATGTATTGATAATTGAATTGTAGTTACTGAGTTTATGACCAAAATGCTCAAGGTAAGTGCCACTGCAGTTGATTTTTGGCAGTAGTTTTGATTCAGAGGAATCTTGCTTACAGTTTCAGTAACAAATACACACTATCCCATATAGTAATATACACAACTTAATTGGGGATTTTAATGCCCAGGCTGGCACAAATGAGAGTAGATGGTATCTTAACTTGGGTAATTTTTTTTAGGGAAGGAAAATAACAATGGTATTGGGCTGCTACAATATCTGTTAGTATAATAATATAGTCAGAACCAATATGCCCACAGAATTTGGTCATAATATGGTCCATGAGTTAATGTGGTACTCATATGAGGGTAAGACAGCCAACCTCATAGATTAGTGAGGTTGCAGGATCAACACAAGGCACTAGGGTATATGGGGTGCCATTATCAATGTTGAAAGTACCATCTAGTTTCATCAAGAGCTTATTTAAAACTGAAATTTAGAAAGGGTAACCAACTTCTGAGTACAGTATCTTTAATGTTGATAAATTCCGGGATTAGAATTTGAAAGGTACTTTTCCAGAACAGTTGGATATGAAACTGAAGAGTTTAGAATTTTACATTGCAAAGCAATTATAAAAAAAGTTTAAGAATAGAGCTTGTGAAGTTGCAGAAGATGCCTTAGGGAGAAAATATGAAAACACAGCTAGGAATGTTAACAATAACAGCTCAAGCTTAGTAGACAAGGAAAGCATGGGTGTCCATAAGCTGAATTTCAGGGGGGGGGCAAACCTTGTCTAATTGGCACTTTTAATGCTATATAATAGAAATCTCAGAACAAAAATATAAAAATAAGGCAGCATCATTCAGCCAGGGGGGGGGGCAGGCGCCCCTTGCCCCCCTTATGGGTACCCATGAAGGAAAGGGGTTTGTGCAAAATATTTCCAAGTGGTAGATCTTACAAGAATCAAGGCCAGATTGACTAGGTGCAGGGCCCAATTGGAATTTTTGGTGGGGCCCCCTTTATATATTAAATTTTAAGCAAAAATTCAAATCCAGCACATAAAGAAATAAATAAACACACACATATATATATAGTATATATATATATATATATATATATATATATATATCTATATATATATTATATATATATATATATATATATATATATATATATATATATATATTATATATATATATATATATATACATATATATATATACATGTATACATATAAACAATATATACATAATATGCATAATGCAATATATATATATATATATATATATATATATATATATATATATATATATATATATATATATATATATATATATATATATATATATATATATATATATTTATATATGTGTATATATATATTACATTTTCATGTAATCTTTAGCATAGCTGTCTGTGTCTCACAATATTTCTTCCTAGAGATTTGTGGGGTTATGACTGATTGAATAATTTAAAGGATGTGAAAGATCTTTTTTAACATCTCCAGTGGGGTCTAAAAAGTACTTTTGTCCATATGAATATGGTTCAAAATCACCCTCAGGGATCTGTGATGGATGTTCTGTTAAATTGATTTGTGATGAATTTGTCCAGCTATTTTGAAGCTGAAAACATTATGACTATTTTTGGTTTGATCATTGCTTACATTGAATGAAGCTAAAGTAAAACATAAGTTCCAGTTTTGTATTTGTTTGTCGAATTTTTTTAGAGAGTAAGTGATGTCTTATAACGGGCCAAACAAATTCATTTGGAAATTGTTGTTTGACCAAGCAGCCCAAGTAAGTCATCTTTGTTGGCTATATTTCCTGTTGGATGATGAAGGACTCTACAGTGAATATATAAAGAGTTGAAGGGTCCCAATTACTTATCATTAACGCTTGCATAGTTTACAGCATCTTTGTAGGTTTTTAATTGGTTTTATGCAACCATTTTTTGGCATCAAATATTGTGATTGTGTTGTTCTTCAAACATATTTTATATGGGAGGATCTTTCCATGAAGGAAGTTTTCATGGGGGAAGGGACATTGCTATGAAGGGGGCGCCGGATTTCCCAGCATTATTAAAGAAAAAGATCAGGAATTAAATAAAAAAAAAACAACAAGTTTTTCAACTGATCAACTGATTGTGATTAAGGGGTCATTTTTAAAGAATTGGAAAAAAATTCGAACTTTAGCTTAAAGAGCAAGGTATCAAAACCTGCATTAATTCAAAAAAGTTCCAAAATTAAATAAAAAACAAGTTTTTTTAACTGAAAGTAAGGAACGACGTTAAAACTTAAAACGAACAGAAATTATTCCGTATATGAAGGGGGCTGTCCCCTCCTCAACGCCCTGCTCTTTATGCTAAAGTTTGACTTTCTCACAACTCTATTTTTTTAAACAATAAAAGAACTTTAGCGTAAAGAGCGAGGCGTTGAGGAGGGGACAGCCCCCTTCATATACGGAATAATTTCTGTTCGTTTTAAGTTTTAACGTCGTTCCTTACTTTCAGTTAAAAAACTTGTTTTTTTTTATTTAATTGCTTCTGAATACAGACAGATAAAACCAGTTTGTTCTTGAGTGTGTACCATTATGTACAGCACAGTTCTTTGTTCTTCACTGTATTTTTGAATCTCTTGATACTGGCTTTAGTGTGTCTGATAACCCTACAATTCTTTGTTCTTCACTTTCATCTTTGACAAGTTCTGATTCCTGCTGTTGCTTGTAATTATTGCCACTGATTGTCTTCTTACTATATATTTCTTTGTTCTTGTGGTTGTATATTTTCTAACCACACATTTCTCTGTTGTTCATTGTCGTTTTGATTTGTTCTGATCCGCATTGTCTTGTGACTGCATTTTTTTTGTTCTTCACTTTCGTTTTTTAGTCACTGTGATTCTTGCTGCCACTTTTCTTTAACTGCATATTTCTATGTTCTTCAATTTAATTTTTGACTTGTTTTAATTCTCGGTTTCACTAAAATTTTAACCACATATCTCTTTGATCTTTATTTTTGTTTATCATTGCTTCAGACATTTTTCAGTGCCTTTTGCCTTAGTTGCTTGGATTGGTCTTGTCACTTTTGATGGTCTAGGTTGTAAATTATCACCCATCGTACATTTACATTTCTCAGGTCGTTCTCTTGATCTTGTCTCATTGATGGTCCAGTTTGTTCATTTTGAGCTCACAATTTTGTCCTCTTTTGTTCTTTTTTGTACTCATTTTGTGCTAACGTTAATTTACATTTGTGTCCCCTACATATTATGAAACTGCTGAAAATGCCTATTGAAATTTACATCACTGAATGTGAGCACATGAATTTACATAGTTCTAAATTTTTGTTCTGTAAATGCTTCTAAAATGGTTTTAAAATAAATTTTTCTACGTTTTCACTTTCAGTCAAGATGAGTGCTAAACTATTTAGTCTATCGTGATTTATTGTTGATATCACATAGTTATTTTTTATTGATTTTAGCCTTGAAAATGATGTCTATCCAGAAATAACGCTTACTGAAATCGTTAAGAACATTTCACAATTTCGAAAATCAATTTTTCATTTTGATGGCAGCATGGGGTCCTTTCAAACGCGGGGTCCGATTGGACACAATCGTTTGATTTGCCCTTTTCCCGGGCCTGACAAGAATGAGAGAAAAGTAAGGGAAGTAGAGAAGGCATTAATTTGTAAATTAAGGAGGTATTTAATGGAATCCATCTATAAAATTACTAAGGATCTGGAAGATACAGCCAGGCAGCACAATAGTAAAATATCTTATTTGCTTGTTAAGTCACTGAGGGGATGTAGTGATTTTTTGTTGTTGACAATTTGAAAGTTAAGGAACTATTATTTTGTGAAGAGGAGTTAGAAATAGTGCTAAAATGATTGACAAAATTTATTGATCAAAGGACTTGTTAGAGTAAAAATCCCTGTTGCAGAATTGCTTAGGAAAAAATGTTAGCCATTAAAAACAAGTCAAGATCTCAACTAAATCTGCAGACCATGATTTCAAAACGCTTTTCATCATAACTAAAGTATCTAATAAATGACTCTTGAATAAGAAATGATTCGCCAACAGCAACTAGGTAAACAGTAAGAACATAAACAAGTAAAAGATACCAAGTCTTTATTAGTTATGTTGACCACACTATAATTGCCAACTATCACCTACAAGCCCCTGCAGGCATGTAGTCATAGGCAGTGCAATAGCGCTGCCTAAGTAAAGAACGTTGTTTGCATAATGTACTATTCATTTATCTTTTTTTAGACCAGGGCACTTTGTATAGAAGGAGTTGTCAATTGCTTAATTTCTACAAAGTTTCTAAACTTTGTAGAAATTAAGCAATTGCAGAAATTAATAATATTGCTACTGCTATTGTTGTTACTGCTACTAACACAACACTACAACTGCTCCTACTACTACCACTACTACTATGATACTAGTTCTATTAATGCTAAGGGTATGAATCCAAAATTTCATAGAATATCAAGGGGAAATATGAAGTAAATCAAAACAAACTATGGGCATGCAGATTGTCAAAAAGGCATATCTCAAAATGGATTTGGGTATTAAGTTAGAACTTTCAGGGAATGATTAAAGGGGAAGATGAATTTACCAAAAGGCAATGTTTGCATGGTAATACTAATACTGATACTACTGCTAATACCACTACTCCAATTACTACTTCTTTTGCAACTACTAGTAATGCTAAGAGTATTAAGATGAAATTTCAGGAAGTGCTGAAGGGAAAGTTGAACTAAATTAAAACACATTCTGAGCATAAAGGTTATCAAAAGGGGCATGTCAGCACTATCATAGCAATGGCTCATTCAATTGGAAATTCAGAGGGCTAATGCCCTTTTTAATAGTCGAAAGTGATTGGAGGGCAACTAACCCCCCTCTCACGCCCACCATTTCCCAAAACACATCTAATCAAAATTTTGGGATAGCCATTTTGTTTAACATAGTTGAAAGTTCTGGAAATTAGGTCATTGAGGATGACAAACCCCCCACAGCCCTCAGGGCGAGGATTGTAAGTTATGCCCTGAGGGCATATAAGGTTTTCATAGAAAGCATTGTTGTAAAAACTTCAAAAAGGGCTGATTCAATTGGAAATTCAAACAGCTAGTGCCCTTTTTGATAGTAGAAAGTGATGGGAGGGCAACTAACCCCCTCTCATTCTCACCATTTCCCCAAACACATCCAATCAAAATTTTGAAATAGCCATTTTTCAACGTAGTTGAGAGTTAAAGAAATTAGGTCTTTAAGGATGACAACCCCCCCCCCCCCCCACAGCCCTCAGAGTAAGGCTTGTAAATTATGCCCTGGGGGCTTATAAGGTTTTTACAGAAAGCAGTGTTGTAGAAACTTAAAAAAGGGCTCATTTGATTGGAAATTGAGAGAGCTAGTGCTCTTTTTAACATTCGAAAATGATTGAAGAGCAACAAACGCCCCTCTCACGCCCACCAGAGTTTTTGTTCGAGGGAGGGAGCTAGACATTTAAGAGGGGTTAGGATATAACTAAGGAAAAAGTTATTTTTAAATTGCAATCAAATAACTGAAGACCATGTAATATTTAAAGAATTTTAGCAATTTGATTGAGAAGGAGGGTCAAACCGGGAACTAATTCTACCTAGTTCTACCTAATATAACTGTATTTCCTAGATCATTTTTAATTTTTAATTGTCTACTATGTTTAGAGGTTGCATGCTGCTCTAGATTCTGCTATGTTTACATAGTCTATATGCTGCTTATATGCATATATGTGGCATATAGTCTATATGTGGTTTGACACTCCTCTCGCCAAAATAAGCAGGTTCAAAGAAATTCCCATGTTGTGCTATTTAACTTGGTTTGGTAGCACCTTATATAATTATTGGCCATGTCCAAAGACTGTCTTAAAACCCTGTTTGTAGGAAACCTGTTTATTCTTACATATAAATTCGTTTAAGCAAGCCCTGCTACCTCGGTTTTTATTGCGTGTTACCAAGCTCTTAATTACCGGATTGTGGACTCGAGCCCCACTCTTGACGTTTTTTTCGTTGGTGAAGGACAAAAATGTTTAGAGTATATTTCTTTTTGGGTGACAGTTGGGTTTGTGGAAGAAAACTAATATGAGACTATTTTACATGTGCAGATGTGTAAAAACTTTGGTGAAACGGTTTTTCCTGCTAGTTTTGGTACCAAACTGTAAGCTTACAGAACAGATTTACTTACAAGAACAAAATGACAGTTATATTTGTTAATATTTATTTATTTAGTTGCCCTCCTATCATAGCAATGGCTCATTCAATTGGAAATTCAAAGGGCTAATGCCCTTTTTAATAGTCGAAAGTGATTGAAGGGCAACTAACCCCCCTCTCACGCCCACCATTTCCCAAAACACATCTAATCAAAATTTTGGGATAGCCATTTTGTTCAACATAGTTGAAAGTTCTGGAAATTAGGTCATTGAGGATAAAAACCCCCCCACAGCCCTCAGGGCGAGGATTGTAAGTTTTTACCCTGGGGGCATATAAGGTTTTTTATAGAAAGCGTTGTCGTAAAAACTTCAAAAAGGGCTCATTCCATTGGAAATTCAAAGAGCTAGTGCCCTTTTTGATAGTAGAAAGTGATGGGAGGACAACTAACCCCCCTCTGATGCTCACCATTTCCCCGAACACATCCAATTAAAATTTTGAGATAACCATTTTGTTCAACATAACTGAGAGTTAAAGAAATTAGGTCTTTAAGGATGACACCCCCCCCCCCCACAGCCCTCAGGGCAAGGCTTGCAAATTATGCCATGGGGGCCTATAAGGTTTTTACAGAAAGTAGTGTTGTAGAAACATAAAAAAGGGCTCATTCGATTGGAAATTGAGAGAGCTAGTGCTCTTTTTAATAGTCAAAAATGATTGAAGAGCAACAAACCCCCCTCTCACCCCCACCATTTCCCCAAACGCACCCAATCATAATTTTGAGATAACCATTTTGTTCAACGTAGTTCAAAGTTCTGGAAATAAGGTCTTTGAGGATGACACCCCCCCCCCCACAACCCTCAGGGCAAGGGTTGTAAGTTATGCCCTGGGGCCTTGTAAGGTTTTTATAGAAAGTATTATCATAGAAACTTCAACAGGGCTCATTTGATTGGAAATTGAAAGGGCTAGTGCCCTTTTGAACAGTCAAAAGTGATTGCAGGGAAACTAACCCCCTCTCACGCCCACCATTTTCCTGAACACATTCAGTCAAAATCTTGAGATAGCCATTTATTTCGGCGTAGTTCAAAGGTCCAGAAAGTATGCCTTTGAGCATGACAAACTCCCCACAGCCCCCAGGGCAAAGGTTGTAAGATATGGTCTGGGGGCATATAAGGTTTTTATAGAAAGCACTGTTGTAGAAACTTCAAAAAGGTTTCATTCAATTGGGTGGGGTAGTGCTCTTATTAATAGTCAAAACTGATTGGAGGGCGAATGTCCCCCCCCACGCCCATCATTTCCTCAAATGCTTCCAATCAACATGTTGATATAGCCATTTTGTTGAACGTAGTTGCAGAGTCCAGAAATTATATTTTTAAGTATGAACCCCCCTTCCCCCAAAGCCCTCAGGGCTAAGGTTGTAAGTTGTGCCCTGGGGGCATATAAAGTTTTTATAGAATGTGTTGTTGTAGAAACTTCAAAAAGGGCTCATTTAATTGGGAATTGAGATAGTCTAAAGCAATCGGAGGACGAATTGAAAGGTCTGGAAATTATGTCTTTGAGTATGACAACCCTCCCCCCATACACAAAATAAGTTTTTCAAAAAAAAGTAAAGAACTCCGTTAAACCAAAAATGATCAAAAATAAAATCAAATTATCTACCAATCATACAACTACCACAAATCAGTATCAATAAATAAATGAAACCCAAAACAACCAGAAATTAAAATAAATAACAGAGTCAAACTCAAAACGAGCAGAAATTAATATGAGTTGGGTTCTAAGTTCTAAACCCCATGGTTTCTAAAAGCCAGAATATAATTTGTACTTTAATGAAAAAATTCTTTTAAATTTTTTCCATTTTTATAACTTCAAGAAATAAAAAATTAATTAAGATTATAAGGAATAAATATCAGCATATGTATATTAGCTGACAATGCACATTTTTTTAGTAAATTCATTTGATTTTTTTCCTGTAAAGTACAAATTATATTCTGGCTTTTAGAAAGCATGGGCTTTAGAACCCTAGTCATATTAATTTCTGCTCGTTTTGAGTTTGACTTAACTTTAATTTCTGTTTGTTTTGGGTTTCATTTATTTATTGATTGTGATTTGTGGTAGTTGTATGATTGGTAGATAATTTGATTCTATTTTTGTTCATTTTTGGTTTCATGGAGTTCTTACTTTTTTTGAAAAACTTATTTTGTGGAAAAGTTTTTTTTTAATTAATCAAAAAAGAAGCCAGTGGTGGGTGACTGAAAGCCCTTGTAAAGTGGGTTATTATCATGGTGGCTCTTATTCAAATCCACCAACTGCCTTTTTCGAGAGTTACAACAGAAATAAAACCAAAAATGATTTTTTTTTTTTTGCGGGAAAGTGCATTTTACTTAATCACTATCAAGGTCGGCTTATAAAAATCTCGTACATACAGGCATTGGCTCTCAGATGAACCAAAAAAATGCTTCAAATGATGTTCCAGAGCCTTGCTAGAAGGAAAGGAAACAGGACACATCAGGATACACTGACTAAAATATAATTTTCAGGGGTTTTTAAGGATAGAGGGGGGGGGGGACTGAACGCCTCTGGTTTAGGGTTTTTAACATGGGGTTTTAATGATATACGTTTTATTTGGAATTGTAACACTTTTTGATGGTTTTGAAGATCCTTTTTAAAATTCGTATAAATTCGTTTTGGTCAATGCTCTTTACATTTAAGCCTAAGATGGATAGAAGTTACCACTCCTGAATCTGTGTCTAAGGATGATTTTTTTTACGATAGAATTTTTTTTTTAATCGTGGGTCTTAATTTCTGATAGAACTTTTGGAAAGAACCTCTTGCTCAAATGTGATCTCTAAAGGTTGTATTTTAGCCTATACATCCTCTTTCCCCAGAATTATGTAAATAACGTATCAAAGAATTTACAAAAAATAGGTCCCATCTTAAAAAAAAATCCACTTTGCCTTACTCAGTGAAAATGCTGAATATTGCCTCGCCAAGATTTAAAGTCGAAGAGAAGCAGGCTCAAAGCCAGACTAAAAACATTTTGGCTTACTTGACTTACTTGACTTAACGCTCTTGCTCAGCAGGGTCGCCAACATAGAGGAAACTGGTTGACAGAGCTGTCAGTCTTCTCCAAGCAGCCCTGTACAGGGCTAAGAATGGGGCCTTGTTAGGGTCGATGTTGCGGTTGAAGAGGAGTTGATTTATAACATCAGCCCATCTGGTGCGTGGCCTCCCTCGAGGACGTTTCCAGACAATTGAGGGATTGAAGTCCGAAATGATCCTTGCAAGTGTAGTTGGATGGAAACAGAGTAAGTGCCCGTACCATCTTAGAGAACGAGCTTCTATTTGGGTGGAGAGGTTTGCTAACTTGGAGGTCTTCAGGATCTCAGTATTGCGGATCTTGTCATACCATTTGAAGCCTTCAACTCGACGCAGGTGTCTAGTTTGGATGGCATCGGCCTTTCTCAGCTCTGTCTGGGTTATGGGCCATATCTCTGAAGAGTACAGCATGATGCTTGAGACTGTGGTGTTGTAAATTCGGGCTTTTGTAAGGCGACTAATTTGCGGTTTGTGGAAGACTGCTCTCAGGAGCTGTCCGAATACAGTTTGCCTAGGCTGATCTGGCTGGGATTTTGGCGTCACGTGTGCCATTTGATGATATAATTGATCCGAGATAAGTGAACTGCCTTACCACGTCAAGAACTTGACCGTTGTTCGCAACAGTTAAGGGTGATGCCGATGCAGTCTTTTCTATTGGAGTGATCTTCGTTTTCTTCCAGTTGATTTGCAGCCCAACTCCAGAGGCAGTGGAGGAGAGTGTCTCGAGTACAGTCTTAAGTTGGTTGAGATTTTTCCTAAGGACGGCTACATCGTCGGCAAAGTCAACGTCAGACACAGTTCTTCCAGCATAACTTATGCCAAAAGGGTTCGCACGGTGTATTAAGCTGTATATCCAGTTCCTTCCGTAGCAAGTAATTTCAGGAGGAGGGTTGCTAGCCCAACTCCCTAGGTGTATTTAGTTCTCCGGTGGCTAGCTGGATATCCAGAGGCACGTGAAGTAAACTCTCCATGCGCCACAAATGCATGAGAGCAGACTTCGGACTAGCACCATTGCCTGCAATGGTGCTATAAATGGTTAAACGGTTTAAAAATTAAATGAAGTGTCTCAGTATCCACATAATTCTTAGAGTCTTTTCAGTAAGGAAAGAGTGGAAAGACGGAAAAAAAAAACACTTTTCTGAACTATTATCTGGACCCTAGATCAACTGAAAGCTTCGATGATCTAGCTAAAAAATTACGTGGTAGCATAAAGCTCATAAACTGCAATTTTATAAAAAAAAATCGGGTAATATTCCAGAAGGCTCTCCTGTTAAAAGAAGAGAAGAAGGCTATAGCAGCTTATTGGATATTTTTGAGAGTTATTGAACTATGTGAATGAAATTCTCATAAATGCATTTACAGTCTGAATTAAAGCCAGGGAGGTTATTTTAAGCTCTCCTCATCGCCCCGTGACAAAGAATTTACATGGACATAAAAATATTTTTTCTTTGTGAATATAATTTTTAGAAACTAGTCAATAGCCTAGATAATATCTGGGAAGCAGATAATATTCCACGACTGCTGGTTTTTGTTATTTTTGAAACTTTTAAACTATGTTGCATGACGCTTCCAGTAACGAGTTCATAATCCTAAGTAAGGCCCAGGTATTTTCAAGCTCTTACTTCCACCCAATTAAACGGCCACCCCCCCGCCACCCCAGATTTAACTGAATTTAAGATTTAAGCTTTAACTGAAAGTTTATTTTGTTAAAAAAAACCTTCTGGAATAGGTTACAGTCCAGATAAGCTATTGGCGTGTAAAGGCGTTTTCAATGCTCTATCTTCTCTTATTTCTTATTTCTAAGGTTTGAAAGAGTTTTCAAATCTTGGCTTATAATCTAGCTCAACTCATGGGAGCTACCTTTCCAAGGTGTACCATAGTACACTTTAAACTGAATGTGAATAAAAGGTTTACAACTAAAACACATCTTAAAATAGTATTTATTCCTGATGGTCTTAAGTTTATTATGGCTCTTTACTTTTCTTTGAAAAACTTCTTTTTCAGAAAGATTTAAAAAGAATTAATTTGATTAAAAAACGAACCTATTTTGATATAACCTTATAGCATTAAAAGTAGAAGGAGTGCAGTTGGGAGCTTTGGGCTGTGGGCCCAACCCTGAAAATTTCATTCACCTTACTCAGTATTTCTTTTGGACTTAGATTACACAGGTGTTAAGACAAGAAAATTAAACTTTATGGAAAGTTTTATTTACCTAGGTATTATTATTAGTAAGGATGATGGATTCAATGGATATCTAAGAAGTAGCCTACACTAACCAAGATGCTGTCTGTTTTTGCAGTTTAAATGAATTTGGAAGAAAGTATTAGAATAAATATTAGGACGCTAAAAGCTATGGTAAAAACAGTTGATAAGCATGGATCTGAAATGTGGGAATATACAAAGGCCGAGGAAGATATGGTAGACATATTTCAGAGGATTTTTTTGTAATCTGTTCAAAAAAGGGTCAGTCCTACCTACTATGGCTGTAATGAATGAAAAACTAAGATAGTTCTCTCAGTTTTGTAATAGATGATAGACTGCCAAGAATTCAGTTTTTTGGTAATTTATATTTATTATTTATTTTATTTATAACCCACATACAACGGAAAAAGTAGTGGACTAATAAAGAAAAGAAAGAAAGAAAGAAAAATTCACTACAAAAATGACAAATAAATAACTAAACAAAAATATCAAACAGCACTAAACAACCGGATGAGGCGATGATGAGGGCCCAGCCTTAGGCACGCATCAGAAGTTATTACATGTTGATGATGGTGCTGAATACACATAATATCAGTAGCACCAAACCGAGCGATTGTTTTTCTTTTAGGGTAGGAACGTGGCAAATAAAGAAGAAACTTGCAGTACCGGAAATAATTAATGCGGATTAGATTCGGATCGCTTTCTCGAAACAGAGGGTAAAGTCCAGGCACAAAAAGTATAGCATGATCACAAAAAGTCGAGTTGAATTTCGCGAGACCGCGCCTTTTATAACGACCACGATTAGCAACAATCTTAGCATAACCCATTTTTAATTTATCTTTTATATCAGATACAGTTTTTCGCCAGAGAGCTGAAACTGAATCACATACCGAAATCCCAAGCCACCTGAGACTAGAACACGGGGAATAACAAAAGACGGCAATGTAATCACCCGTACCAAACCTATCATTAAACGACAAATATTCATATTTGGCAATATTTAGGAATAAACCAGTTTTTTTCAAGAGAAGAATGGACTTTATTAACACTCTGTGCTAACCCAACTTTCGACCGACTAAATAAAGAGCAAGGTGTTCTCAAATTAGGTGGGAAAGGTTCAGAAAATATAATTTTAAAGAAGTAGGTATATTATAGAGGAGAGGAAAAAAATGAGGTTTTGAACAGAGTAGGCTAAAGGAGGAGTTTGTGTTGCTGTGCTGGCCTCATCTGAGTTTGTGCTGTAATCGGTTGGCACCAGTATTATTTATAGTAGTTAGTGACTCAACAGGTATCCTAGGTAGCAAATGGTAGATATAATTTGAATTTTATGAAGAAATACCATAATATTAAACAACAGAAAAAAAAATGTAAAGTCTGTGATACGGTATAGGATTGTTTTCTTGCCTAACTAGGAAAGTTGTTAAAACATTCATTGATGGATCTTTACCTCAAATTGTGCCACAGGAACGTGTTTTCTAGCTTCAATCTCTACTGCTTTCTATATGTCTTAATTTTGAATAGAATTTTTCCTTTTTGGCCTTAAGTCTAAATTTCTGGGACTGTCGGCTTTGTCAAGGCGGTTCCCAGGATTTTAGCTGAATTTCAAGCCAAACTCGAATTTTTTTAAACCAAGGACATATTTTCCTCGAATTTTTTTTGTTCTACAAGCAGGTGAGGATTGGATATATTAGGCTGATAGAACAACTTAAAAAATTTGTATTTATAAATTAATCTTCACTAATTATTATATTATGATTATATAGTGTGTTTTTTCTTGAAATGTTAAAAGGGGGTCATTACTTTTTTAAGCATTAAGTACAAAAGTCACTAAAATAAAGCCAGTTTCCACGCACCTAAAAATACAACTATATAAATGCATGTGAAAAATATCATCTCAGTAGGTCCTAGCTTAACTTTAGGCTAGGACCTACCTAATCACACTAGGGAAGCACTAAAACCAATCTAGCTAACAGGAAAAGTAAGAGCTGGTCTGTGTATCCCAAAAAGTTGACACTTTGCAAGCAAAGTTTTAAGGCCTAAAGTATGAAAAATCTTAATATTTGAGACAATAGATAGTTTTTTTTGGTGACGATCAGGAACTGAGTTTACAATATTTGATAAATAAATTATAAATTGCTTGTTCAAGATGCTGATATAACCTCACAGCAAAACATTTTCTGTTACTCTGGACATAGCAGACAACATAACAGGTCGATATTTTTCTAACCCATTACTTCTACCTAACTTGAAGGTAGTAGTAACCAGAATTTGTAAGGTAAGATTTTTAAAGGTAAAGGGCTCAGAATTTGAAGTGGAACTAAGTGGAGACAGATAGTAGCAATGAGATGAAATGAAATAGAAAATAGAATAAATTCAAAGATGAAAATGGTGTAATATAGCCTACATATTTGTCTAGTGGACCAAGTTAAAACCATTTTTGAAAAATACTGATCATTTTAGAAATTAGACTTTCTGATCTAATGTTACATATTATACAACAGATTTTAAGATGTTTTGTGTAGTGCTGCATGTCTCTTGAAATGATTTCATATTCTTTTTTTAGACTTTGCTATTTCGGAGGAAGTTTGTCCAGTATGTAAAACTAACAAATCTGCAAATCCCAATCTTGTTCTTATGGTCAATGTCTGTGTACATCCAATTTGTGAGAACTGTGTCGCAACGCTATTTCGAGTTGGCGGTAAGACAATTACAGTATTTAAGCAGTTTCGCTGTTCTTAGATAAATTCATATGTATTTAAGTCAATTATTTAAAAACACATTTGAAAGGACTTCATAAAATATCCCTGGAAAAGACTAGACGTGAACTTTATTCTATAGTAAGTTTTTTTTTGTGCTAATGTTGCATAAAAAAGAGTAGATTCCAGATTCTACAAAATTTTGTGGCCAGTCATTAACCTAAACACGCTTCATAATTAGAATGAGGTTTTGGTATAAACAAATGGAACCTTATGCGTTTTTTTAAACCCTTATGATTTGCCTTTTTTTTTCTTATGGGTCTAAAGGATTTGGACAGCTGCAGCTAAAGTTATGCCAGTTAAATCTAGATTACAACTAAACCTAGCTCTAGATTCTAGTTAAATCTTGATGGATTCAGCTGTTTCTAAAAAAACAAAAAGAAATTAAAAAAATGCCAGGGCATTTGTGTTAGTAAGCTCTTACTAGGAAATAATCTTTTTCATGCACTAATTTTTTGTATTCTTTGTCGTTTATGTTTAAATTTGATTTTTTACCCCTTCTGAATTGTTCTTGAAAATTTGAGCCATTCAGTTTTAATTTCTTGTGGAGGTATGTTTGAACGGTCACACTAGAAGAGATAAGTCATTGATTCAAAATCTGTCTTGTTTTTAATCATTGGATTTTCCATATTCAGCTAGTATTTAATTGGTTTAATTTTGATTACTTAGTAGACTAGATGTTAGAAGGTTTGCAATAAAAGAATGAAGTTCAGGATTCGAATAGTACCTCAAAACTACATTTAATACAATTTTTTCCTTGGCTTCAGTTTGAAGTCCTATTTTAAAACTTTGGCGCCAGAAATCTTGACCTCATCTCACCTAGAGAGATAGGTAGGTTGTTGAAGGGGTGTACCTACCTCCTCCCTCTAATCTGGGGTGAAGAGAATAAACTTGTTGTTAAAGCTTGCCCAGTAACGAAGGAAAGGTGAACCAAAAACGTAATTGTAAAGGCACACAAGATAGAGATGAACACCCTCCACAAGGATCGTCTAAAGAGAGACCCCCCCCCCGTTTATCAACCATCCTAATGAAAACCCTTTGAAAACCCGTCAAAAAAGCTTAAAAACCCTAAACCGTCAATATACACTTTTTTAAAGAAGATAAAAATGAGCCCAATGCACAAATAAAAACCAAAAAATTATTCAAATAAGGAAAAAAGGAATAAAATGAGCACATTCTTCTACAAGCAAACTAACCTTTCTTCTCTTGTGAGGCGCAAAGTAACCCTTCTTTTTAAAGCGCAAAGTAACCAAAATATTTCAAATGATTACACTAGACAATATGATATTTACAACAGACTTTTACAACTTGAAGTTTTAGTATTTTGTATTGAGTGTGATTTCAACATGATTTAGGATTTATGCGACAAATAGGAGATTATCATTTATAAAATAGACATGAAGATAGAAAAAAATATACTCGTTTTTCAAAAAAAAAAAACTTCCTAAGAAGGGAAAGGTAGCTGTTGGGGATATCGAACACGGCAAACTTTAAGCAAACGAGTACTTGTTGGACAAGGTCGTATGAGGCAGAAACTTCATCACTTATTCGTGCTAGGCTGAGTAAAATGTGGAACATGAACAGTTTTTCTACTGATTATGCTAGACAACACCATATTCATATCTGACTTAACAACCTGGGATGTTAGCAATTTATGCTGTATCTAACCTAGGGTATACCGCCACATTTTTCACGCCAAAATTTACTCAAAATTTAAAATTAAAAATTTATAAAGCCTGTTATTAAGGTGATAGAGGATTAAGGGCCGAAAACAGCTCTTAATACTGCACAAATAGGAATTTTTTGAATTTATCAAAATAGGAACCTCTTAATTATAGGGCTTGGTAATCTTAGTACAAGATGCTTGTCCTGAGCTAACAACAAAATCATTAAATTCCTCAGTCTTTCCAGAGATCAATAGGATTGTTCTCCAAACAAACTTATTAGGAAAAAAAAACAAAAAAAACACCAGCCTTATACCTGTGGTTCCTACGGTATGCACCTGGTTCAATCTCTGTGGAAGGTGGTATAAAAAAAATTATTTTCAGTCAGTTTAACTAATAGGTAGGCTGGTGAAATTCTTTGAACAAAATTGGTCAGCTGCTAAAGCTATAACCGGTCAATTTCTTTCTTCAATTAGACTTGCGTGAGGTATAGGTCAGACTTTTGTCATGTGTATTGGTCAGAAGATCCTATTCAGTAAAATTTTGTAGAAATGAGCAGCTGGGAGTTCTGTTGCTCTTTTGAAGGTACAAGTGTCGTCCGATTGACAATTTAGGTAGTTATACTGTGTAACTCCATTGGCTGCAGTTGTGGAGCATCAAACTTCATAATAAATGTCACCATACTTCTCATTCAAATACTTCTTATTCAATACTTCTTAGGCCTATTCAAATTCAACGGCCCTGTGCTTGAGCAATCTTTCTTAATGAATTTTGACAAAAATTCAAGCTTTAGTTTAAAGAGCGAAAGTTGAAGCCGTGGCAGACTTCATATAGGGAATAATTTCAGTTGGTTTGTTAGTTTCAATGTTGCTCCTTACTTTCAGTTGAAAAAGACTTGTGTTTTTTTCTGACCATTTTTCAAATCATGCTGGGAAATTCCATATATTTATATATGGGATTCCATATATTTTCATATATGGGATTCTATATATTTCAATATATGGAATTCAATATATGCTGCGCATATATTTAGCATAAAAAAAACCTCAGTTTTGAGTCAACTTATTGTACCTTGAAGTCTTTCTACAAATTGTTTTTTCGTGTTGATTTCCCATTGTCTGCTAAATACACTAGTTAGGTGTTAAAATACACCCAATATATTTATCTTTTAGCTCTTATATTTATCTTTTCTTTAAAGACGTGTTTATCTATATAGCTGATTTTCTCTTACAAATCTGTAATTTAACGGCAGAGGAATAATAAAAAAACCTCTTATCATTAAAGAACCAACCATCCAGTGGTGGATCCAGGATTCTTTTTAGGGGGGGGGGGGGGTGACGCAAAATTGGTTGATCCGATAAACTTGCGTTAAGAGCAAGTTTAATTAAGCAAATTTGCGTTAATTAAGTAAATTATACTACTTTAGACTATCTTAGGGGGTGCGTGCCCCCTCGCCCCACTGGATATGCTACTGAAACCATCATTAGAAAGACATATAAGGTTATCAATAAACATAGAAAGTTTAATGAAATGATAAGTTCTAATTGAGTTAAAAAGACAAAACTAAAAGTTTTTGGTTTTCTCTTCAAATAGTTATGCTTTTAATGAATAAA
Organism: Artemia sinica; assembly: GCA_027921565.1. NCBI lineage: Eukaryota > Metazoa > Arthropoda > Branchiopoda > Anostraca > Artemiidae > Artemia > Artemia sinica. The sequence continues at coordinate 49,711,993 of CM051260.1, read as the reverse complement.
GAACCATCAGTTTTGCATAATTTTGTAATCGACAGTCTTTATCAAGTGTCGATAAGTTTATTAAAGCTTGTCATAAGTTGTTTTTGGAGCTTTGTTTATAGTGTTTTATTTCACAGGATCATACAATTTACAATTGCTAGGCAGACAATTGGGGAGGGTGGCTGGTTTTGAGCTTACAAGGATCAAGAAAGAGTGTCGGATTCCTTATCGACATTGATGAGAAGGACCAATTAAATTTCGCAGGATTGAACAGCGTGTTTAAATCCTTATCCATGCGGAAATGAAAAATGAGGATTTATGCACGAAATATGGAGCTTGACAATGTTCTTTTATGTAGAAGCTTCAATAAATTGGTACAGGAACGGAATAAATGTTTCCATAGATAACCGTTACACCTGTCTGAAATGAAAATACTGAACTCAAATTCCTTAGATAGGACAAGAAAAGGGAATGGCTTGTCAGAGATAGGAATGGTCCGTCAGGAAGAAATCTGGCACCATAGACAAACATAAACAGAACTGAAAAAGTAGCTGGAGCTGAGTGACTGCTGCCAGACAATCACAACGTAAATGATGAGCGCTAATCTCCTCAAGATCACTCCATTTAGACTTAAGTTTAAGCATACTGTTAAAAATGCTTTTAGTTGACACAGGAATAACATGACATTGCAAAACTTTTTGTGGCAAAATTTTAGAAACTAAACACTATATTCAGTCCTACTAAAAATATTTTATAATGCCTAAGCCAAGAAGAATCTGGAATAACATCATCGGTCCCGAATGAATCAACTTTAGATAGTTTAGGGTTTGCTTCCATCGTTCTGCACAGTTTAGGGAACTAAGCACCATTATAACGAATCAAACAAAGATACTGCTTAATTTCCGCTTTCGCCTTACTTTTATATCAAACACTTTTTAGTTGTGGCAAAAGTCGGTTGGCAAACTTAACAAGCAGGGCCCATGCCCCTCTAGAGCACTTTAGCTTAATGACATTTTTAGCATCATGGATCCGTAGCTGGATATCAAGAATCCCTTTAATTAAGTCTTGATTTGCTAGGCCTTTGTTCGCTAGTGCAAAATTGTAAATTACAAATTTCGTCTTCTGAACTGCGCTTCAAAAATACAAATACTCTTCTGTGTTTCCGCAAGATCCTCACGCATACGTAAGTAATGTATTTTTTTTTATAGGTGCTGGAAAGTGTCCGGTTTGCAAGAATGCTGTCAAAACCAAGAACTATCGTGTAAAGCTGTTCAAAAGCTCATACGTTGAAAAAGATGTTGACATAAGGAAGCGTATCAAGAGAGACTTCAACAAACATCGTGAAGATTTTGGATCGCTTAGGGAGTATAATGACTATCTGGAAATGGTAGAAGATATTATTTGTAATTTAGTAAACGGAGTAGACATTATCGAAACCAACAAGAAAATTGAAAACTACAAGAAGGAAAATAAAGATCTAATTACGAAGAATCGAAACCGTCCTAGTGAAGAAGAACTAGAACTTGAAGCTCTCGTCGAGGAAGAAAGAAAGAAAACAACAGATGAGAGTTACGCAAAAGAAGAAATTGAAGAAAAACGAAGGAAAAGGATAGCCGCAGAAGCATTAATTGATGAACTCATAGTTTCTAACATAGATGGGAAAAAAATCTTTGAATCACATGTTGCTGCAGCGCAAAAGAGCAAAGAAGAGGAAATCAGACCATCGTCTCCCAAAATTACGCGATTCTCCAGTGGTGCAACACTTGGAACGTCTCATAGGGGAATGTTCCTACCGTTGCCTAAACCTAGACAACATCAGTTATTTGTTTTCCAGCCCCCAGTGTTAGATTTGAATGGGCCTTTACCGCCTAGTGCAGAAGACATTAAGAAAAAAGGTTTTTTGAAGCACATCAGAAGTGCCACGACCGCTGAAAGAGCTGGTGGCTATTCTGAAGTCACTTCGTGTATGAGAGCATTGCAAGAAGCTATGTCTGGCTTGTTTTATGTGCCGCGGTCCCGATTAGAGGTTGAATAAATACTCAGAGCATTATTCTTTCCTTTTTTTGTTTCTAAATTTGGAAGTATTAAACATTTATATAAGCCATTGAAAAGCTTGCATTGAAATCAAAGAAAGCAATAGGAGAGTGATATATAAATGCAGAGTAAGGGAAGGTTTGATAAATAAGGTTTGCTTCTAGTAGACGTAATTAGCTTTGCTTTGAAATATCGCGCAAAAAAGGATATTTCAGAAATACCTAAAGTCTAATTCACTTTTCAACATTCAATGAATTTCTAGATTATTGTTTCAAATATTTAAAGAAGACTTCGAATAAGTAATTTTAAAACAGTCATCCTTGACATTGAAATATCGCTAGTGACTCATTTTGACGAGGATGGAAGTTGTAGTCAGGTTACCTCCTATCCTCGTGGAAATTTGTTCAACAAAAGGTAGATTTCTCCATCCAGTTCTACTCTGGTCTCAAAGCAGAGTTGAACTGCAGCTCTTCGTCAAGTTCAACAAGGGACGTGTTAGAGGAGGAAGCATGTAACACTAAACACATGTTTTCGTTGAATTAATCCAGCATGAAAACACAAGTTCATGTAAATTGATGATCTTCATTAAGCTCTCATCTTCATGAAAATGAGCCATAGGATTGCAATCTTACATCTTGACTTATGGTATTATCTAACCAAGACCACACTGCCTTTTTTTATGACAAGATAAACAGGAGTTCCAAATAGGGATAAGTCCTTTTATTAGACAGTAACAAGGCTCTAGATATTTCGATGACACAGTCGGTCAGCATCATCAGTAGAGTTACTAACATATCAAAACAAACTATATACTAAATAAAATAATCACTTCAGGGTCAAAGCAAGTTACCGGTCCATTGACTTAAAAAGTTCACTAACTGTTCTTAAATTTTGTAATACTGCGTTGAATAAAGATGGTACAATTTTCTTAAAAATTGTAGGTCAAAGCAAGTTACTGGTCCATTGACTTAAAAAGTTCAATAAACGTTCTTGAATTCTTTAATACTTCGCTGAATATTCCTCTAATTAAAAATGAAATGCTGCTGAGTTTATAAGTGCTAGAGCCTTATCTAGAGCCTTTGTATATATTTTTGTTTCACTGTCTAATAAAAGGACCTGCACCTATTTGGAATTCTTATTTGTTTCATCTTGACTTCTGGCGCCTCTAACATCTTACGGGCACCTCTAGTGCTTCTAGCTAATGTTACTACTACTACTACTAACAACTCACCGCAGCACCAAGCCACCTGAGGCCAACACAGCTACGCACGCTCCTCCTCCATCCCAATCTATTCAAAGCCTCTCTTTTTAAACCCTCCCAGGAAGTTCCCATTTCCTTTAAATCTTTCTTTATGACGTCCTCCCACCCAGACGATGACGAACTGCTTTCCGCTTAGCCCTAGACGGTTGGCCGAAAAGGACAATCTTCGGCAATCTGTCATCCTTCATCCGCACAACGTGCCCTAGCCATCTCAACCTTTTTTTCATTATCGCTCTAGAGAGCGGTCTTGAACCACTTTTTTTGTACAGCTTATTGTTTGAAAAACGGTCAGTCTCTAGCTAATGTTGCTATAAATAAATTCGTCAGCATTGTCATATAGAGAATTTGGCGAGGAAAACTTTTTGCAGCTTCGTTTGACTAGAGAAGTCCGTTGACAAGACAGGAAAACTATCGGTTTTATTTGAATTTTTTTGACATCCCAATTGTGTGACTTACCTCTGTCGACAGCCTGTCATTATTTATGTTTCGTTTGGCTGCATATAGATTGGTAGAAAATTTCAAATTTGACATAGTTTATATTTCTGATTTGTTAGCGTTAATCCAGTTTTCTATGGATTTGCACGCATAATATAATTTAAAATAGAGATTCCGTCCACAAATACAACTTTTGCAAAAAATTATTTCAAATGTTTTTACACTTTACCTACGAAAAAAATCCACAACCCTATGGTGAAGAGCCTTATTGATACTATAGGCTCTAATGATTGAACTTGCGGGGCTTGATTAAATGTACCTAAGCGTAGAAACGAACAAGGTTTTGCTTGATTTTCGGGATGTGAAAACATATCTTTCGATTTGTCCTTCTCTGTTGATCAAAAACCTGAAAATAAAATTTTTTACTTCCAGGTTAGTGCCAAATCGAATAAAGCTGTCGTTCAAAATCTTAGGTTTTAACGGCCGAAAAGTCTCTACCCTCCCTCCCTCTCACTCCAAACATGTGCCTGAATAACACAGTCCTATTCTCAATAAAAATTAGCAGAGGCTCAACTCTTCCTTTGGTTTGGGTACGTAATAAAATACAAAATAATGCAAAGGACCAATATTAACTTTAGCAGACCAGCAAAAAGAATGTAGGACAGCTCCTGAAGGTTTACAATTGATTTTGAACAGATATAACGGTTAAAATTACGACGCAACAGCATGTAAATTGGCGGTTATATATTATAAAACGCTGCAATAATCAATATATAATACGTAAATATGCATGATAGTAAATCCATTATACTTAAAACTGTTTTGGATTATTTCCATATTGATTAAGGATGTCTACATCAAATATGAAGAAAGTTTTTCTAATGCAAAAACAACTTTTTTTTTAGCTCATATTTGGTTGGACTAAAAATCAACAAACTTTTACGAAAAATAATCTGTGAAAAACAGAAATACCAAAAACGAAAATTGCGAGTAAAGCAAATATAAATCCGAAATCCGTAGAAATAAAACAAATTTTTTCTAAGACAACACTGCCTATCTATGACGAATAAATAAAAGCCCAAATGAGGATAAGTCTTTTTATTAGACAGTGAAAACAGATACAAAAAATCTGAGATTTTTTCAGATTTTTTGTATCTGTTTCACTGTCTAATAAAAGGACTTGCCCTATTTGAACTTTTATTTATTCAAAATTGAAATAGTCACCTTTTCACACAAAATATAAAATTTAGTAAAAAGCTTGCTGGGTCCTAGGGGTGATCCCGAAATGTATTTTTGTTCCAAGGATATTCTTATCGAACAAATGGTCATGGAATATCGAAAAAGGGTCCTGGAATATCGAAAAAGGGATCATTCAAACGGAAAACTTAGTTGTTGTTTTTACGTCGCAAAAGTACAAATTCAAGTTTAACCTTTTCTGACATGATAAGTTTCCTTACCTGCAAATACAAAAATTAAATTTCTGGCTGCAAATTTTAAAATTTTTAGTTTTCTAAGCTTTCTTAGAAATTTTCTAGTTTTCTAAGCCGAGGTACAGACTTTTAGATGTATATGTGTAATTTTTACATTATAAATTTAATAATATCTGGAACAAACTTATTTTGAGCATTTTGTGATGTAAGAGTATAACAATAAATCAAATTGTTCTTTATTCCTTATTGATATTAAAAAAGTTTTTTGAGGGAAGTAAAGAGCGAAGTTGAAACTTAAAACGAACAAAATTTATTGCTTCACGGTCTATCTCCCTGATTTTCAGGAGACCATGTGCCCCCCACCCTGTGGCCGCCCATATTTGGTGGTTTTGCAGAAGGAAACGTGTTAATAAAACAGAAGTAGTACCATTATATTCATCATTATGCTTCTTCTCAATATATCTTAATGGCTATTGCCTCAACAATACACTCCTTCACCTCATGGTTCCGCGCAAAATCCTGAATAAACCTGTTACTTGGCTGGCTGAGTGTGTTAAAATCAGTTTGTCGTGGTGGAATCAGAATGCTAGAGTTGACATTTTCAGTTTCCGTAGCCTTTTACTGTTTGGTAGGATAAGGAGAACAGTTATGCAGTCAGTTACATGCTGTAAACAGTGTGTTTAAGTAGACCAAAACTAGAGTTAGCATTTGATACCACATGTTGCTTGTGCTCATGGAATTTTAATTATTTGTCAACATGAAATTGTAGGTCCCTCTCATCTGAGCCGTTTTTCTACTACCACTATTAACAACTCGCTGCAGTACCAAGTTGTCTGAAGCCAACACAACTACGCACACTCCTCCGCCGTCCCAATATACCCAAAGCCTCCCTCTTTACACCCTCCCAAAGAAGTTCCCATTTTCCTTAAATATTTCCTTGCGGCGTCCTCCTACCCCATTTTGGGACGACCCCAAGATTCTAATCTTGGTTTGCAGACTTATCTTTCTATTCTTTCAAACTTTTTGAAGTGTGGAAAAACACCCTGGGCCATGGCTATTCTATTTTTAACATCTTTAATGCACCTACCATCTTTACTAATTATAGTCCCTAGGTAAGTGAAGCTGTCCACTTGATCAATCTTCTCATTACCCAATATCCCCTCTTCACCTTTACTTACTCCTAGTTATAGCAACTTAGTCTTCTTGACATTAATTTTTAAACCAATTCTTGCACTCTGAACTCACAAAACCTCTAGAATTTCATTCATTTTGCTAACATTTTCATCTAGGATGCTTAAATCATTAGCATAATCTAAGTTTAAGCGAATTTTACTTCCCCATCTGATTCCTTGTTCTCTTATTGCGTTTGTCGTCCTCTTTATGAGGAAGTCCATCAAAATGATGCATATACGTGTGCATATAATGCAACCCTGCATAACTCACGACTTAATATGAATCCAGCCACTAACCGCACTTTCTACCTTAACCATAGCAATGTTATTCTCGTGCATAGCACTAATCATTTTAATGTTTTTATCTGGTATCATAGGTAAAGAGCTAAGTAAAGAGCGATGTTGGCACAATGTATTATTTATATATTTTTTGGTTTCAGACCAGGGCACTTCATATAGAAGGAGTTGTCCTAGAAATTTCGAAAGGGGCTCATTTGGTTTTAAATTTAAAGTTCTTAGTGTCCTTTTTAAGATTCAAAAGTGATTGCAGTGCAACCAGCCCCCCTCCCCCACGCCCATCATTTCCTCAAACAGATGCAATCATAATTTTGAGACAACCATTTTGTTTAACATAGTTGAAAGATCTATTAATTGTGTCTTTGGGGATGACAACCCTCCCTACAGCCCGTAGGGAAAGGTCTATAAGTTATGTTAGTTGCCTATAATTAACATATAAGGTTTTTTAGTGGAAGAGGTGGTCGTATAACCTATGGAGAAGGCTCATTTGATTCGAAATTGACAGTTTTGTCTCTTTTTAAGAGGGAAAAGTGCTGGAGGGCAACTAACAACCCCCCCCCCCCCACCGAAGTCCTCTTCTCCCTAAACGCATCTGATTGGAATTGTGTGATAGCCATTTTGTTAAAGATAGTCCAAGGATCACATTACAATGCCTCCAGCGTTGACAAAATCCCCCAGGACCTAGGGGCAAGGGTTGTAAGTTATGCTCCGGGGGCATGTAAGGTTTTTATGGAATGGGTAGTCGTAAATGCTTCGGATGGGGTTCATTTGATTGGAAAAATCGGAAGTTCTAGTGCCCTTTTTAAGAGTCAAAAGTGATTGGAAGGCAACTAGCCCCCCTTCCCCGTGCTCATCATTTCCCAAAACGTATCCAATAAAATTTTGAGACATAGGTTTTGTTCAACATTGTTGAAAGGTCCAGTAATTATGTCTTTGTGGATGTCAAATTTCCTACAGCAATCAGGGCAAGGGATTTAAATTAAACAGACGGTTCGTTCATTGTTTACATATGGTACATGTTATTGAGAAAGGTAGTTGTGTTCGACCTTTAATTTCCAGAAAGATGAAGGGTATTCAGGTAAGCCTTTCAGGGAATGTTGAGGGGAGTGTTGAACTAAATCAATACACGTTATGTGCATATGGGTTGTCGAAAGGGCGTAACTCAGAAATGACTAAGTATATTAATTTGGAACTTTCAGGAAACGATAAGCGAGATGATCAGTTGACCAAAAAGGCAATAGTTGCACGCTACTACTATTACTATAACTACTACTACTGCTACTATTGCTGCTACCACAATTACTTCTACTACTACCAATAAAACTACTGCCTCTGTATTGAATACTACCAAGGTTGTGGATATTGAAATAAAAATATGAGGAAACGCTGAAGGGAAAATTGAACTGAATCAAAACACACCATGTGCACACAGATTGCTTATACGGGAATATCAGCAATGTTTTTAGAACAGCTTATCGTATCAAGGGGAAAATACAAGGGGTATCATGGGTGGGATGTTCAACTAACCGAAAGGCAACATGTACCTACTGCTACCGTTATTAATATTATTGCTGCTACTGTTGCTACTACTACTAATACAACACTATTACTGCTACTACTGTTCATACTGCTACCACTACTACTATGATACTAGTACAATCAAGTCTACGTGGACGAAGGTGAAAATTTGACAGAATATTGAGCTTGAATTTGAACTACAAATAAAACCACCATGTGTATGCAGATTATAAAAAGGGCGCATCTCAAGAATGGATTTGGGTATCAAGTTGGAACTTTCAAAGAATTCTCCAAGGGGAAGATCAATTGACAAAAAGGTAATATGTGCATACCACTACTAACACTGCTACTGTTGCTAATACTGCTACTACTACTACTGCTACTAAACTACTCCAACTACCAATTCAATTGCAATAACTTGTAAGGCTTAAAGTATTAAGATGAAAAGGGTGTCAAAAGGGGCTCAAAAGGGCACATCAGCAGTATCTTTGGAACGGCTTACCGTATCAAGGTGAAACTTCCGGGGCATGATGAGGGGGATGTTCAGCTGATCAAAGGCAACATGTGCACGCTACTACTGTTATTAATGCTGCTACTACTACTGTTATTACTACTGCTACTAATACAATGGGGGTTGTAAGCCCTACTGATGTTAATTTTAGCTCGTTTTGAGTTTGACTCGGTAATTTATAGCAATTTCTGTTCGTTTTGAGTTTCATTTATTTATTGATGGTGATTTGTGGTAGTTTTACGCGTGGAATATTATTTGACTTTATTTCTGCTCATTATGTGTTTAATTGAGCTCTTTACTTTCCTTTGAAAAACTTGTTTTGAGGAAAAAGTTTTTCAGTTTAATTTCTGTTCGTATTTTATTGACATAATCTTTTTCGTGGAAAAAAGTATTTTATATCTTTGCGACTTTTATACAAGAATCCATAGTTTGGCTTGCTATTTGTATGTTGGATAAACTATTTCACCAATGTTTAATCCTGACACAAAAATATTGTTTAATTTAATATAATACCTCCTCAAGTTGACCTGAAAAATAAAATATAATATAATTCGCAAAAAATCCTTTCTATACTCTTTGACAACTTGGATACACTTACACTCTTTTGATTTATTTAAGTTGTAAAGGCAGAAGTAGTAGCAGTAATAGTAGCCCTGAAATTTTCCACTTAATATCCCCAGTTGTTCTCAATTTTTTGCTGAGATTTCTTATTGGCAACCATACACACAGCACTTTTTGATTTAGTTTTAAAGCAATATTTAGTTTTAAAGCATAATGGGCAGATAACTTAATTATGAGGGGGTTAGCATACCCATCATCCCTAAAGACATAGTTACTGAACTGTTCCACTCTGCTGAACAAAATGACTGTCTAAAATTTTTGACTGGATGTGTTGGAAAACGAATGGGCTTGGGAGGAGGTCTGCTTGCCCCTCAATCTCTTTTGACTCTTAAAAATGACACTAGAACTTTTGATTTGGTTCAGCATCCGCCTAAATAGTCCTTGAAAGCTTACCTTTATGCTCTTAGCGTGTAGTTATCTTTTGTATCTTAGAAGCTATGATTGCCAAACGAGTTAATGTATTTTCACTTAATTTAAGATCAAGGGTGGAATGAAATCACCCTTATTCACCCGCTGACCACTCTTACGGAAAGATTACTATCATTTCTAGATTTTAAAGTGGCAGAAACACGTATGCGTTGAATTTAAACTCCAAAGATGGGCAACCCCTTTAAAAGTGTCTCAATTATTTTCCCATTTTAGCAATATCTATATCCAACTTAATAACAAAATCAATTCTTGAGATACGCTCTTTTGACAATGTACATGCACATAGCGTCTTTTGATTTAGTTCAAATTTTCCTTCAATATTATAAATGGAGTAGTGTGGAAGTAGTAGTAGTAGTAGTAGTAGTGATAGTAGTAGTAGTAGAGGTAATGGTAGCAGTAGTGGTAGCATGTAAATATTCCCTTTTTATTCATGTCCTTTATTATTTAATGAAAGTTCTTAATTAATATACCAAGTCATTCATGGGTTAGGCCCTTTTTACAATCTGTGTACACATAAAGTGTTTTGATTTAGTTCAGCATTCCCTTCAACATTCTCTGAAAGGCTCACCTGAATTCCCTTAGTATTTTTTGAAAATAAAGTTCAAACATACACACCTTTCTCAATATGCATACCTTTCTCATTAACATACACTATTTGTATACACTGAACGAATTGCCTAACTTCAGGACTCTGGAGATGGTGACATCCCCAAAGACATGATTACTGGACCTTTCAGCAATGCTGAACAAAATAATTCTCTTAAAATTTTGATCGGATGTGTTTTTGGGGAATGATAGGCTTGTGGGGGAGGGGCTGGTTGCCCTCCATTCGCTTTTGACTCTGAAAAAAGGCACTAGATCTTCCAACTTCCAATCAAATCAGCCCCATGTCATCCGAAATTTATGCAACCGTTCGTTCCATAAAAACCTTATATGCCCGCGGCATAACTTACAACCCTTGCCCCTGGGCTCTGGAAGGTTGTGTCCACCCTGACTGCATTTTTATATGCTCTTTGGAATGGACTATTGTGAACAAAATTGCTATCTTAGAATTTTGATCAGATACGTTTGGAGAAAAGGGTGTCAGGAAGGGGGCTACTTACCCTCCATTACTTTTGAATCTTAAAAGGAAACTAGAACTTTAAATTTCCGATCAAACGAGCCTCCTCTAAAGTTCACACAACCACCCCTTGATAAAAAGCTATATGCCCCTAGGGCACAAATTACAACCCTTGCCCCCAGACTCTGGGGGTTGTGTCATTGGGTTGGATGTCATTGGGGAAAAAGGGGTGTGGGGTTTGGCTAGTTGTCTTCCAGTGTTTTTGGTCACTTAAGAAGGGCACTAGAACTTTTGATTTCAGTTCAAATTAGCCTTCTACCAATCTTCTAGGACCACTGGTTCGATACAGTTACCTCTGGAAAAAATAAACACGTACCCGTGATCTCTTTTCTAGCAAAAATTAAAAAATTCCTCTTTTTTGTATAGAGGAGATTGAAACCTCTGCGATAGGATTTTCTTATATCCTGAATCTGATGGTGATATTTTTATTAAGGCTAGGGGTCGTATTTATTCTTTACTAGGTTGCAGATAACGCTGCAACCACGATAGCTTGATTTTTTGGGGCTGTTTCTCTCTTTTTCGAAAATCCAACAAATTCTCTCACACCCGTAGCTTCTTTGGTCCACAAATTGTTACCACACATAGTTTGATCCTGAGAGTTTTCGGTTTACAGAAATATAATCAACAAGGTTAGCTGTCCTTGTTATCTTATGGTCCATGCTTTGACCAAATGCCGTATGGGGTGTAACAATCTTATTATTCCTATGAAATTGCGGGAGTTTATGCCCTTTATAGCATGCCTTCCCGGCTCGTTGTGATTCTCGATGTCGCTTGCCTTCTAACCACATATTTCCTTATGCACCGTTTTGTTTACGATTTCTTTTTCTGATTCACAGCAATACTCGATGTTGCATATCTTCAAACCGTAGATTTTGGCGTGTATCATTTCCGTTGATCATTACCTCCCAGACTTTCCCCATGCCTTTTGCCTTAGCGGTTTGGATTCATTTGTCATATTGTGTAATTTTGCATGTTGTCTTAGATACCAAAAAACGATAAAATCACACCAGAGAAAAATAATGATGTAAGTTGCTCTTTAAATGCATATGAATGTGATATCATTCATAAGAAAAATGTTCCGACCCCTCCCCTCCAAATTGACATTCTAAACGAATTTTCCCAAAATTGGGACCTTTCTAGATCATTTTTTCTGACCAGAAAGTTTTAGTGTACGAATTTTCAGAAAAAAAAAAAAATTATCGAGACATTTTCAAGACGAAAACAACCATTCAATTATTAGATGTTACTTCTTGTTCTGATTGTTTTTCTTTTATTCTTTTTGGGTGTTCTTTAAATAAGATGACGAATCAAACAGTTCGTGGTAACGAACTGTAAGTAAGGAGCGACTCGGCTCAATAGTAAGCGAAGCTCTAAAAACCAAAATTTTGATATCAATAGCTATATCAGAAGAATCAACTTGTTATGCTTATTCCAAATATACTAGATTCATCAAGTTTAGTTTTACCCATCAAAAGTTACGAGCCTGAGAAATTCACCTGATTTTTAAAATAGGGGGAACATCCCTTGAAATTCAAGAGATCTTAATGAAAATGACACCATCAGATTCAGCGTACCTGAGAACCTTAATGTAGAAGTTTCAAGCTCCTATATACAAAAATGTGGAATTTTGCTATTTTGCCGGAAGACAGATCACGGATGCGTGTTTATTTTTTTTTTTTCAAGAGATTATCGTGTTGAAATAATGGTCCTAGAAGATCAGGAGAGGGCGAATTCGAACGAAAATTAAAAGTTCTAGTGGCCTTTTTAAATGACGCAAAGATTGGAGGGCAACTGGCGCCCTCCCCCGCCCATTTATTATGGTTACGGTTAGGGGGGATTTTCAGCGAGGATGGAACCGTCTGGAGAGAACTTGACGGGGGGGGGGGTGGTGTACTTTACGTTGGATGAAATTTTCACGGAGGAGTTTCCCGTGAGGGGGAGGGTATATTTCAGGAGGGTGAGCCAGCTTTACCTGCATTATTTGAAAAATGAACTGAAATTAAATAAAAAAGACAAGTTTATTAACTTAAAGTAAGGAGCAACATTAAAACTCAAAACGAACCGAAATTATTCTGTATATGAAGGATTCCCCCCTCCTAAATACCTTGGTCCTTACGTTAAAGTTTGACTTGTTTGTCCCAATTTTTTAAAAACGGCTACTGAAACACAGGTTAGTTAGAATAGGAAGCTTTTTTAAAAGTGCTAACAGCTTTAGCGTAAGTAGCAAGGTATTGAGGAGGGGCAAACCCTTTATTTACGGAATAATTTCTGTTCGTTTTGAGTTTTAATGTTGCTCCTTACTTTCAGTTAAAAAACTTGTTTTTTTTTTATTTAGTTCGTGTAAGAATCGACTCTCTACCACTTGTTCGACTAGATTTTCCTATATTAGCCCATGTTAATTTTTCCCACCACAACCCCCTTTAACGTTGTCTGATCGGGCTGAAATTTAGAAGATAAGCTTTCCTGGGGCCTGGGAGCTTATCCTCGAAATTTCAGCTCAATCTGATCACTCCTTCCCTGTTTTCCAAAAACCAAATATCAAGTTTTTTGGGAATTTGCTTGCGTCGAAAATAGCTTCCATATACTAAAAAACAATTACCATTGTATCTGTATAGTCCAGCGGTTGATACTTCAGACTTTCAGGCGGAAAACTCGGGTTCGATTCACCATCAGAGCAAATTTTTATATACTGAATTTAGACTTTGAAAAGAAATTCAGTTTTTCTTTTAAAATATTTAAAAAAAATTACGTTTTCTAAAGAGTTAAAGAGGCTGAGTTACAAGGTCGACCCTTAAAACGTACAGGGATTAGGAGGCACAGTTGGGGGGCTGTTAAAGAGGCTGAGTCACAAGTTCGAACCTTAAAACGTACAGGGATTAGGAGGCACCCTGTACGACGTGATTTGAGTATTCAGGAATTAAAAGCCTTAACACAAGAATGTTCAAGAGCGGGGGGTTTGGGGGGCGGCAGCCCCCAACTTTAACTCCTGACACGATCAGCTAACAGTTAGTCAAGCAATAATAAGTAATAAACTGTACAAAAACGTGCAGAAATTATTTGAAAAAAACTACGTTTTCTAAAGAGTTAAAGAGGCTGAGTTACAAGGTCGAACCTTAAAACGTACAGGGATTAGGAGGCACAGTTGGGGGGCTACGCCCCCCAAACCCCCCGCTTTCGCAGCCTTTAAATATAAAAAAATTTCTTTAAACTGAAAGTAAGGAGCGACATTAAAACTTAAAACGAACAGAAATTATTCCGTATATGAAAGAGGCTGTGCCCTCCTCAACGCCTCGCTCTTTACGCTAAAGTTTTTATTGTTTAAAAAAAGAGTTGTGAGAAAGTCAAACTTTAGCGTAAAGAGCGAGGCGTTGAGGAGGGCACAGCCTCTTTCATATACGGAATAATTTCTGTTCGTTTTAAGTTTTAATGTCGCTCCTTACTTTCAGTTTAAAGAAATTTTTTTTATATTTAAAGGCTGCGAAAGCGGGGGGTTTGGGGGCGGTAGCCCCCCAACTGTGCCTCCTAATCCCTGTACGTTTTAAGGTTCGACCTTGTAACTCAGCCTCTTTAACTCTTTAGAAAACGTAGTTTTTTTCAAATAATATATACAAAAAATCGTTAGCAAACATGAGTTGCTAAACATGAAAGATAAGACAATCGATTTCTCTTATCTGGACCAAGGCAATCATTTTTGGCACTAAGGCTAAAACTATTTCTTCTTTGGATATTATAATTGCCGTTTGAACCGTATTTTTTCAAGTTGCTTTGACGTTTTTTCGTTTACTCGGTAAGTAACCGTTTTCCAGTATTTAAATCTGTGAAAACTTTGGTTAATGTAAAATTTTAAAGTATGAGGTGCAAAAATCAACATCGTCTCCTGGCGCTGAAAGCCTTGGCCATGTCTCTGTGGTATTTTTCTAATAAAAGATTATGCAGCTTAAAAAACACACAAACAAGAAATCCATGCAAAAAAGTGATTTTCCTTGTTGTTCAAGCCAGGGGACTGTAAATCTCCTCTATAACGTTTCGGCCGATGGTGATTCTAGTGGTGTACTTTTTGTTTCGATATGACGCCATTTTTTGGGTTTTAGTAAGGCCGCATCCAGGGCTGCTAGGGGATTTGAACCACCCTCCACCAAAAATTTTGTTCGACTCGCAAAAACGTAACAAAAATGCATATGAACAAGTTGTTCATTTGTATTGTGAAGTTTTGGCCCTAAGGTTTCAGATTATTTATTGAAATTTCCATAAATTTGCTTTCAAAACAACATTTTACAGCTAAGAATAATTGAGATGATAGGTACCATTCCTAAGTCAACTACAAATGGTAATTTTGTCTCACTAGTCAGTTTTATTACAACGATTTTTTTTTGGACTATGAGCCGTGGCTCGTTCTTTGCTAGGTGCTATATATCTTGATCTTGTATCTTTTAGATACAATATGTTTGAAAAACACTCTACCTCAATTTGAAAAAAAAAAAAAAAAAAAAAAAAAAAAACAACAACAACAGAAACCTTAGCTTGGAGTAATCTTGTACGAAGTGAAGCAATATTTACAGTAATTGTTCTCTGAATGTATTAAATAATTTTTTTTTACCTGAAAGTAAGGAGTAACCTTAAAACTTAAAACAAATAGAAATCATTACGTATATCAGAGAGGTTACCCCCTCCTCAATACCTCGTTCTTAACGCTAAAGTTCGACTTTTTGCTCCAATTATTTAAGAATGACTCCTGAAACACAAGGGCCGTTTAGTTAGAATACTACTACTACTAACAAATCACCGCAGCACCAAGCCACCTGAGGCCAATACAGTTGCAAACGCTCCTCCTCCACCCCAATCTATTCAAAGCCTCCCTTTTTACAACCGCCCACGAAGTTCCCATTTCCTTTAAATCTTTCTTTATGGCGTCCTCCCGCCCCACACGGGGACGACCTGCTTTCCGTTTTGCCCTAGAAGGTTCGCCGAAAAGAACAATCTGTGGCAATCTGTCATCCTTTATCCGCACAACGTGCCCTAGCCACCTCAACCTTTCTTTCATAATAGCCCTAGAGAGCGGTATTGAACCACATTTTTCGTATGGCCTATTGTTTGAAATACGGTCAGTCAGCCGGATACCCAGAACAATCCTTAAGCAATTTCTCTGGAAAACATCTAGGAAATCTTCATCCACTTTTCGGAGCGTCCATGCTTCAGAGCCATATTTGACCACTGTCATCACTGTAGCTTCTAATATTCTAATCTTGGTTTGCAGACTTATCTTCCTATTCTTCCAAACTTTTTTTAACTGTGAAAAAACACCCTGAGGCTTGGCTATTCTACTTTTAACGTCTTCACTTTTCCCACCATCTTTACTAATAATACTACCAAGGTAAGTGAAGCTGCCCATCTGATCAATCTTTTAATTACCCAACGTCACCTTTTCATCTTCACTTATTCCTCCTAGCCTTAGTGACATAGTCTTCTTAATATTAATTTTCAAACCAATTCTAGCACCCTGAACTCGCAAAACCTCTAAAACTTCATTCATTTTGCTCACAATTTCATCTAGGATGCTTAAATCATCAGCATAATCTAAGTCCAGGAGACATTTTCCTCCCCATTTGATTCCGTGGTCTCCCATTGCCTTTCCTGTGCTCCTTAAAACAAAGTCCATCAAAATAATCCATATAAAGGGAGATAGAATACAACCAGTGGCGTAAATTCAGAAAAATTCTGGGGGGGGGCAAACTTCAAAGATTTTTGCCACCTCACGGAAGAAAATTTGCAAATTTTCACTTTTACTTTGTGAGGAAAGTACAAAACTATGCTGATTATATTCTGTTAAAAAAAAAAGTAAAAAACAGAAAAAAAGTTTGAATTGGTGAAAGTTTCTAATTCAGAGCGAGTGGATGTCTTGGAAAGAGCATTTCCTGCCGCGAAGTAGCGGATATTTTTGAAATATAATTAAAAACTGTATTATCCCTTATATTGGACCTCTTAGACTCCTTTTTAGGGAAGCAAATTACTTAAAAACAAATATTGTGCTGTGAAGGGTCTAAGCCAAAAAAGAAAATTTAGAATTAGGAAATGTCATTTTGTTTTGTTAAGAATTAAATTGAGTGAAGGCCTAGAACAGGGTTTTCTGGCGCGAAGCGCAGTGGCGGAAATGAAAAAAAAACCTGGGGAGGGGCAAATTCATGTCTCAATAGGCAGCCTCAAGTGGGTTGAATTAGCAAAAATCCAAGGGAGGGGGAAATCAAGCCAAATTAAGCGGTAGCCATTTTAAAATTCTTTGGATAACAAAGTTTAGAACACAATTAGATATACAAAAATTCAAGTACATAAACACAATTTAGCAAATAAATCATAAATTTGTTTGCATCACGACTGAAGTATCCAGAGAGAGCCACTATTCTAATGGGAAACGTCGTTGCTTCAGGGAAGCAAACTTGTCGACGGCAATGTTATAATCTATCTTTTTCGCTTTTTCCGGCTGGGTTGCTATAACTAACAAATCGCTAAGTCGCTCATCAGTCATGGTTGTTCTGAGATATGTCTTAACCCTCTTAAGCGTTGAAAAAAATCTCTCGTTAGAGGCAGTTGAAACGGGGAGCGTCAAAGCAATTTCGAAAGCTTCCGAGATGACAGCAAAGGCGTCTTTGTTCATGTAGAGGTAGGCAAGAGCTTTTGATGGGCATTCTGGTTTCATCCTTTGTAAATAAGATTTTGCCAAGGCTATCTCCGACTCAAACTTCAACTCGTTTACTAATAATGTAGGAAAGTCACGTACAAAGTCTTGTATTAGACGTGCATCCAGGAACTTCGGTGAACTTGGCTCAAACGCTTCTAAGCCTTGGACTACTGAGGAGTTTTCACCAAACCTTTGTCTCAGCTCCGAAGTTACTCGGTCGACTATGAAGTATAAAATGTCCGACCTATAAGTTTGAAAAATGTCACGATCCTCTTCTGTTCGATTTCTTGCTCTGGCACCGACAGTGGTTTCGACGTAAAAATCGAGAAGGCGTCTGCTTATAGCAACCGAGCGTCTAGGCTTTTCTATTTGGATTGAGTGCTGCTTGCATAAGCTTTTCGTTGCTTCGACCATCTTAAACCAACGCTCTTCAGATCGGAGCTCTAGAACCTGTTGTTGAACTGCTTGAAGCAGAGAATTTACGCCTGAAAGAACGAGGCTCTTGGACTGGAGTTGTCTGGATGCAATATCTATCGGACCAAGGATACTGCTAATTATTTCAAGAATGAGCAAGAATTTGGCATCAATTGTTGCCAGCAACCCAGAAGCTTCAGAACGGTCCTCTGTTGAATTGGCTTCATCCGAAATAACCCTTAGTGTTTCGAGAATAGCACCTAAACGTATCCGGATCTTCTGAATTGATGAAAACCAATAGCACCATCGAGTGTCGGCTAGCTGCTCGAGCTCAATCTTCTTTTCTCCGCGTTCTTGTTGGGTTCGAAGGAAGAGTTCGTGACGTGGCGCACTTCGGCTGAGAAAGACATATAATGCCTGAATGCAAGAAAAGAAGTTTCTAACCTCCGGACAAGAAGCTATTGACTGCACAAGCACAAGATTTAGGCGATGGGCGTGACAATGAGTATACCTAGCTTGTGGTGCAAATCCTTTAAGAATAGCCTGAACACCATTACATGCGCCGCTCATGACGCTCGCACCATCATAGCATTGAGCCACACAGGTGCTCCAATCCAGTCCGTGCTTTTCAACAAGATCCTTGATTGCATTAGCAAGGGATGCTGCATCTAATTGTTCAAGATGTGTACTTCCGAATGTCTCCTCGCGGATGGTAGCATTACTATCAATAAACCGAATAATTAAACCAAGCTGCTCTTTTTTCGACAGATCTTTCGTTTCATCTGCTCAGATTGCCCAATATTTCTTAATAGAGCATCTTGTTTGTTCTCGCAAGAGGTCAGCCAGTATGCTTATAAGACTATTTTGGTAGTCGGGACTCAAATAGCTTCCATACCGACGTTTTAGTTTTTGCTGAAGATCCGGGTTTCCCTCTATCATCATTTCTAGTATTTCTATAAAATTACCTCGATTTTGTGAATCGTCGTGTTCATCATGACCTCGAAATGGGAGCCCTTGGCTGCTAGGGCACATGCCACTTTCGCAAGTGTGACTATATGCAGGCGATTTTCCGCTATGGCTTCCTTCCGATTTGAATAGAGAGTTGTAGCTATTGATTCAGATGTGCCACACTCAATTGCTTTATATTTGGTCCAGCTGCGATTTGCTTCGTTATGAGCGTCTGAAGCCTCGTGTTTTTCAATCCTTTCGAATAGCTTTTTCCAGTTATTCATTCCTGTTTCGACAAACACTACATTATCAGAAGTATTTCCATGTTTTCTTGTTAAGGAAAAGTGCCAACAGCAAAAGCAGTAAATGGCGTCTTCTTTAATAGAATATTCTACCCATGATTTTTTCTCATAGGCTTTAGCAGAAAAACGGCGACCGTTTGTTTTGGGGTATTCGGCTAGCTTTGGCTGGTTGGGTGCCTCCCTTTTATGGTGGGAGATGTCAAGATTGCCCCTCAAAATCGTATCCGATGCATCGGCTACACTTCCACCCTAGAAAAAAATCCAGTGCTTTCGCTTTTAAACGTTTTAACTTTATTCAGAGGCCGATAGCTCTGAAAGAGTTGTTCCCTTAAATAGGTGTCTAGGAGACATAAGGAATAATAGACTTTCTTAGTGAAATATTTCTAGAATTTCCAACGCTCCGCAGCAAAAAATACTGTTTTCAAGCCATTTACTTCTATTTATACAGAAATTTTCGCCACCCTAAACCTTTTTTCCGTCGGTACAGTTTTGGTTTTGTTGGAAAACTATCGTCGTGCTCGCCCCCCCCCCAAAGAAAGTGATAGTGACGCCCCTGCTTCTAGCTTCTAATTAGCTTTTTTGCCCTTAATAGTTTTCGTTTTTGTTATTTCATTATTAACAACGGGGTGGTCTATTAAATAAGGTGCTTTTTCTCTCATTTATAATAATAGCTTTATTTCCGCCAAAATTGACGATAGCATACAAATATCTTTCGACTGATCATTTAATACGCTCTAGCATCTTCTGCATGTTTAAGCGCCTCCAAATGCTCAAATTCTCAGTTTTTAGAATTCGGTAAAATAGTCTAAGCTAGTCAACTGAAATTTAAAAGGGTTAAAACATATATATCATTTTTTGTCAGTTTAACTACGAGTAGAATTTTTAACAAACGAGGTCTGGGGGGGAAACTACCCCCCCTGCCCCATAGCAATTTACGCCCCTGAACACAACCCTGCTTAACTCCTGATTTAATACAAAACCGGCTGCTAACCTCATTTCCTACCTTAACCGCAGCGGTTTTATTCTCGTACATAGCACTAATCACTTTAATGTATTTGTCTGGTATACCATGCAAGGATAAAACCTTTATTAAAGCTCTTCTATCAACAGAATCGAACACTTGCTCATAATCTATAAAACTGAGGACCAAAGGTGTTTCAAAACTCAGGCACTTCTCAATCATTAGCCTAAGAGTGAAAATTTGGTCAACACATCCTCTACCTTTTCTAAAACCGCACTGTTCTTCTCTTAAAACTTTGTCTACGGCATCTCTCAGTCTAAGAAGCATCATATTACTAAGTAATTTACTACCTACAGAGACCAGACTAATGCCTCAATAATTACCACAGTCACTTTTATCACCTTTCTTATAAAGTGGCTTAATTAAGGTTTCCCTAAAATCGTTAGGTACTTCCCTTTTCCCTATCAGCACCTGGAGCCTTATTATTTTTTAATCCTTTTAGTACTGTTGCTAATTCCTCCTCACAAAATAAATCTTCCTTCATATCCAAGGTATCACAAACTTTTTCATTTTCCTCTATATCTTTTCCTGCAACTCTATCTCGGTTAAGCAAATTCTCAAAATGTTCGGCCCATCTCTTTTTAGTTTTTTCCTTATCGCTAATTGCGGCCCCATTCCTATCTTTAACTGGGCCAAGTCCGGATTGACTACTCCCTCTCAATTTGTTAACATGCCAGTACAATATTTCACTATTATGCCGTCTAGCTGCATCTTCCAGATCCTCGGCAATTTTATCCATGGCCTCCACTTCACACCTCCTTAGTTCATATTTGAATGATTTCTCCACTTTCTTTACATTCCTTTTGTTTTCATATGATCTATCACTCAGATAATTCTTGTACAAGTCCTTTCTCCTTTCTATTAAACATAAAGCTTTTTCACTAATATTCTTAGCTGCAGTTCTAGCTTTCTTCCCTAATACACCTTCAGTAACTTCACAAATTATTTTTCTAAAATTATTCCAACTATCTGCCACATTATCAAATTTTAAACTCTCAAGTTTAGTATTCAAATGTTCATGGAAAGTTTCTCTCAAATTCTCATCCTGGAGTCTACCAACATCATAACTTCCCGGGAAGTAGTTACCCTTCCGATATTTCAATTTTAAATTAACGCTTGACACCACTAGATGGTGATCCTTACTTTTAACATCAATAACGGCACTCCTATGCAGCCTAGTATCTTGTATTGATCCTGCCAGTCTGCGGTTTACTGTAACATAATCAATAAGGTTTGCTGTCTCACCATCACCTGAATACCATGTTAGCTTATGAGCCATTTTATGACCAAACACTGTATTGGTTATAACTAGATTGTTATACCTACAAAATTGCAAAAGTCTGTATCCATTACTGTTTTCTTTTCCTACACCAAATTTACCTAGGCTAGGATACCATCTATCCCTATTTCTACCGACCTGGGCGTTAAAATCTCCCAGTAATAACATCATATTTCTACCTGGGACCCTGTCCATTTGCTCCTGTAACTGTAAGTAAAATTCATGTGAGTCAGTAGTATCTCCATCAGTCGGTTCTACAGGGGCGTATACTACTATAACTGATACCCTGAACTTTTTAGTCATAAAATGAGCAATTAGTATTCTATTATTAATACCTTCCCAGCCTAAAAAAGACTCTCAGCTTCCTTATTCATCATGAGCCCTACTCCCTGTCTATGTACCCCATCATTCCTGCCTGAGTAAACAAATTCTATATCACCTAATTTCATGCATCCTACCCCTGGGAAATGAGTTTCTGAAAATCCTAATAAATCCAGTTCGAATTGTCTGAATTCGTCAGTCAAAATGTCGATACGATGGTCATTTTTTAATTTATAAATAAATCAATAATACATTCAATCCCGCTATTGTAGACGGAAAGGACTAATAATTCAAGTCGCTTATATTTATTTGCAATATGGGGAAGTTCCTAGTTCTTGATAAATGGCTAAGCTTATTTTTAACCAAAAGTTTCATGCTATCCAGAAAATGATCGCTACTTTGGATTTTTGAAAATCATATGCTCAACTTAAGGTAAAAAATTTGGAGTAAATCAACACACTTAAAAAACTCTTTTAAACAAAATAATTTTAACATTAATTTTCCTTAAAAAACTTCTATATCGGGAGTTTCTTTAAAATTATTTTGTATAAAAGAGTTTTTTAAGTGTGTTGATTTACTCCAAATTAAAAATCGATATATACACATTACCCAAATTTATTTTAACCATTATTTTTAATTTACACTTTATGTACAAGGATTTTTCAGCTTGTTTATTAGAAAGTGACTATTGGAATGTGGATATTAAAAATAAAATGATGGCGACTCGACACCTCATAAACAGTTTTTGATATATCCATAATTGATTTGAAGTTATTTGTGAGCTCGCCTGTTATTTGTTTTTTTTTTCAAATGCTCATTGTTCCATAAATGTGGCATTTTCACGTACAGAGGGACTAATTGGATTTTAAAGTCTCTATTCAAAAAATATAAGGAAAGAGTTTTATATCAGTGTCCCTAAACATAGGAGCTACACCTGATTTGGTTTTGATCTAGGCCTGACTTTTCCATAAAGGAACATTTTCAGAAAGTTTGAGCAAAGCTTGTAATCCAAATTTTTCAAGATTGTCTGCTGGAAATTTGTAAGAGATAAAAAATATTTGATTCCAAGTTTTGAAAAGATAACTCCATATTCTATATTAAAAATCACTGATAACAATAAACAAATAGACAAAAACTACAAACAAAGCACAATAATCAGTTCAGTAGTGCTATTTGCAGCTATAGTTTGCAGCTATGTTACCAAAACCAACACATATTTTTTTTTAGGCAAGCTGTAAAACATGGGCGATACAGGATATGTTTGTAAGTTATCGCCCGAGCTTCAAAAATTGGCAAAAGAACATTTGAACGAAAATGAAGAGAGAAGGGCTAACGACATTGCTGCTCTTCGTGATTGGGTGAAAAAGCAGCCCCATCTTGTCTGCAAAAACGGTAAACTGTTTTTTGTGCTCCCCAATGTATATTTTAAGTAAATACTCTTTTGTTCCTTCTTTTTGGACAAAAAGATACTTCTTCAGATGAATTTGCTAGTATTTGAGATTTGCCCAAACGCAATAAAAATTATATCTAAATGTAGTAAAAAAAATGAATAAACCAAAGACGGTTGTTTTTGCAAAAGTTGAAATATATTTGGTAGTTCAAAAATGAAAATCAACTACTTTTTGCACTTACTCTAATTACATCATATGTAATTTTTGTATAGACCTACTTTACACCTCCCAGCTTAAATTATGAAGCCTATAAACATGATTGCCACTCATCTAAGAAACAAATCAACGGCAGGCGCAGCGGTGCCAAGGATCTTCAAAAAATTCCACCCCTGACGCTTCGTAATACTTCCGCCTGTCTTTGACACGCACAAATGTGTCTAAGATATTAGTCTCCACTTCCATGATTTTCTGCGATTTGTGATTTTAGATTCCAAGCTTTTCAGAATAAAGTTTGTTGCAATTAATTGCCATAACTTATTAAGCAGGCGCAACTATTGAGCTCCGCTTAATGCAGTTTGGAAATTAAAATGAATTTCTGACAAAAAAAATTCCAACCCCATCAGATCATTGAAACTAACCCAAACAATTATTGTTTGAAAGGCTATTGAGCGCTGAAACCCAATAAGTAAATAAAGAAATTGCAATAAGTTTTATTAAGCACTTTTGGACACAAATCTGTATTTACAATGGTCAATAAAACGCAAAATTTACAAAAATAAATTGTAATGAGATTACTGAACGCGGGGTAGATTTCAGGTGTTTATTTCGTTCCTTCTTTTGACCAATACTTAGGATGCAATCGGAGCTTGAATTTTAGTTGACTGTAATTGAACTATGGTTAAATTCAAAAGTTTTATAGCTACTCTAACCGTTTTAGCCTGAAACTCTAGTTGGCCTCTCGTAACTCCCGTTACCGAGTAGGGAAACAGCGTTGTCACTTAAGAACGCTAGAAATTTTACTTATGAATAGCCCTTTTTAAGCCCCGTTTAATAAACTAGGACCATTGGTTTGATACACCCGCATCTGGGAAACAAAAAAGAATTAAATAAACCCACAGGCACGACCATCCTTCTCGAAAAATACGCAAAATTTCCGATTTTTATGGATAGACATTAGAAACCTATGGTATAATTATCAACTTTATTATTTTTTTTTTGCGAGCGGTTATCTCTTTTTAAACTTTTAGGAAAATATGGTCATATATTTTGATTAAAATTTTAAATAATATATTTTACATATAGCAGCCAGTTTTTTATTAATAGCCTATATTTTATTAAAGAAAAAATTCCGGAGTTTTGGTTGCTATTAGCAGGAGTAACTTATCACTTATTTGTTGTTACCAACAGCTTCTTGATAGCGATTTTTTCGCAAAAGGAATCTTTAACCAATTTTGCCTGGTTTTGTTTATATAGATACTTTTCTTCAAAAAACGTAAGGAAGAAGCTAGTATGTGTCTGCATGACTGCTGAATGGAACTAGCAAGCATTATCCTCTGTTATTGGTTTTCTACAGACAATTTTGAAGTTTTTATCATGGAATTCAGATAGAGCATTTTAATCTAGGTTGAAGTTTCGTTTGGTGTCATCTAACTTATTTTTCAAATAGATACCAATGGGTGACAGCACCTTTCTCATTGTGGAAATTGAAGTATTTAACAGAAAAAGTAATTTATGAAAATCGACAACTTTGTTAAAAATTTGCATTGAAGAACAACCATAATACATCATTTCCATTTGTTTTACTTTATCTTCACTCCCAACTTTAATTTTAAAATGAAAAAAATTGTTTTTATTTTTATTCATTTTTATACCATGCAAAAAGTGATAAAAAGCTAAATATAATACAATGCCGTCCTTTTCTTCCACCTTTTAAGTGTGTCGAGGCTATAGAAAACATCATACCAAGTCAGGACCTGGCTGGTTTTTACGCTAAATCATAACTTAGCTCGTTTCACAATTCGTCATTGAAAGTAATCAGTACAGACTAAGGTCATTTTTGCACCAAGTCAGTATTTAGGTCTCTTGACAATGACTCAGGATCTAGTTTGTTTTTGCACTGCGTTAGGACTCATTTTTTTTGCTGGGCCTGGACTTCAGCTCGGTCTTCACCCAATCACCATTCAATTTGTTTTGCACTGAATTAGAATACTGGATCCCTTTTAGCCCTAGTCAGGAATTAGCTTGTTTTTGCACAATATATTTCCACGACTTTGAATTAGTTCGTATTTTTTACTGTGTCACCAAAATACAATGGATGTGAAGGGACGGGGACGTTATTGGACCTATGGGCCTAGTGTTTATATTCAACCAGAAAAAATTAAGTTCTTGGCGTGATTCCAATTTTGACAAGGTGTGACAGGTCAATATTGTGTAGTAAAATATACTTATGACGAATTGTTTTGTACAATTTTGCCCCCTTGCTCCCGCGGCTAAGTTGGTTCCCTTTCCTCGGAAGCAATTTTTTGTAATATTTAACCAATTTGATTGTAATGGCTATTTAAAAATCCTTATCCATGCCACTGGAGAGGGGACGAATCCGTGAGTTTTGAAGGACAAAAAGGCGTTAGAGGGCTGGTTACTTTCTGACTGCTTTCAATGCTGAGTCTTATTCTTTACTAAGTAAAGAAAAGTTCTTTACTAAGCTGCGAAGCTACTTGACTACTTGAAAACTTTATTTTATTTTTACAATTTCAGATGACGAGTTTTTCCTGGCCTTCCTTCGTGGTTCTAAATTCAGCCTTGAAAAGGCGAAAACCAAGATCGATATGCATTTGACAGTCAAAGGAGCACTACCGGAATTTTTTACCGGCTGGGATCCCGCCAATAACGAAATACAAAGTATACTCGATAAAGGGTGAGATATAAAAACCACTGCCTATGATTTACTTCACTTTTATTTTGTTCTGTTTAAATCCACACTCGTTGTCTAAATCCCTCAAGACTTTAGACCAAAACTAACGTTTTGTACCAATGTACAGTTGGAAAAAAAGGAAAAATTGCAAGAAAGGCCATAGAAACAGTTTTAGTGAACCATGACGCTCTTTGATTGGGCAAAAGTAGAAAGGAAAAACATTTAAAGTTTAAAAAATAAATCCTAAGAACAAATTACAATTAAAGTTGAAAGGATTCTTTTTATATTTCCTGTGACTAAAATAGTCAGACAAAAAGAAAAAAGAAACTTTTGAGACTTTAAAAACCGTTTTTGTTCCTATCATTAATTTATAAAAGTGGCAAGCTTTTAAATGAAGTAATTTTCAAGGTATAATATTTCTCCGTGATTTGAAAAAAAACACTGGTAGGCCTTTCAGGTTTAACACATCGAATCCCTAAAATTGAGAAATTAGGAAAATTTTGCCACCCATGTTCTACCTATTTAAAGAGAAGTTTAACGTGCAATAACTATACTATTAAAAAAACATTAAGGCTTTCAAGTTCGAAAACTATTTTTTTTTTCGCTAGATTCTTATAAATATTTAGAGCTTAGATATTAAAAAACCTCCAGGACATTTTATGATTTATTAGTTTGCTGGTTTTGGGAATGCAGAAGCTATTTTAGTGGGCATTCTGTCTTGCTTGCTGAGTCTTTTGAGATGAATCCCTTTGCTCATGAGCTCGGATCTATAAGTCTTGCAAATGACTCCTACAAAATTTCCTCAGAAACCGAACATTGTATGTGGCAGAGTCAATATATTTGAATTTGGTAAAATAAAAAAGATTGTTTTGCGAACGTCCTGTGGTAGCGCAACGGGTTTGACCTTAACTTAGGAATGCGGAACCCAGAGCGTCGTTAATCCGATACAAATATAAATCGTCTTACGACCAATAAAAAACATTTTTGGACGATTCCATAGTGGGATTCACTTTTCTGCCACGATCAACAAGATTGCGAAAAGCATTGCAACATTCAAAGGGAAATTGTTGAAATCACCAGCGCATCTTAAGGAAGGGAAATAAATCTTTAAGTTGAAATACTAATTCAGAATATTTTACTGTAATCATACTTAGATAGACCGACAAGTTTACTTAAAAGTCTTTAAGGCCGTGTACAATAAATTGATCAAGAATCTATGCAGATAAAAACTAAACCGAGATAAAGAATCAATTTTAATGTTCGGTAAAATATCATTTTAGTTCATGTTGTAGTTGAATTTTCATTTGGTTCGTAAATTCGAGGTTTCATGGAAGTAGTTGTGTGCTATGTGAACAAACTTACTTGCCTATCCCTTTCCATAGTCAATATCAGGTTATATCAAGGTCCTATATCAGTTATCACAGTCACACCAGGTTCTAACAAGTATAGAATGAGCATTTCATGATTTCAAATTAGTAAACTAGTGTAACTATTGTTTTCTGAATTTCTAAACTGGTTTAGTTGGATCATTAGAAGGAAGTTTGAAAGCATTTCTCTGTTCACCCTCAAGACTAACTAGTTTGGAAAGTAGTCGTATACCACCCATAAAATGTATTCAATTAGGTTTGGCGCTTGGCTTTAGACAAGGACTTTGTAGTGCCAGTATATAGTAAGTAATTAAATTGGCTACTAACAATTCTGTTTTAACCAACTTAGGCAACAAGCTTATTTTTCAGATTTTATTTAAAGGTTTTTAACTTCTAAGTTACATTGGCCTCAGCAGAATAGTAAGTTCCTCACGGACACCGAACCAAACCGCAGCGACGTCACATGGGTAAAAAATTGCACTGGCCAACGAGGAAATTAGAAATAGAAGTTACATACACAGGAGCCAAATCTTGAAATGATGAGATTTTGGCCTTTGAAATTTTAGATTTCAAAGCATTCTTATGAACACTGTCGGCATAAGAAACAACAAAAAACAACTGACTGCCAGTAGACAAAGGGAGAATTTCACTCAATAAGTGATTGGGTAGCAATCTATTTTGGCACCAGGATGAGGTACAGAACCTAACTCAGCTCTACTACCAAGTCCAAGAGTTAGTAGTATCCAACGATAGTATGAATTACACAGAAATCAAACAATCATCAAAGGTCGAGGTACAGCAGATGTAGCAGCAATAAAAGGAATTGACTTAAAGTTTGACTTTTCAATTATTATTCAAGATTCAGGTAAAAATCACAATTTTTCTTGTGCCTTTAGTTACATTTCCTTTTAGATTAAACTTATATCTTCCTGGATACGACCATAAGGGAAGAAAAATTATTTTGGTCAGACCTGGAGCCTATGATCCATCAGAATTTGACCCCATATTAGTCCAAAAGTTGGATTTATGACTAATGTGGCAATGATGAAAGATGATGAACAGGTATGCCTGTCCTCCTTCTAAATAATGGTAGCTAATATCCACTCCTTTATTATGAAAATAATGCTATTAGACGTGTTTATTTGACAATAATTAAGAACAGAACAAAATAGATAAAGAAACATCAATAAAAAAAACAAAGCATATAAATTATTATAAATTTTTGATAAAAAATTCTACAAATTACAAATTCACATCTCAAAAAGGCTAAAAACCCCAAAAGTAACATTTTTTTTTAAATTTCCGTCTTGTGAAATTTTCAAAAGCTTTTGAAAGCTTTTGAAATGGTGTAACGATTTTTATCGAGGAAAGTGCTATAAATTAGGCAAACAATTCGTCAGCTAATATCTTATGAAGAAAACCGCTTTGTTATTTAGCACGAGAAACTCAGCGTGGAACTGCCTGAAATTCAGGCACGAAAAATTCAGGCTTGATGAAGAAAGAGTATATAGACATTAATAGTAATTAGCAAGTGGGTATGTATGGTTTCTAAACCATTGAAAAAGTCCTTGGATTCCTCGTAAATCCTGAGCATTTACATGTGTGCTTAGGAACTTTCAGACAGTCATGGATTATAGAGAACTTTAAAACGTGATCCTTAGGTTGGTAATGAAATTTTGAAGGGAGTTATAATCTATTGATTGAAACGTCTGGTTTGATTCACCAACCAAGAAAAAGCAGTGGGTGATGCCATTTTGTAAGAATACTGATTGAGATTCGAGATGAAAATTCCAACGTTTTAGTCTCTAAGGCACGGCTACGCGGCAGGCTTTTATATATGGATTCTCATTTTTCGCTTGTCTTCTAACCGCAGACAATGTGAGCCTCTTCTTGGTGTCATGGCGTCACCATAGGTTCGATAAAACTACCCTTGGCAATATACCAGTTATTCCTTAAATTTGTGACCTATTTAGATCTTTTTGTGGCCAGAAATGTCAATATGAATGTTTTTAAAAACAAAACTATGTAGTCGACTTCAAGGCGAGACCCCGGGACTCGGCAGGCTTCTATTTATTGATTCTTGCGTTCACTTGTCTTCTAACTGCAGATAATGTGAACTTCTTCTTGATGCCATGGCTTCAGATCAGATTTGATGAAACCACCCTAGGAAAAATGCTAACAAGGCATATATTTCTAACAAAAAGATGTTTTAAATAAATACACGCTTGTTCGTTTAAAGGCAGTATATATATTCGTTATTCGTTTGTTTTAAATCATGAGGTGTCAAATAAGCAATAATAATTGAGTTAAAAAGGGCCGGCATGAATTTAATTCTCCTTCCTGTTAATGCACGAAATAATCATCCATATAATAGGATTGGTTTTCTTCTGAAACTCATAAATATGACCTCATTCATATGATTTTTTTCCCCCGAAATTAAGGCTCTAAACGAATTTGGTATAATCATCGCGTTATTCTTTAGTTTTAAGTCATGAGATGTAAAATCAGCAATTTTAGTTGAATTAAGAAATTTTGGCGTGAAATCAATTCCTTCATCTTTCAGACAGCCATACATTTCATATGATTTGTACTCTTCTGGAATTCGATATGATTTTCGCTGTTGCTTTTCTTCTAAGCAGAGACTTCGTTTACGATTCAATGTGATCATCGCTTTCTTTTGTCTTCCAACCATAGATTCTGTTGTTCATTTTCATTCATAATTACCTCAAATACATTTTCCATGTCTTTTGCTTTAGCTGCACAGATTTATACATCACTTTCAGACAACCTTTCTGCACAAGAATTTATTTTATTAGGAATGTGAATAGTATCATCTTATCGTTTGTTCCTTAAGAAATGGACAAACTCAGGGTTTTCTTTCGGCCTTCTAAGATTAAACCCGTATGAGTAATGTACAAACTGAGTCTTTTAAAGTAAAGGTAACATTTTCAGAGTTAATAATACTGAATTCGAATTTTCACAACATCAACACTCAAAGAAAAAATCATTTTTATGGTAAACTATCAATAAGCATATTGAGTGAGATTGGATTACCTTAAACTACTATAGCGAACACTTTGACAAATTTGGTATTAAAAATATTTGGTTTTGACTAGTAAAACTCTATACTGCAGTGAAAATCGTCATAAAAATACAGTTTTGTCGTTTGGTTTTCGCAAATAGTTTTTGAAAGGAATATTGAACTGTCAAAATAGCTTGTTTGTATCTTTTTCTCCAGGGCTCGATAATCATTGTGTTTTCTTCCAACTTTCTAAGAATATATGCGTTCGAACATAAGCTGAGTTAATCGTTTGAACGAATATAATCTCAGTATTTTCATAAAAAAAAAACATTTTCTTAGTAAATATTTATGACTAAAAAACATTGACACTCAAATGAAGACGAACTGTTAGGACTATTCATTAATGCGCATGTTCGTTGGTGTTGCGTTACCGCTATCTTCTATGGTAAGTATCTTGCAATTTAACATGAAGAAACATTTTGGTTTCATTAAGTCAAACTTGTTCTATATCTTTGAAGCTGAAAATGAATATACCATTATAAATTGACATCCGGACAAAAGAATTTGTTAGACAACGCTATAATAAGCATTTTGAGTGAGACTGAATGTCCTTGCGCTTCTGTAACAAGTATTTTGGGAAATTTGGCATTAAAAGTATGTGATTTTGTCGAGTCAAAGTCCTTAGCCTTGTTAGTATAAAAGGCCAGAAACGAGCTTTAATCTAGAAACTATCCAGCGTTGAAAATCTGATATGAAACAGATCAAATATATCCGGCTCTTGACTTAAAAAAAAATGCTAAGTCAGTTTAACCTCTACAGGAGCCTTTTATGTGTCAGTAAGCAAAATTATAAATTACGAGGAGCTTCGTATACATTTTTGGAAGAAGTAATCTAGCGAGAATTTTCTCGCTGTGATCTTCCTAATTCATAGATTTTGAATTAAAATTTATCTTTTCTTAAGTTTTAAGTCAGTTTTGTGACACGAAAGTAATTTAAAATTTGACTTACTACAAAGTGTGTAGTCCCGTCTAATTACCTCTAACTTTCGGATGATCGTCCGTCTAGAGTTTGCTTACATTTATCTTCATTATTCAAATTTAAATTTTTTTTAATATTATAGAAAATTTTAAAAGCCATTTTCCATTTTACTTTCCAGGCAATGATCAGTGGTATTGTTTTAATTTTTGATGCTACTGGTATGGGAATCAGTCATATAAGTGCTATGCCGATGTCAACGACAAAAAAGATGAACAAATACTGGCAGGTAATTCTTTGGATTTAATTTAGTTTTAAATTACTTTTATTTCAATAATTTATCTTTTAATGAAGAAAAAGTTTCTTTTAATCAGAAATTAGTGACTTTTCGAACTTTTTTTTTTAAGTTTATAGCAGTACCCTATTTTATCCTTTTTACTGTCATTTTTAAAGCGTTTGAAGTTAACTCAAATGAAAGCAGTTTCAAACTTTTTTTAATCCTATTACTAAAGGTTCTATATAAAAATATGATTTCACACATTTTTTCAGGATAATATAATCCGAGGCAAGTTGTTTCGTTTTCAGGATCTGGTGTCGAGAGCCTTGACAAAAAGGGAAACGCGACAAAGTGTCAAGTTCGGTGGCCCAAAAAATCTCTCGGTATCAAAATGAAACATCTATTGGTAAATTTATTTGACACAGTCTTACAATTGTAGATTAACAATAAGAAAGAAAAAAATACCAGAGAAATATACATAACCAACAAAAAAATAAAGGAAGACGATGATAAGGGGATAAATGCACATAAACAATAGTTGACAGTTTCCTATGCAATCTTTATACTCGTACTTCGAAATTACGGCAGAAATGCCTAAATTTCTCATGATTTTTTTTTAACTAAAGGTTGAAGATAAAGAAAAAATAGAAAATTTAAATTAATTGTCCGGATTTAATTTAAATTACTGTTCTTAAGCATAGGAGAAAGACTTCGAGCATAAGAACACAGTGGTCGCAGAAGGCGGAGTAAAGTTTGATTTGAGCACATCTATTACATTTTCGCTGCTTTGCAACCATGTATGCATGACGAGTCTAAACTTCATTGTTTTTGTGATCATTGACAATAGTCCGTTGACCCATACTCGAAAGTCTGTTAATAATAGAGATACCCAAAAATAGGACACAATCTAAAAAAGTGACTGTGAAATTGCTACAATGAAAGGAAGTTACAATAGCCAGATTATGGAGAGAAACTCACACTTTACTACATAAAGCCAAAGGCCAATAACAAAAAAAAAAAAAAAAAAAAAAAAATAGAAGAAACAATGTGAAAAGTAGAAAGGCACTGTTTTCGGAGCGGCTAATCAGATCCAGATGGTCTGCACATGCAATGTAAGGCAAAGCCAGAAATGCAAGCATCCAAGATCTGAGCCAAAACACAACAAACTTAAAAAGTATAGGAGATTAAAGGTCTCTTCCTGCCTTTTTAATATTAAACAAAAAGAAACACGTTTTTTCAACTGAAAGTAAGGAGCATCATTAAAACTTTGAACGAGCAAAAATTATTTCGTATATGAGGGGGGTTGCTCCTCCTCAACACCTCGCTCTTTATGCTAAAGTTGTTTAGTACTTTTGAAAAAGCTTCCTTTTCTTCTAATTAAACGAATCTTGTGTTTCAGGCATCGTTCTTAAAGAATGTGGACAAAATTCAAATTTTAGCGTAAAGAGCGAGGTAATAAGGAGGAGCAACCCCCTCATATAAGTAATAATTTCTGGTCGTTTTAATTTTTAATGATGCTTCTTACTTTTAGTTGAAAAACTTTTTTTTTTATTTAATTTCTGATCGTTTTTCTAAATAACGTCGGGAAATCTGGCTTCGCATCCACGGAAAAATCCCTCTTTCCCACGAATATATTATCTAGGCAATTTAATCCTGGTGAAAACGTACACCGGCAATTGCCCTTAATATCTCCACGCGTCAAATTGAGTTGGAAAAGAGAAAGCAAGACATAAGAAGAATTTCATATAAGAATTCAGGCAAATTCCCCCAGCGTGAAATTTCACCTGAAAAATTCACCCCCTTGAAACTTCCATCCCCATGGAAAATTCTCCCCGTGGAAAACTGGCCCAGCAGAAAATCCCCCCCCCCCGAGAAATTTTTGCATACTTCTTAATAAGAAATACTATACGTAAACAATGGGTAAGTTTTATAACTTAAATACCTTCCCCCAATGACTCTGGGGATCATAATATCTCCAAAGGCATAGTTATTTGGCCTCTTTACTATGTTGAACAAAGTGCCTATTTCAAAATTTTGTTCTGGTGTTTTTGAGAAAAAAAGGGAGTAGGAGGGAGCCTAATTGCTCCCCCCCCCCAATTTTCTGGTCACTTAAAAAACTTTCAATTTCTCTTCGAATGAGCCCTCTCCCGACACTTTAGGACCACTGGGTCGATACGATCATCCCTAGAAAAAAAAGAAAAAAGCAAACAAACAAAAAACACGCATCCGCGATCTTTCTTCTGGTAAAAAACACAAAATTCCACGTTTTTGCAGATAGGAGTTTGAAACCTCTTCAGCAGGGTTCTCTGCTATGCTGAATGAGATAATCCCATTTTCCTTCAGATTCTATGGTTTTTAGGGGCTTTCCCTCCTTTTTTCGAAAATTAGACAACTTTTCTAAGGATTGTAGTCTCTGATGGGTAAGACTAAACTTAATAAAAACTTGTATATTTGAAATCAGCAGCATAAGCTGATTTTGTTTTATATATCTATTTGTATCAAAATTCCATAAACAAATAATAAGAACAACAGGGAATTTTTTGTTTATTTTTTATACAAGACAGTGGAACGCAACTTTAAATGAATATTTCGACCCTATATCCAAGGGCCGTCCTCAGCAAAACAGACGAAGAGAATAAAAACACTATAAAAGAAACTTACATTAAAATTCAATCATTAAAACTGTTTAAAAAAGTTTTAAAACAGCCCTAATATCATTACTTCAAGGAAGTTCAACCAGGACTCCTTGACCAGGAAGTTCCTGGTTGAACTTCCTTGAAGTAATGATATTAGGGCTGTTTTAAAACTTTTTTAAACAGTTTTAATAATTGAATTTTAATGTAAGTTTCTTTTATAGTGTTTTTATTCTCTTCGTCTGTTTTGCTGAGGATGGCCCTTGGATATAGGGTCGAAATATTCATTTAAAGTTGCGTTCCACTGTCTTGTATAAAAAAAAAATTCCCTGTTGTTCTTCTTATTTGTTTATGATGGAAAGGCAGTGTGGTCTTCGTCGCTATTTGTATCAAAATTCCGTTCTTAAAGTTTCGCTTATTATTCAGCCGGGTCACTTCTTACTTGCAGTTCGTTACCACGAACTGTTTGAGTATCTTGTGTATATTTTGGCATATGAAAAAGAAATTAATAACGAAATTTATAAAGCTTTATAACAGAACGACTCAAGAACTATTAGAACCAACACTAGCATTGCTTCTGGCGTTGCCCAAGAAATGAGTCAAATACTTGTTGTCCCTAAAAAGTATGGAACTTACAGCGTGACTAAGGGTAGTGCGGGTAATATCTCCCTTGTTTCTGAAGTTTATTTTAAATCTTCATTTAACTACACTATTTTTTTTTTTGGACTTCATAAAAGTATGTGGAACGATGTTTTTGCGCATCAGCTATTATGAAGAACGTTTTTCAGAGGCTTCGAATAGTGTATTTTAACCAAGGGTGTAATTTGCTATGAAACAGAAGGTACACCCCCTCCACGACCGTGGTTTGCCCCCCCCCCCTGAACCCAGTTCCCCCACCCTCCAGTTGAAACTTAGTTTGTTCAAAAACCTTGAGAAAACTAAGATAAGCCTGCATAATTCAAGCATCCACAGAAACAGGTCAGTTTTCCTATAGTATTACTTTACGTTTATTGTGCTACATAGCTTATTTTTTATTTTTTACTGTTATTTTCACTTGATTTGGGAAAATTGGCTCTAACTTTGCCCCCCTCCCCCCTCCAGGGTTTTGGTGAAATTACGCCACTGATTTTAGTGCCAAAATATCGTAAACCTCATAGAGCCTTCAGACAAATGAAGATGTATATAATGTGCAGAATAAAGCTAGTTCTAGGGAGGGGGGGGGGGGTAGTAGAAATAGATATATAATCTCTCTTAATTCATGGAAATACTCTGGTCTACGCCTTTGCTGGTGATTGGGGGAAGGGCTAATAGTGCTCCTTCTACTAGGAGAAATTTAATCTTTAATGTACCATAAAAGATTACACTCACAGGTCTACCGGCATATATATATATATATATATATATATATATATATATATATATATATATATATATATTATATATATATATATATATATATATATATATATATATATATATATATATATATATATATATATATATATATATATATATATATTATATATATATATATATATATATATATATATATATATATATATATATATATATATATATATATATATATATATATATATATGTATATATTCAAATATTAACTCTCCCGAGCTCACATGCCATTTAAATAGCAAATAAATACCATGAGAGTTGATACTTTATGCTCAATTTGTATTTGGAGCTAAGTTCGATAAATAGTGGTATAATTTTATTTGCAGGACGGTCAACCTTTCATGCCAAAACAGTTTCATCAAGTCAACTTCCCACCCATTGCATTGAGCTTTTTTAACACTGTTTCTCAATTTATGAAAGAAAAAATAAGACAAAGGGTAAGTCAATTTTAAAGAAATGTTTTGTAGGAATACAATATTAAATATTCTATTGTTCCCCCAATGGACCCCTTCAGTTACATTAGAGATATTTATTCATTAAAAGTCACTTAAAACATGCATGGTGCTAGCCTGGAGCCCTATGTGAATGGTCCCTGGGTAATTGAAACCGAGCCCTTGTGCTAAGGCCCGCTCCTCTGCTAATAGTCCTTGATACATTTCCAAATCCTTATACATAAACGTGCTCAGTCCTTTTTTTCAAATCTTATAGTAGAGAGAAATAAACTATAAACAAATTTCGTGAATATTGGAGTATTCCAAAACAATTATCTAGGCAAACTTCGTCTGCTTCTTCCAGTGGCAATATAGTAATTAGTATATTGCTTATAGTTTTTATAAGAAACAGAGTGAACACCTTTAAGCATGATATGATTTTGACAGAAATATAAAAAATGGATTGCACTAAAATGTTTAGTCCACCTAACTTTTATTCTTTTGATAAACAAAAGTAAACACTTGACAAGAGCTAAAAATCATTATTGATTATTTGGTAGTAAAAGCCAGATATATATTGTGTTATTTTTTTTTTTATTTGGTTATTTTGGCGGAATAAAAGAAACATATATACAGCCAGAAAGTATAAGAACACGAAGTATCAAGCTCATCGCTCTTCAAGGGGCTCTGATTCTTCAGTCACGAAGTCTACTGGTGAAGTGTTGTACATGAGGTTTTTATAATAAGGATGATGCTATTCATCAAAAAGTGGGAACTGTAATATAAGCCGGTCTTATTTTTGAAAAAGTAAATAAAAAAAGGAGTTTTTTCTACTGAAAGTAAGGAGCAACATTAAAACTTAAAACTAACAGAAATTATTACGTATATGAGGGGGTTCGCCCACTAGTCAATACCTTGCTCTTTACGCTAAAGTTCGAATTTTGTTCGAATCACAAACCCCTGAATCATAAAGGCCGTTTAATTAGAATAGATAGCTCTTTTGAAAGTACTAAAAAAGACTTTAGCGTAAAGAGCGAGGCATTGATTAGGGGGCGAGATATTGACTAGGGGCGATTCTTTTGATGTATCTACTGGTATCAAAATTCCGTTTCTTAGAGTTTCGGTTACTATTGAGCAAGGTCGCTCCTTACTTACAGTTCGTTACGACGAACTGTTTGATTTTCTGATCGATTGCCCATTTGGATATTTGGGTCTCAGCATTTTTGTTGTTAATTTTCCAATTTTCGCTAGTTCTCTACTGGAAAGAGCTCTTCATCTTCCAAATTTGTCTTAAACTTCAGAATATTAAAATGTTTTTCATACCGAATCTAACGTAGGTATTTCCAGCTACAATAAACTAAGTTTTTTTGCATCAATGCCTGATTTGCTGCACATTTGCTTAGAAAATTTAGCCCAGTCAAGTAGTTCTTCTTTCTTCTTTTCATCTGCAACCATCGGTATTTTACCTCTTGCAGACCACGTACCGTTGACCCAATGTCTTGGGATTTTGATAAGGATATCAGAATTTTTCTTTGCCAGGTCTATTCGGGCAAGGTCAGTGTCACACTGTAATTGGGTATGACCTGGCTCTAAGAATTTTTGATCGATGTATAACAGTATGCTACCAGCCATGCGATATATATAGTACGAAAACATATTTGACTCAAACATATTATTGTTTTGTGAGCTACAGGTGTCAGAATAAAGTGTCACAGTTTCTAAAGACTCAGCAAAATTAGAGGCCGAGTAACAAGCATGGGGCCACTTCAGTGGCCTCTTTGTTCCCCATTGCTTCATGCCACTGGTCCATGTTATTTTATGAGAGATATCATGAACTGAGATATTTAGGTCCAAAGCTACCGTTTATAGAAAACAAGTTTCGCTTTAAGATCTGGTGCTGGTAAGTAGGCCAAAGCACCAGACCTACTGACCTGTTTTCTTTCGCTAATTTTTACTGATTTTATTTCTGCCCTTTTTCAATGGTAAATTTTAATGAAATTAGAGTCATGTGTTACTTTTATTTTTATGACTGCTTCTTCAGTCTCATCATTGGTGGCAGATTTTACTTGAATAACAAATTTTTCGCATATGCCACAAGAATCCTTTGCTAGTATTTATTCCAAAATTTCTGAAGACATTTGATTAACTGCTTGTCTTGGAGGAGTAGAAGACATAATACATTTTTCTGAGCTTTTAGATTGTAAAGCTCCCAACTCTCTTCTTGTCAAGCAAAAAGTGGACATAAAACACTTCTTGCAAACCATTGCTTTTTACAATGGCCATACAAAAATTATTCGCCCTTTTCTGGGGTTCTCTCCTCTCTTTCTTAAGCGCTTTGGAACCTGATTTTGCATCAATGGTACAAGGTACTGCTGTTGCAGCTTTTTGTTCGCACTGCCCCAGAAAGACATGAACAAATCTCCCCGAGTATTGTCAGTAATTCTTTGCTTACATTGTAGTTTACAGTCTTTTACACTCCCAAACTTTCTGGCGTCATGATTTTGTATCTTTAGCTCCTGTACTCCTGTCCTGAATGCATAAGTTTCTTTCTCTCCTCACGAGTAATGCTGTTTGGTACCCTTCCTTTGCTCTTTGGTTTCTCGATTCTGTCGTCAGGGTGAGTTAAACAATTATCCAATAAAGTTTTGATATTCTTGTTCATATTGTGAACGTCGTCCATTCAGGTTCTTGTATTCTGGTTCATATTCTCTGCTCAGTCTTTGGAGCGGGCTTGGTTTACGTGGACTGAACACATTTATTTTATATTACAACTGGCTTAAATGGGACTGG
The DNA here is from genome assembly GCA_027921565.1 of Artemia sinica. NCBI lineage: Eukaryota > Metazoa > Arthropoda > Branchiopoda > Anostraca > Artemiidae > Artemia > Artemia sinica. The sequence goes on along the minus strand of CM051260.1, from coordinate 49,673,021 downwards.
GCAGGTAAATGCAAAATCTCTAGCTTTGAGAATAGTGGGACTAAGAACCTGTTGAATATACGAATCGACGTAGAAAAAAATTAATCCAGATGGCATTCGTAAGTCCCTTGCATAACGAAACAGATAATTGGCTTTTATTCTTGATACTCATCATAAGCACCGGTAGTTACACCCTAGAAAAAGATTCCTCGAGGACGGTTAAGATTAAAGCTAAAAACACCGTTCTTTCACAAAAAGTAAAAACTACTACTACTAACAACTCACCGCAGCACCAATCCGCCTGAGGCCAACACAGCTACGCACACTACTCCTCCATCCCAATCTATTCAAAGCCTCCCTTTTTACACCCGCCCACGAAGTTCCCATTTCCTTTAAACCTTTATTTATGACGTCCTCCCACCCCAGACGAGGACGACCGCTTTCCGTTTAGCCCTAGACGGTTGGCCGAAAAGAACAATCTTCGGCAATCTGCCATCCTTCATCCACACAACGTGCCCTAGCAATCTTAACCTTTCTTTCATAAATCATCAGCATTATCTAAGTCCAGAAGACTTTTTCCTCCCCATTTGATTCCGTGGTCTCCCATTGCTTTTCCTGTGCTCCTTAATACAAAATCCATCAAAATACCCCATTTAAAGGGAGATAGAACACAGCCCTGCTTAACTCCTGATTTAATACAAAACCATCTGCTAACCTCATTTCCTACCTTAACTGCAGCCATGTTATTTTCGTACATAGCAGTAATCACTTTGATGTATTTGTCTGGTATACCATACAAGGATAAAACCTTTGCTGTAGCTCTTCTATCAACAGAATCGAACGCTTGCTCTTAATCTATAAAACTAAGGACCAAAGGTGTTTGACAACTCAGGCACTTCTCAATTATTAACCTAAGAATGAAAATTTGGTCGACGCATCCTCAACCTTTTCTAAAACCGCACTGTTCTTCTCTTAAAACTTTGTCTACGGCATCTCTCAGTCTAAAAAGTCTCATATTACTAAGTAATTTGCTACCTACAGAGGCCAGACTAATGCCTCGATGATTACCACACTCACTTCTATCACCTTTCTTATAAAGTGGCTTAATTAAGGTTTTCCTAAAATCATTTGGTAAAAATGAAAACTTAGAAATGAGCAGAAATTCTAATTAACGAGGATGTCAGATTGACGTCAAAATAATATTGAATTTAAACTATTTTTTTTATTAATAATGAAAAGAAAAGCTATTCAGTTTATATATTTTTTTACTAAGGCACAGATATCACTCTTCCATTTTGACGTATTTGATGGGAGCCACATCATCATGTATATTTGTTGGGTAAGCGAAGGGTAGAAAAGGCTAGTGGATCAAGTTTGACTAGAAAAGGTATCTAACCCAAGAATAGGCCTAAATTCCTGCAATATCCTAATTTCAACAATAAAGTACAATTTTCATTTTTTTACTAAAATGCATTAATGAAGCTTTTGTTCTAATATGCTATTTGCGGAATTATTGGTACTTACTGCTGAGACTACACGGATCATGTCAACCACGGTGTGGCAGATTTGTTTTACCTCTGAACTGTTTTAGCTAAATTAGTTATCTTGGAATTTTTATCGGAAGTCAGCCAAAGCTGTGGGGGTGTTGACCTTGAAAAGACGTTTATTTGCCCTTTGATTGTATTCAGCTCTTAAAAGAGACTATATCTTAAAATTTGGATTAAAAGAGCCACTTCCATACTATTTGAAACATTTATTCCGCATGATGTGGCTTGAGGAAAATAAAATGAAGGGACACATAACGCTGTATTGAGTCAGCACTCTGGCGTTGGCTAAGATAAGATAAGGGTTTATTCCAAAAACAACACAACACAAAAAAAAACAAATGACCTTCCATAAGCTAACGCTTGTTCGGAAGTATTTACCCTCTTAAAATTAACACTTATAATAACATACTAAAAAAAAAGAAAAAGAGAAAAAGCAGAAAGAAAGAAAGCTAAGATAAGGAATTGTCTGTATCTTCCTACAGTTCCTCAATAAATGCAAAAATGTGGCAGTTAACCACCATCGCTGGCATTGTCTTTTTTTTCAGTTTTATCAAAATTAAGTTTTCTATTTATGAAACAAAAATTAAGAAAAAAGGGAAGAGCTAACTTTGACGAAATGGTATCTGTAATTACTTCAAAATTTTCCCCCCTATGTGGCCATGCTTCAGAATTCAAGGTACTACCATAAAAAAGCCATTAATTCCATTATAAAAAGAAACCTGCTGATTGCTTGATTGGTACCGATCTCAAGTCTTCAGTTGTTTGTAAAAGGTACATTTTCTTAATTCCTAGAAATTTTGCGGTCTAAACCAAAGAACTTATGTCACATTTTCACAAGCCTTTTACCCCGATTATTTATGTTTACTTAAACTAAGAAGAAAAAATACTGAAAGTTTCACAGTGTGTTTCTAATTTTCAGGACATAATTGCGTTATGAACAACCAATTTAATTACTCTTTGAGTTTACTTCAGCGATCTCTTTTTCTAATTGAATCTCTCCTATATTTTTACCATTTAAAATATGAAATTGCTGGTATTAGATAAGGGTCAACCGGAGGATTTTTTTCAATTTCTAGATTACTTTTTATTCCACCTCCTTTCCTCTCAGCGGTGGCAACATTATTATGTTACAATATTAATAACTGCATTTACATACCACCTAAACATAAAACAAAACAATTAAACATTACCATATTAATTACTCTTTAAATTTGAGAAGGTCAAAAAATAAACAGATTTAATTTTGCGGCGTTTTACGACGAATTAACCATATCCGGTATCGGCCCAAGTATTGTTTATGGTGCCCTTTCGCAATAGAGCACTCCTTCTACGATAACATCAAAATTACAAAGTTCAGAAAAAATACTTTTTGCTTCAAAATCTTTCTGTCTACCTTAAATTCCGTTTCTCTAATTTTTTCATGAAAACCCTAAAATTCACCCAAATAAAAATATTGTTTCTTACATCTTAAACAGCACCGTACTTAACTACTAGACAGGGTTTTTAAGTTCCAATTTTTCAACTATATAAAAGAATGACATTTACCCTCCCTTTTCTTAGTTCTTAAAAATATATATGAAAGTGAACAAAACCCCTCAAAAGATTCCAGCAAATCATTCAAAATCCTTTTAAATACCCTTGAAAAAAAAGAGAACATTTGAATAATTTGCAAAACTGTAGATCCATCTCCAAATTTTATTTTTTCAACCGCCTTAGTTTCATCTTTGGCTTATGTTTTGTATCATAGGCCAAGAATGGCTTAAACTCTAGGCTGGTTTAAAATCATATGAAGAAAAAAAAAACCTTACCTTGATTTCTTTGGTCGCTTTGTTCTACTAATAGTTTTGGTAATTGTTTTCCTGCAGATTGTATTTCATCAAGATCTCGAGTCTCTTCACAAAGAAGTTCCAAAGTACATGTTGCCAAAAGAGTTAGGTGGGGATGGGCCTACAATTCAACAGTTAACTCGTAAGTATTGACTATTTTGATCATGAAACTGTTGAATATTTTTAGCCATCGAGTAATGCAAAGCTTGCAATTTTTCAAATGTATAAAATCTTGCTTGTAATAACATTGAAGGGATACAATGGACTACTGCTGTAAGAGAAGACAGCTTGACGGAATAATGCAGGTATAGACCTAAATAAAGACCTAAGAAATATATACAAAAATGTTCCACTTAGCAACAGCACGCACGTTTGAATGAAATATTAGGGGGTTTTGACCATGAGTGTATGGTGCAAGCGTGTGTTCATTTATGTAAAAGTTTTGCGAGCAGCGACTCTAAATAATTCTAAACAATAGGCTGAATCTTCTCATTTTAGGTTATTATTTATGTATTGTTGAAATTTTGATTTTTTTTTTTAATCTTGAATAGTTTCTTTTCGGGATCCCCACCTAATATGCACACGCGGTAAGGGTATTTTTAAGGAGGTTCAAGATTCATGGAAACTAAGACTGTAACTTAGAAAAACTTCTTTCCAGCTGTTCAAAGGGGGTTGATCTAAAGACTAATAGTTAACTATGTATAATGAAGATCCATAAGAAATTTTCAAAAATTTGAGTAGATTAGGGCCAAAGAGGCTGGTAAGCATTGGTATAGCTATTAAAAGAAAAATGAGAAAATTAGATAAAAGGTAAACTAATCAATAAGAAACTTCGAACTGTTGAAAGCAGCTTTCTCTTTGCATTGTAAACAGATAATTGCAGCCTATAAACCTTGAGACTGCAGCAAATTTTTTTTTGAAAGGTTAACGTCACCAAAAAAGTATTGAGGTATTATCTCTTAATAGAACTTATATCAGCTACATATCAGCTTCATAAGCTTCCATAGTCACGGATAAATTTCGTTCCAATCACCGTTATCTGGTACAACAATACTATTGCTCTTAGTTTGATAAGTTCTGTTAAGAGGCATTATCTCTTAATAGAACTTATCAAACACCGCATATCAGCTTCATAAGCTTCCATAGTCACGGCTAAACTTCGTTCCAATCATAGATATCTGGTACAACGTTGTACAACACTATTGCTGTCCACCACATCCTCTAAATTGCATCCTTCTGGAAGATTCTTACAAACGGTCATAAATTGAGAATTTTAACACTTCTTCTTACAATTGTTCTTCTTAAAAATTTACAGTGTTTACGTTGTTTTTCTTTAAAATTAACGGAAAGGTTAAAAAACCTTTATGGTTAAAAAACTGACGCTAACGGAAAGGTTAAAAAACTAACGCTTATTTTTAACATTTCTTCTTACAGTTGTTTTTCTTAAAAATTTACAGTGTTACGTTGTTCCTTACGCTGTTTTTTACGTTGTTCTTCTTTTAAATTAAAGGAAAGGTTAAAAACCTTCCCTAGATGTCTTTATTAGTCTTAAAATAAATGCAAGATGCAACTTTAAAACGTTTAAAAGAAAAAATAGATCAAATATAAGTGAACTTAAGGCTGTATGGTGCAAAGTAATAAAACCATATAAAGCCCAAGGATTCGCCTTGCCGGTTAGCCATCCTCTACCTTGCTCGTTCTCCGCCGGCCCCCGTCTCTCCGTAATAATGTTTTATCCTTTAGGTGTCATTTTATTATTCGAGGCTAATTTTGCGCATGCTCCAGTTTTTTAATATAAACCACTACTTAAATATTTCAGAGGAAGCAAAGGAAAAGGTGCTTGAAAGTCGTGACTTTTTGATCCAAGAAGAAAAATACAAATCAATCGAAAGTAAAAGACCTGGAAAGCCTAAAACCTCTGAAGATTTATTTGGTATTGTTGGCGTTGACGGAAGCTTCCGCAGGTTGAATATTGATTAATGTATATCTTTTGTGTGATTTAATCAAATATAAATTGCATATATTCCTTGAAGGTAATTCCTGTAAAATCTTTTTCTTCGGAAGATACAGTATATTATATAGACTTTTTAGAAATCATAAAAGCCAATTTAAAACCAAAATAAAGCTTACTCTGGAATTGACTTAATACAACTGGCTTGAAGACAATTCAAAAATGTATTTGGCTTTGAAGTCTAATTGAGAAGCTATATTAGCTTTCAAATCATATAGAAACTTGCCCTTTACAAGGGCGTATATAGGGAATAAAATTGTCAGGTTAGATCCCCTCCCCCCTCCAAAAAATCTTTCCGACTCAAAAATAGGTCGTAAAGATGCAAGTAAAAAGCCTCTAAACCTCTCGAATAAAGCCTTTTTTTTCCTCGCCCAAGCAAAAAGTCTTTGGTTAACCTCAGCCCCCCTCCCACCCCGCCGTAAAAAACTATAGACACCTTCCTAGCCAGTTGTATTTCTATTTTATTTAAGAAAAATAGAAGCCGGGTAAAAACTGATAAGATTGTAATGGCTTTTAAAAAATCTAATATAAAGCCGATTAATTTTTTTTAAGCTTAGAAACCAATCAATTGCTAAAATAGCCCAAAACTGCAATTTTACGTTTGCTTTTCATACTCATGGGACAATGAACAAAAGTATGGAACCCATTAGTAGAGTAGTACCTTATACTTCTATAGAAGCTCTACACCTTTTCAAAGAGAGTCAGTAACCCCTCACATGGTATACACTACAGTTTCACGTGCACATTTTAAAAAGCGAGCAAACCTATAAAGTGGTTTCAGACTGGTTTTTGCTATTGATTGAAAGTACACATGGAATTGCACAAGAATATACAGTACAGTTTCACGTGCACATTGCAAAAAAACATCACAAAACCCTTGTTCGTGCTTCCAAAATGTTAAAATTTAATGTAGAAACTTATTATCTATTGTAGCAAAACTTGCAGTCTCATTACATAGCTGTCCTTATTTACGCATGATGTATTGTTTTAGCTTCTTGTTTGTTTCCGTAGTTTAATATAAATGATAGAACATTAATTATAACAAATTTTCACGAGTCGGATAATGTGACCTAGGAATCGTTTAAATGATGGGATCTCACCCCTCTGGACAATGAACAAAAGTATGGAACCCATTGTCATGATTATATGCATGAAGATGATTCAGTTTCATTATTAGAACAAAACGTTAGTTTTCGTGATCGAAGTTAAGAGCAAAATTGAAGCCTAAAACGAACAAAAACTATTGCTTTTTAGCGTATGCGCTCTTTGATATTGTCTATGGCACAAATACAGATCACTTTGGGGTGTTTGTATATGTTTTAAATTCGCTTACTTTGGTAAAACTTCTGGAAATACAGCCCAACCCCAAAAATGGCTCTCTTTTTGGTTTTGAAATGCGTCTTTCATCACTATTTTGTAAATTAGTCTGCTATTTTATAAGGCCTGCAAAATGGTTCTTTAGCTCCCAAAACAAAATTCTTGTTTTTATGCATTGGTTTTGTTTGAACTGAAACTTCAAATTAAAAAAAAAAAACAAACTTGCTTCGACAACCAAAAAGATTGAAGAAAACTGGTCGATTGATCTAACTTGTGAATTTTGAGGAGGTCGGGTAGAAAATCCAAGGTATGGTATTTAATACTTTTGTAGCTAGTACACCTTTACTAGCCAGGGGATTTGCATCCAGTTTTTTTTTCTACGATTTTACCTTGGTTTCTTTTAATTCTATATACGACTATAGAAATTCTTGTTTCCTTTTAGGAACATACGCTGAAAATAATAAACAAGGAGATACTTTTAAAAAATAAATTTTGAACTTTTACGATTATTTTTTTACATTCCCAATTGTTTTTGTATTCTTTAATGCAGAACCGTTGACTTATTAAAGAACTATGTATCTCTCGTCTATTATTTTTCCCTCGCCAATTTGAATGGAATGGTTGTCAGGAAAACTTTAGAAGGAACTCATTTGATTGGAAACGAAAGTTCTGATGCCCTTTTTAATGACCAAAAGTGAAATGAGGGTGAACAGCGTCTCTCTTGTGCCTTTAACACCGCCAGCTGCACCCATTGGTCCCGCACATGGCATCGATTGCAACTTTCCCACTAAAAGAAAATGTCAGAATATTTGTAAGGTCTACCAAAGATACCCTTGGATGACACAATTTACCCTGGTCCAGGTCCTATATATAATAATTATCCATTTTTCTACTGACGCTGTACTAATTGAACTACGATGTCTGTTAATCCAATTTAATCTATTGCTTTTTCTAGGACCATAATTGCCTATTTTGCAGCCCATTTGCAGGGACTAAGGAGGGCCATGTCATCATTAAAAGCATACTTATTAGTCCATTCAATTATGTAAAAAAAATAGTATCTCAAAATTTTGATCAGACGACTTTAAGGGAAGGGGCCTTTTGAGGAGGGGGCTAGATACCCTCCAATTCTTTTGGTCACTTAAAAAGGGCACTAGCAAATTGAATTTCAAATGGAATGAGCCATTAAAAATATCTCTGTGATGCTCTGGTAACTCGCTAGCCCTGGTAAAAAAAAAAAAAAAAAAAAAAAAAAAAAAAAAAAAAAAAAAAAAAAAAAAAAAAAAAAAAACGGGAGAGATCAGTGCTACCCATGCAAAAAAGCGATTTTCCTTGCTGTTCAAATTGGGGGACTATAATTTCTCTTTACAAGATTTTCGACCTTGCTGGTTCCAATGGTGCACTTTCCATTTTGATGTGACACTTCTTTTGAGGGGTTTCAGGCTTTTTTTTAAATCACAATAAATTTATTTTTGCAATAAACTCTTACTTTTAAGATGAACTGAAATAATAGTTTTTATTCCTGAATCAATATCAGGTGACAATGTTTTCTCACTAGACGGTTTTTTTTCAAAGTGCGATTTTTAACTTTTGGTTACTATAGGCTGTCGTTCGCTCTTTACTAGGTTGCAGCTACTGCTGCAACCATGCTTTTGAGGAATCGAAATTTATTTGAATAAAACATCTGTCACCTGTTTGACCTTATCTAGGAATTTTGTTTATGATGAAACATATCATGATTGAACTTGTTCAGAAAAATAGAATTTTATTGCACCGGAAAACCAGGCTTTGGAAAAAAGTTGGAAAATGGGGGGGACTTAGGGATTTCAGTACTGATAATGGGGATTTATACGGATTTTTTACCAAGCTTTTATTATAATGGTCTTTTTGAAAGGGTTTTCACCAGCTTCTTAGGGATTTAAAAAATATAAAGTGGAAACGCTGACCCTTGTATAAAAACCACAGAAATTGGAAATGCCGTTTAATTTTTAATGAACTTGTGAACACTCACATTGTATTTTTTTTTTGACAAAAAGGGATAAATTCTCTAAAACATTCAACAAAGATGCTCTTATTAGAGATTTCCAAAATAATTCGGACAACCAAATTTTCACTCAAGCACAAGAACCTATAGCCAAAAAAGTAAGAACTGATTGTGAAGAAGATGTTGATTATAACCAAATTCGATAAACTCAGATTATACCCTCCTATGGCGGATATAATGAGATTCCAGCCCAACAAGAAGATTTTGAATTAAAAAAAAGAACACTCGTTTAAAGGTTATTTAAGATCATACACTTTGAAAACCAATTCAAATGTAAATGCTAGTAATCCTAGAAAAACTAGTGTGAGGCTAAGGAATACATTTGGACATACATAAGAACGCATTCAAATTAAAAAAAGTGGCAAATGTCCTCTTTTCTCGTGATTAAATAAAAAAACCAAGTTTTTTTTTTAACTGAAAGTTAAACAGCGACATTAAAACTTAAAACGAACAGAAATTATTCTGTATATGAAAGGGGCTGTCCCCTTCTCAACGCATCGCTCTTTACGCTAAAGTTTTTTATTGTTTTAAAGAACAAAGTTATGTGACAGAGTCAAACTTTAGCGTAAAGAGCGAGGCGTTGAGGAAGGGACATCCCCTTTCACATACGGAATAAATTCTGTTCGTTTTAAGTTTTAATGTCGATCCTTACTTTCAGTTAAAAAAGCTTGTTTTTTTTATTTAATTTCTGAACGTTTTTGAATTAATGCAGCTTTGATTTTGACTCACTGTACATGAATAATTAGAATGAAATTTGCATATTAATTTTACTTGTTTTGGCTAAATTTCTTTCTCAAAATTTTGTTCTGACGTAACTTACGAATTAACTTACGTAACGAACTTCATTATTTGTATGTTTGTTGCGTATATTAGGGAGTTTACCCCTAGTCAATACCTCAGTCTTTACGCTAAAGTTCGAATTTTGTTCGAATCACAAACCCCTGAATCACAAAGGCCGGTCAATTAGAATTGATAGCTCTTTTGAAAGTACTAAAAAAAAACTTTACCGTAAAGGGCGAGGTTTTGACTAGGGGGTAAACCCCTCCTATACGTAATAATATCTGTTTGTTTTAAATTTTAATGTTGCTCCTTACTTTCAGTTGAAAAAAAATTGTTTTTTTATTTAATTTTTGATCGTCTTATAAATAATGCTGGGAAATCCGGCGCCCCCTTCATAGAAATGTCTCTTCCCCCAAGGAAACATCCTCCGTGGAAAGATCCTCCCCCGTAACCCCCTCCTCTGACCCCCCACCAGAAAAATAATCCCTCCTGAAATGTCTGTATACTTCCCATTAACCGACACGTTATGTAAATTAATTGAAAAAAACTTTCTGAAAAATAAGTTTTTCAAAGAAAAGTAAAACCCATTTTAAACTTAAGCTCAGGAGATACCAATACCTCTTAAAATTCAAACTCAAAACGACCAGAAATTTCTATTAAAGAATAAATGAAACCCAAAACGAACAGAAATTAAATAAACAATCATAGCAAAAAACATACAACAAGTAATAATATAAATGAATAAATAGATCTTAAAGCGAGTAATGCTTAGATTGAATATGAAAATCAAGCTTAAAACGAAAAAAAATATTTTGCTATTAAAGTATAAATGAAACTTAAAACGAACAGAAATTAAATAAACAATCAATGCAAACAAACATACAATATACATTAATTTAAATGAATAAATAAATCTTAAAACGAGTGAAACTTAAATTGAATATGCAAATCAAGTTTGAACCGAATAAAAATAACTACAAACAAGAGTTTTGGTATCACCTCACTGCAGAAGCCTAAAACCTACTGCGTTATTGGCGCCTTACTGAAAACTATATGAGTCTTGAACAGTCTTGGAAAGTATAAATAAAATCAAATTGAATATTAGATATATAATGATATTAATTGTTGAAAGATCCATCAGTTCAAGATTTTTTTTCCTGTAATTTTTATTTTCATTTTCAATGCTGTAAGAACTGGAAAAGAATAAATTTTTAATATACGAGTAATTCGTTTTCAGTGAAGCACCAATGACGCAGAAGGCTTTAGGTTTTTACAGTTATCAGTTAATTTTGTTTGTAGCGAAACTATATTTGTCTTGACCAATCTTGGAAAGAACTAATAAATTAAACTGAATATTTGATGTATGTTGATATTAATTGCTGAAAGGTTATCAGTTCAAAATTTTACTGTAATTTTAACATTTATTTTCAATATTAAGTACAAAAGAAAACATTTGTAATATAATTCGTTTTCAGTAAAGCGCCAATGACACAGTAGGTTTTAGGCTTCTGCAGTGACGCGATACCCAAACTCTTGTTTGTAGTTATTTTTCTTCGATTCAAACTTGATTTGCGTATTCAATTTAAGTTTCACTCGTTTTAAGATTTATTTATTCATTTACATTAATATATATTGTATGTTTGTTCGCATTGATTGTTTATTTAATTTCTGTTCGTTTTAAGTTTCATTTATACTTTAATAGCAAAATATTTTTTTTCGTTGTAAGCTTGATTTTCATATTCAATCCAAGCATTACTCTCTTTAAGATCTATTTATTCATTTATATTATTACTTGTTGTATGTTTTTTTGCTATGATTGTTTATTTAATTTCTGTTTGTTTTGGGTTTCATTATTCTTTAATAGTAATTTCTGGTCATTTTGAGTTTGAATTTTAACAGGTATTGGTATCTCCTGAGCTTAAGTTTAAAATGGCCTTTACTTTTCTTTGAAAAACTTATTTATCGGAAAGTTTTTTTTAATTAATTTTTGTTTGTTTTTCATTGCAAGAAGTTTCAAGTTTCTATAGCATGGGGGGGGGTCGCTTACTGTCCGCTTATTCTTGACTTTAAAAAACGGATTTAGAACTTTCAATTTAAATCGAATGAGGCTTTTTTCAAAGTCTATACGATTACCTCTTTGCTAAAAACTTTATATATGAACAATAGACAGCTTGCATAGCATGTGGACAGCGATTGACAACAATGAATGGATTGAAAAAATAGCTCCAATAAGGGGGTTTAGACCATTTCACTTCCTGACACAAAGGGATCCCGACTGTTTGGAATTGACCTTAATAGGATTTTGTGTGCCAAAGCAATTTTGATTCTATCACAGAGTATGTATTTTAACCTTTTAATTGGATAATTATAATAGATTTACTGTGTGTTCTTCCCATACAAAACTTTATCTTATTAAAGTCTTGGGGATGGGGGCGGCGTACTTGGCATAAAGAAGAAAACTTTAGCATAGACAATAGAAGAAGAGGAGGGCGAGGTTGGAGACTCATCCAATACGTGGCGGAACTTCACTTATCTTCTCCATTCCGGATTTAGGAGATTAGACAGACTCATTGGGCTGTAGAACGTTGGACCGTTTGAGTTGTGGAAGACATTAAAATACTCAAAAATACTTTATATTTTCAGTTATTGCAGGATTGATTTTATAGATTGTAGAGTGGTGAGCCCCCTGGGCCATCATTTGGGTGAGACTCAACTCATAATATGCAATTTTGATTAATTGTTCCGTGTTATGTGCAAATATTATTCTATATATGTTATTGTGAGTTATACTTTTATCGCATTGCGTTCATTTTTAAGCCTTGAGATAAAAACTGAAACCTTAGCGTAGACAGTGGGGGGGGGGAGTTTCCCCCCTTAGATGCATAATTGAGCAGCCACAGAGAAAGAAATACAAATGAAAATAATCTGTCTTTTGAAAATGTCTTTTTTCAAAAGGCACGAACAAAATCGTCTAAAGGAACCTGAAGTGCTATCTCTGACATTTCCGTTGATTCTTTATTCCCGTTACTTTCAGATGTAAAATTTAGAATGTTATCGAATGGGTTTAGTCGTCCCCTCCCTGAATAATTCACATTTGGGAAACCCACCCCTGGGAAATTCCTATCCCCTCAAAAAACATTTTTTTCTCCTGCTGATAATTTTCCCTTGCGTTAAATTCCACCCAGCAGAAATTTATTCATTAATTTACATTAATATCAGCACTAAATTTATTTATTAATTTACATTAATATCTATTGTATGTTTGTTTGCATTGATTGTTTATTTAATGATTGTTTGATTGTTTATATGCCCCCAGGGCATAACCTACAACGCCTACCCCGGGGCCCTGGTGGGCTGTGTTGACACCGGAGTTTTTTGTTATCAGAACTTTGAACTATTTTAATAAAATGTCTATCTCAAAACTTTTATCTGATGTATTTAGGGCGTGGAGGAGGGGGGGGGGGCTAGTTGCCCTCCAATCCCTTTTGACTCTTAAAAAGTGAACAAGAACTTTCAATTTCAAATCAAATGAGCCCTCTCTAATATTTATACGAGCATCCCTTCCATAAGAAATAATGGGAATGATTCGGAGAATCCTTTAATTACAACCCTTGCCCTGAGGGCTGTGGGGGAGTTGTCATCCTCAAAGACCTAATTTCCAGAACTTAAAACTACTTTTAATAAAATTTTGATTGGATGTGTTTGAGGAAAATGTGGCGTGAGAGGGGGGGGGGTTAGTTGCCCTCAAATCACTTTCGACTTATAAAAAAGAGCACTAGCCCTTTGAATTTTCAGTCGAATGAGCCTTTTTTGAAGTTTCTACGACAACGCCTTCTATAAAAACCTTATATGCCCACAGGGCATTGCTTAAAACCCTTGCCCTCAGGGTAGTTGGGGATTGTAATCCTCAAAAACATATTTTCTATCTGGAAATCAACTACGCTGAACAAAAGAGATATCTCAAAATTTTGACTGGATGTGTTTGTGGGAATGATGGGCGTGGGGGGGGGGCTAGTTGCCCTCCAATCACTTTTGACTATTAAAAAGGGCACTAGCCCTTTGAATTTCCAATCGAATGAGCCTGTTTTGAAGTTTCTACGACAACGCCTTCTATAAAAACCTTATATGCCCCAGGGCATAACTTAAAACCCTTGTCCTGGGGGTTGTGGGGGAGTTTCCTCCTCAAAAATATATTTTCTATTTGAAAATCGACTACGCTCAACAAAATGGCTACCTCAAAATTTTGATTGGATGTGTTTGGGGGAATGACAAGCGTGGGGGGGGGCTAGTTGCCCTCCAATAATTTCGACTGTTAAAATGGGCACTAGCCCTTTGAATTTCCAATCGAATGAACCTTTTTTGAAGTTTCTACGACAACGCCTTCTATAAAAACCTTATATGCCCCCAGGGCATAACTTAAAACCCTTGCCCTGAGGGTTGTGGGGGAGTGTCCTCCTCAAAAACATGTTTTCTGTCTGGAAATCAACTACGCTGAACAAAATGGCTATCTCAAAATTTTGATTGGATTTGTTTGGGGAAATGATGGGCGTGGTGGGGGGGCTAGTTGCCCTCCAGTCACTTTCGAATGTTAAAAAGGGCACTAGCCCTTTGAATTTCCAATCGAATTAGCCTGTTTTGAACACCAGGTACCTCAAAATTTTGATTGGATGTGTTTGAGGGAATGACGGGCGTGGGGGGGGGGCTAGTTGCCCTCCAATAATTTCGACTGTTAAAATGGTCACTAGCCCTATGAATTTCCAATCGAATGAACCTTTTTTGAAGTTTCTACGACAACACCTTCTATAAAAACCTTATATGCCCCCAGGGCATAACTTAAAACCCTTGCCCTGGGGGTTGTGGGGGAGTGTCCTCCTCAAAAATATATTTTCTATTTGGAAATCAACTACGCTGAACAAAATGGTTATCTCAAAATTTTGATTGGATGTGTTTTGGGGAATGATGGGCGTGAGGGGGGCTAGTTGCCCTCCAATCATTTTCGACTATTAAAAAGGGCACTGGAACTCTCGATTTCCAATCGAATGAGCCCTCTTTGAAGTTTCTGCGACGACCCCTTCCATATGAAGTGCCTCTGGAAAAAAATGATAAATAAATAAATAAGTAATAACACATTGGAGCTGTATGGCCTTTACTATAGGCAACGCTACAGCGTTGCCTCTGACAATGGGCAACGTTCATAACTTGCAGTCCTTCCCCTGGGAACTGTGGGGAATGAAGTCATCCTCAAAAACATATTTATTAGATTTTTGACTATGCTGAACAAAATGGTTGTCTCAACATTTTGATCGGGTGACTTCGGGAAACAAATGATCGTGGGATGGGACCAAGTTGCCCTCTATTTTTTTTGGTAACTTAAAATGGGCACTAGGACTTTTAATTTCCATTTAGATGGGCCCTCTCACGATATTCTACGACTATTGGATCGATACGACCACCCCTGGATAAATGATAAAAAACAAACAAAAAAAACTAAAAAAAACAAACAAATAAACACGCATCCGTGATCTTTCTTCTGGCAAAAAATACAAAATTCCATATTTTTGCAGATAGGAGCTTGAAACCTTTACAATAGGGTTCTCTGATACGCTGAATCTGATGGTGTGATTTTTATTAAAGGCCTATAAAATTTAGGGGTTGTTTCACCTTATTTTCAAAAAGAGGCAAATTTTTGTAAGGTGCATAACTTCTTATGTATAAGATTAACTTAATGAAACTTATATATTTAAAATCAGCATAAAAATCTGATTCTTTTGATACTAGAACCCTCTTATTGAATACGAGGTGAACACACATGCTGCCATCTACAATTTAGTCTAACGCCAAGCTACCATAATTTATTCAAGGATTATCGATCCACTAACGGGTCAATGACCCCTTTTTCAAGGTCGATTTATTTGTTGTTTCCAAGTGTATTGTCTCCGGGGCGAAGTTTGCACATGCGCATTGACGGTGGGGAAGAGATGTATTGATCGACTCGAGGGGAGAGGATTTCCGAGAAATTGATTGCGTAATCGAAGGGGAGAGGATTTTCGGGAAATTGATTGCGTAACCGACTAGGAAAAGTGAATTTCAGAAGAAAATGGTTACATAATCGGTGGGGAGAATGTATTGATCCGATAACGGAAAACAGGATCACGTGTCTCCTTCTAAGGCAATCAGAGGGTCGGTTACATATTAGCGGGAGAGGATTGTAGATAATATAAGGAAAGGATTTTTGCTATAGTTTATATTAGTCTGTGAATAGAATTCAAAGGAGCGAGAACAGTTTGACTTTAATCATTAGGATATATTTGTGCTGATGATGAGTGGAATGTTTACCCTATTAGACGCTGATAGTGGAGTTGGTAGCAATAATACAAGAGTACCAAACATTGCGGTGGAAATCACGAGAGGATCACAGCTTTGTCTGGAATGGGATGAAGTATATGCAAGATATGTGATATCCTTGAGCAAATTTAAAATGGAGTATCAATTATGTTTCGCTGCAAAAGTTGATATAGCGCATGTGATTAGACTTCAATGTGCTTTAAGTGCATTAGTGAAACATATCGAAGACAATAAACTGTATCGCTAATTGTACATGCTTAGTATTATTGTTGTAATTATCCAATAAAATTGTTTCGAAATCGAAAATGTTCCCTTTCTTTTTGTTGTTAGAATGTTAGGCTAACAAATCATGGTCAGTCTAGAGTCAGCAGTCAGAGTGAAAGGATTGAAAAATGAATAAATTTGAGAAAGAGAGAATTAGATCGAATCTTGTGTTTATGGAGAAACATTTGATTTTGGATGATAATTTTCTTGAGTTATCTCTTCAACGCAGGATATTCTTTCGGGAAACACTTGACAATATAATGGGGACTGATTCTCCCCCATTGGACTATTGTATGAAACTTTGTCAATGTGACTTAAATGCTTATACTCAATTTATTGATATATTAATTGGAACAAAGCAGAATAATATCGTGGATACACTTTTGAAAACATTGTCATAGATTCAATGTAGATGGCTCCCCTACCATTCGAAAGATGTGACGTCACAGAATTACTCCTCTCACCTTACCTCCATCCTGAATTTATCGAGCGAGGACAATCAGTTTCGTTTTAGCTGTGAGAGAGAGTTGACATCGGAAACCAAAAAACTGTTCTATACATGTCCACTATGCATGTACACTCTTGGCAGTTGGACTCAATGTGAGAATTGTACAATTATTGATAACAATAGTGAAAAGTGTAAATTATGTAATCCTTGTAAATTACATAGAGGCTATGGAGTACAAATTTAAGGATGTAATTAATGTCTTGAAGAGATTTGTGACTCTCACCCTAGAGGACGTCTGTGCTCCAATTGTCACTATGATAAATGTGATCAGTAGAAGAATACTTACCCCGCTATGATTGGAAAGAATCCCAAACGTGATTTTAGTTTATTTCTACGAGATTGGTATCGTCGTGGATTTAAATTATTCTGGGAGGAAGAATCTGGTCTACGATTCAACTGTTAGGGTAACAAGACAATTTGGTTTCTACGTCATCGTTGTGACGACACTGCCTATTATGACTATAAACCAAGTGATTTTTATTTGGCAGTTACCGAATGTGATTCACCATTTGAAAACACTGTGTGTGATATTGCTTCAAATAGACAGTTTGAAACTCGTGAATTTCATAATATGAATGCAAATAGTATCATTCACTATATAAAGAGATATGACAAGAGTGAAGTTACATTATACTGTAGAAAATGTGACCCTGACTTTGCAGTCAATCAAGATCAATATACAGTGAATCCAAATAATTTATCAGCATTAGTGGTTCACGACAGTTGCCTATACACCAAAGAACAAATCTAAAGTGAAGATTTAAAGACATTTTTGTATATATACATTTTATTAATAAACAAATTCACAAAATTTTTTTAAGCACTTTACTCTTAGGGCACTGAAATTTATATTATACAGGTCTGAGAGGATATTTTCCACTAGAAAGTCGTTCAGGCGTGGATTGTCACCATAAATGTTGAGAAACTGCTTGTAAGTATAGCCGCGACATCGGAACACAAAATATAGTAGTGCATGGAAGCCACAGCTTTTAGTCGCCAGATCCTGCACTCTCCTCCGATTTTGAATAATAGTTTTCCCACTGCTCTCAATATAGATGCTGATATGGGGTGTGTAGAACGTATAGGGTAGACCAAGAGGATCAAAAAATTCAATCACCTTCATTGTTTGAAAGATGTCATCAGATCCTGCACTCTCCTCCGATTTTGAATAATAGTTTTCCCACTCCTCTCAATATAGTTGCTGATGTGGGGTGTGTAGAACGTATAGGGTAGACCAAGAGGATCAAAAAATTCAATCACCTTCATTGTTTGAAAGATGCACAACCAATGACCCGTCAGCACAGTCGACGGACTGCTATTAACAATAATTAAGGTATTGTTGGCACTTTGAATTTTTCCAAGAAAGTCCGAGGGCAGACAATAGGATTTGTACTAAGACATGTAGGGATCCATATTAAATACATTGATTATTTGATTGGTGTTCATAGTGCCAAGTCTAGTAGAACACTGCCTTCGGGAGTGATTTCCCAATAGGTTTCATATTGATTTAATGAGATTAGTGCAATGCTCTCATTCAATGTACACTCTAAACGGTCGGCAAATGTACACTCTAAACGCACACTCCCCGTACGTACTATACTCACATCCTGCGTGCCAGACAAATCTAGTACAATGATACCATGTGTTTTAGCAAACATTTCTTCGGTTATACCATTTTCAAATAGTTGCGAATCATGATCTAGGGTTTGCATGGTCAACTCATACAATGTTCTACAGGATTTATCAAAAGATAGATTGTAGAGTGGGATGCCGTTTACTTTACAGACAAGAGATGAAAGTCCAAACATTTAGAATTTATGTGGACATCCAGTCCACGATCCTATTGCACTAGCGCTTTTTACAAATGCCAAAGGGAGTTTTGACGGAATTTTTCGCCATTGATAAAGGATGAGTCGGTGAAGGTGCGTGACCCCATGGCAATATGACGTTGATTGGTGATTGTATGAGGAACAAGTAGTTTAATATTATTTCCACTGATTCTCAGTTTTTCCACTGCCAAAGCAACAGAACTCATAAGTTGTTGTTTGTGTACATGAAGTATTGCCGAGGTGAGGGAAAGATTCACATCAGGATTGGCAGCAAGTTCTTTTCTCAATATGAAATTGGATGGTGCAAGCGTCAATTTTATGTCCACTTTAACATTGGGTGGTAGCCATTGGGGTATACTAAATATTTCATGATATATTTTTCCAACTAGATGTAATTCGCTAGTTGTAGCATTTTTAATTGCATCTTTACTATCAGTATTAGTAATATATTCATATCCATTGGAGGTGCCTCTCAATTCCTTGTATGACTTGGGTGTCATCAGCATGAATTGCATATAGCTTGTATAATTTGAGAGATTGTTGCTTGTGCTCACTAGCGTGCCATTGATGTAGACACTGATTTGACGAAATAAATTATGTAATATACAATTTTCATAGGATATTCCAGCGGCAAGAATGGGCAATGTATTATCGGATTTCCTGACTTTCATTTGTAAATCTATAAATGTCGAAGACGTGTCCATAAAGTAGTCTTTATTGGAATAAATTTGAAAGTGGATATTATCGGAGAGGGGCTGTTGAGGATAAAATTGTTCATAGTACACATGCCTGACACTCATATCAACATTTTCAGCATTGAATAGATTCAATGAGGCGGTGATTGAAGGTTGAGAATCCTTATGCGGTAGGTAGGACATCTTAGGAAAAGAAATCTAGTTTCGATCTAACAATTCTCTTCCTGGGGCTTCTTCTTCTACTACTGTATATGTCGGCTTTTTCCTTCTTTTCTTTGACAGAGGTGATGTCTTTCGTTTCTGACCTGAGTAGAGACTGATGAGTGATGCATTGTTTCTCGACCCTTTTAAACCTTTTTCATTTTGTTTTAACCTCTCGCCAAGGTTTCACGCACTGGACCTGAGATTTTCCGTAGCACTTTTTTTAAAATCCTTGCCAGAGCCCCAATCGTATAGTGTAGAGGATGCAAAATCTGTTGCAGCCGGCACAATATATTTTCTAGCCAGAGGTAGTGCAGAGCGAAACAGCTTAGCAAACCAACTGCCAAGACCATAGCCAGACAATGTAGCACTGCCGTTGTAATAGTCCATTACATTGCCCTGTTGTCTTGGGCCAAGAGTATTAACATAGCAGTCAATATCAGGACAAATGTATACCACTTTTCTATTTGACATCTTGTTGAACGATGGGTCGAAAATGGCATGTAATCACAGCCAAACCTTTTGATATTGCTAGAGGATCACCTAACTCAGTTCTTAGTGTTAACTGACAGAGCTCCAAATAGGAAGTGTTTACGGGAATATACTGAAGATGCTTTATATTGTAGTGGTGAATATGTTCTTGATTGGTTTTTCGTTCAAGTACCCGTAGGAGGGGAACATTTGAATTACCAACCCGAGATGTTTCCACAAATGAAGCGTAGAGAAATATACATGTGTCCAAGGAGAAGGCAGGCGGGTAGTCAGCAAAAACAAAATTAGTGTTTCCGGCACTTTTACCGTTGATTATATTGAGCTTAAAGCCAAGAACGTTCTTTAGATTATCATTGAGAATAACCTTTTCATCGGCAATAGGTGAACTAATATAGATCTTGCCCTCCTCCTTTTAATAGTTGAAATGAAAAGCTCCTTTTTTACGAGCGGAAATTCTTTTATGAATAGAAAGACATAAATCATTCATACAGGTGAGTTCTTCATAGGGTAATTCAATATATGGATAATCCATCCAATTGATCTTTTGAATTTGTTCTTGATCACTTGAGGGTGGTGGCGGCCAATCATAGGGTCTAATTTTTATTTCATATTTACGATCTTTTCTCAGGATGTCGTAGGTATTTTTGAGAATACAGTCGACAAGAGCCATTTCATACGCGCCGTCGAATTTGATGGTGGGAGAGAGTTTCGTCCAAAAAGCACTTGTTCTATTCAAATCATTGTAGAGAGGATCAGAAACATTGTAAATGAAAGTCACATAGAAATCATTGGGCATTGTTAATGTTTTCAGCACTGATCCAAGAATCAAAATCAGAGTTGTATCTTAGCCAGCGAACAAGCAACTGTCTCTTGCCCCTACGAGTACGACTCTTTAATATCTTTTCAATTTGATAAATTTCACTAGTGTTTCTAACTTTTTGCAGTTCATATTCATAAAAACCGCCGAGAATCTCATCATCTTTGGTGTCTCGCAGTCGATATGTCGTGGGTTCTGTGTCTAGGATTTTGGACACTTTAAAAAGTTCAGTGCTCCATAAATAATTCCCCTTTTCAAAAATATTGGTGGTTCTATTAATTCGAACAGTATCACCAACATTGAGTTTCTTCTTTTTCTTCTTCTTCTCATTACCACCATTGGAATATTGCTTTAGAAAAGCATCAAATGTATTTTCACTGCAATGAACTTCCCGAGGGCTTGAGTTGGACAATGATCGATGGGGTCGATGGTTATATATTTGCACGATTTTATCTAAATCATGAATAAAAACAGATGTATTTTTCAGTAAGCAATATCTTGAAATTAACAGACGAATCGTTCTTATCAATCGTTCAGCCAATGCAGCCTTTATCGGGCTGTGACTATGATAAAGTGTTGTATTATATTTCAATAGAACCTTTTGCATGTGAGGATTAACAAATTCGCTACCGCGATCTGATTGAATTTTTCTATAGCAATCCTGTTCAAGAATACTTTCAATGGCCTGAGCAACTTCAACACCTCTCTTTGACCGCAATGGAATGGCTTAGGCATAGCGACTAAAGACACTGATTGACACCAGAATATATTTGTAGGGTTCATTGTGACGCCGTTGAATCGCGTCTAGAGTTAAAAGATCCGTTTGCATTATATGCAGAGGGAAAAAGGCTTTAGTTTGTCGATATTGTTTGCCACGAAGCCTGCGATTCCGATGCAGTGTGTAACTTGGTTCATTCTGTAGATACTCTTTTGCTTTTTTTAATGTGCTGCTACCGTCTATGTCAGAAACAACTTTAGAAAGCGTTTTGGAGGAACTTAAACTTCCCGCTTCACCAATATTTTCATAGAAATGTTTCAGAACTTCAACCATTTTGAACGCAAACACGTAGTGTAATGTCCACTCCCCTTTTGCACACTGGAGGGTGAATCAATCCGTCTTCGTTTTTGACTAGCAGCCACAGGTGTTATAAAATCATTGCTGCTGCTGCTAGTATTTTCCAATATTGAATCTTATTCTTTTTTAAATGGTGGTAGTGTTGGCGTTGTTGGAGGACTATATTATCTTAGTTTCTTTAGAATTTGCTTATTCCCAATAAGACTTTTGGGAAAGTTTGATGCATTTAGAAAGGTGTACAGATTATTGTCAAAGGATAAAAGTCCTTTACGATTCGTCACCATATCACAAATTAAATCAACTAGATTATAAGTTTTTCCCTGAATTATAATTCGTTTCCCTGCGCTGTCGACTTGAACTTGATGATCACCACCAGTTTCCAACATGGGACAAGATAATACTCTTTTACTCTGTTCTCGATAGGTCACTGGCAATAGGTTTCCGATTGTTGACACTATAGAATTCAATTCCTTCTCCTTTGATTGCACTGCTGCTCCAGAATCTTGAGGAGCTGTTTCCTTTTTAGAGGGATCTGTGACGGTGACGGTGGCGGGTCTCTCACGATAAGGTCTATGTTTGTCCACACGTCGCAATGCATCTTGATGTAAAAGCAGTTTTTGTCATCAGCAATATTCTCATCATTAATGAGTTTGCTTAGATTGTCTTCAAAATGTTCGACGGGCGACAGGACAAGTTCAAATGGCGTCAATTTATATGGTTTAGCCATTCTCTACAGAAAACTGTTTACAAGTCCTGCAATTATTGGCATTAAAACTGTAAAAAAGCTACCGCCCGCTTGAAGGAGCCGTTTTCTTTTAAAAATTTTCCCTTGTTTTTGCAAGCCATGGCACGTACAGTGGAACGATTTTGCTTTGTCTGTTGTCTAACACCTTCTGGCAAGTGTACATTGCCCTCAGTTAAATTCTAACAAAGTTCAGATATTAGATTAATGAAATCATTATCAACACCATGCTTGAGTATAGCCTTCTGGAGTGGAGGTTTTGAAGTGCATAAAACGGAAAATAATTGCCATTGTTCGTGTAGTTTCTTCAGTGTCATAATGGCAACTAATTGCTTTTTCTACTGTTCACCGGAAGATATACGGTAATTTCATTGTCAAAAATGTCGGTGACTACACGTTAATCCTTGGGTGTGCTCTGATTAAGATCTAGCAAAATATAGCCGTAGGGCTTATTTGTCGCCTGAGTGTACGCTGACAGCAGAAATTTAGGGGCGCCGGGGTATATTTGCTTATTGAGAGTTATTAGTGAGCTAGAATCACGAACAACTCGATAGATAATATAGATGGTGCAATTCAAAGCAAGGGTTCGCATACATTTGCTCTGATGAAACAGATTGTGTAGAGCTAGGGTTATGGAAATCTGTTCATGATGAGAGCGAACAGTGAACAGCTGTAGCATTTCCTGTTAGAACTGTTCAATGGATTCAGCCAAATCATCAATAATCAGCCACGAGTTTGGTTCAATACTATTGAAAACATCAAGTCCCCGTATGAATTGTATTGGTATGGGTGTGGCAATGGCTTTTATTTGATCATAGGACTCCTGCCAAATACTATAGCAATAATAAATTTTCTTTGGTTTTTCCAAAAATATTTTATTACAATTTTGAATTATTTTAGCTAAAAGTGTCGTTTTACCCGACATTGATGGACCCCACAGAAATGATATGAAGGGTGTTTTAAATTGATACATGCTGCTGCTGCTGTTGACAACAGTCGGACTACAACTAACTGTAAACCATACTTATCCAATGAATAAGTACTAATAATTTTCCCATAGATCTATCTAGTACGTTAACAAGAACAACAACAAGAATATTTCATTCATTTATTTAACTTGAAAACACTATTTTGTTCAACATGAACAACATAAAAAAACACTTGTTCAATAAGAACAAAACTCTATCTGTTCAAACATGAACAACATAAAAATGACACTTGTTCAAACATTACTCAGGGTAAAACACTTCTGTTCAAACATGAACAACAACAACATTTATTATCCAAAACACTTTTTGTTCATCAAGAACAATAACACTTATTGTCATAAAAACACTTTTTGTTCAGCATCACTGTTTGTACAACATCAGTTTTTGTATATTAGCACACTTTTTGTACAACAGCACTTGAAAAAAAACACATGGAACATGAACATGAACTTTAAAAAATAGCACAGTTGAACATTATGAATTTAAAGGGACCCTCCACCCTCCGGGGAGCCACGGGCCGAAAGCCGGCCGCGGGCTGGACCCCTCCCTCCACCCCTCGGGAGCCACGGGGCCGGCTGCGGGCGGGACCCCTCCCCCAGGGATTGAAACAGTATACAATAATTTTCGTCACTGCTGCTGCTACAGGTTAGGTTGGGTTAAGGTGAGGTTAATTCATGAAAGGTCTAGGGTAGGTTGGGTTAGTTAATTTATGAAAGGTTAGGTTGGGTTAGTGGTTAGAGCATTCAGGTTAATTTATCCAGACCAAGTTGATTGCGATAGTCTATGCATTCAACCCGGTCTGAAATACGGTGGTGGCCATGGGGTAGTACACTTAAACCATTCTCGAGCACAAAGACTTGCATTCTTTTCCACTCTTACAGTGTAATTTTTATACTGTAGAGAGCGAATTAGCACTTGTGCTCTCGGCACTAGGCTACTTTCTACACAGTCTCTGTACGCACTCATGTTGAAATTGCTCTTTACAAAATATGTAGGCACCCCTTTACACGCCTGCTTTACATCCCTATTATGTGTTTCCACGCAATAAACTTTAGGACCCGGGAACAGCCCCCTGGATATCAAATCACTCCCCGTCGCTGATTTTAACATTAGTAGTTGGTTGGGGGCTTGACGTTTCACCAACTCGGGGTAGAAGGACGCATTCCAGTTGTTGAAATCCATCCGCGAGCAGATGTGTTCCCCAATTTTCTAAATCCCCCAATAAATCCCCGGTTTTTACCTTTAACAGCAGAGAATCTGTATCCCCATAGCAAACTTGAACTTCCCCCTCCCGTGGCCATTGCACCTTGCACACACTGTAAAAAATCGACAACATGAGCTTTTTGGAAATTTTAAGTACTGAACTACCTCCTGCTATATTCTTGTTCAGTACCACATTTCTCTTTTTTCTGTGTAGAAGAACCATGCCAGCCTCTATGCTCGTGAACGTTGTAAAATTGGGGTCGGCAATAATCCGTGCACACTCTTGAGGGTCAGTCACGACGTCGCAACGAGATCTGTTCCATACGCTTTCACAGATTTTGCCAAACGCTGAATTTAGAATGACCTTGTACATTTCTTTCTCTACTTTGGTATTTGCCCGAGAGTGTTTATCAACAAAAGTGTCGATAAACGTCTTTAAGTAGGGTTTTTGACTGAATTGCAGGACCCTATGTATTTTGGTGATCTTGAAACCATTGTTCACCATCCAGTGCAAAAGCACATGATGAACAATGATATTCTCCTTAGGGTCCAGATCTGCAATCAGTTTTTGCTTAGAGAGGGTCCAGTGCATCCCCATATCCTCAACCAATGATCGATTGTAGGGGCTCAGTGAGTTCCTGGTCACTGGTCGAATAATACAGGGAAAACAAAAATCTCTGACTGAATCACGAAGCGCCAATGGAATGTGCCCGTCAATTTCAAAGAATCATCCTTGTGGCCCATTATCCTCGCCGGTGTTAATGTCAGGGAACTCACAAGGATTCTTAAGCCATTTATAGTTCCCACACGGCAAAGAGTAGTGAGACATTGCCGAGGGGTACAATGAGTTCATGTCCAAGAACACTGCATTTGACTTTGCACCGGTGCTGTTTTGTCCGCTTGGATCGGTTGTCAAGACGCGATCCCCATGAAAAACATAACCACCCCTCATTGATCTTTCTACAAAAATGTGTTGATCCACATCAGTTATTAACCCTATTTCCTCCCTACTAGTTTTTAAAATCAAGTCCATCACCAAATGTGCTGTGGAAAAATAATAGCCTATATCTAGTCCAAACTCTGAATAGATTTGGTCTGTGTTCTTGCAGTCTATGTCTAGCAGAGTTAAAACGTCACTGGCCAAGTAAAGTCTACAATAATCCAACCCATTTTTACAATTCCCCTTAGACCACACCTTCTTGGCAAATTAATATTCCTCGGCTGTGCATTCACTGTTGGTGAGTGAATTATAGAAAGCTTCAATTGGAGGTTGTTTCACCTCGCTTAAGCGAGCGCCAGAACAGTACTAGTCGTATGCATATACACCTTTACAGGTCAATAGTTCATAGACTTCACTGTCTGGAAAGTGCTGTTTAAGCAAAGGAAAACTATCAAAATTGTCGCTTTTCTGCACTTGAATCAATTGACTCAATGCCTTGGGAAAAAAACTAAAAGAATCTAAAAACCTGATTTTATTCCAACACGTATGCCCATTATTTACTACCTGCCATTTCAACTCAAGAAGCACCAACTTCTCGGCCGATTTGGGAATGATGTTATAGGTAAATGAATTATTTACCCATGGACTATCTACTCCCCCTCCCTCCCTGTGCATACGTGCCAGTGCCGGTAAAATAAACTTTAAATCATAATTTGAATTATGAATAAAAACTGGAATAAAAAACTGCTGGCTAACGTTTAAGTTACACGATTGATGCGCTACCCCTCTAAAATTACTACTCCCGGAGGATATTTCCTGCCACAAGTGATTGTGGTCTCTGAATTTCCCCTTCCCTCCTCTTTTCCCTTTCCCCTTATCCCCCTCTTCAAACTCCCCCTTACAAACCCAGCATATTTTTTGATTTTTAATCGCGAGACGATCCTCTGCAGACAGCAACATAGGGTAATGCGTGTTTCTCAAACGAGAAATAACGCCATTAGCTGTGCCAATTAATTTAGTCAGTTCCTTGACCATACACTCTCTTTCATCCATTGTTTCAACTATTTCTAACAACTGCATAGTGTTAGAACTGTCTTTTTGCGCGTGGACGTAGAAGACTGAAATAGCTTGATATTCTTTGATTCGGTTTGAAAATGGAGGATCGTTCACTTCCACCCGCTTCGCTTCACAATCCAACGAGATTTTATTGCTCTGGAGGAGGGTGTTTTGGAAATTTTTAAAACGTAAAATAGCCCTATCCCCTGAAACCGTTTCCACTGACTGGTAGCCATGCCATCTACAATGTTTCATATGATCCCGACAGGCATGTCGGGATCATAGACAATCGAGACAGGCATGTTGGACAGTAGAAACATGCCCCCCCCTTTTCTTACCCTCCCCCAGAACTCTACTAATGTCTGTAATCGGGTTAAAATGGCCAATTAAATTGGGGTCACTAGGTGGTGTGTACAACAGCCATACCCAGTGTTTCACCAATTCAATCGACGGGCCTCTTACTGGGAACACCATCCCCTTCTTTTTAGAACGAACCCCATCTTCAAATTCAGTTTTATACTGAACCAAAGTAACGCCGATATTTAAATGGGCATTGGCCTTTTCAAAAATATCAATAGACCTGAGCGTTACTGGGTATTTTCCCTCTAAACAAGAAAAATCTACAATGGGAAAATCGGACCCCTCCTTCCCATGTACAGCCCAGTGATCTAAATTCGTCTTGGTAGCGCCATCTTTCAAAGGCCGGAAAGCCGAAATAAGGAAAGCGTACTTGAAACATTTTTGAGCTGTTTCAAAACAGATTCGCTGGACACCTTGACAACCTACTAAATCAGGATTATATTTTAAAACTGTAGACCTTTCCCCCGCCCCACCCCCTCTTAAAATAAAATATTTTTTAAATTTACAGATATTAACGCTTAAATTTTCAACATAAAGAATTACAGACCCGCTCCCATTTTCGTTATAATTCTCAAGATGCGTAATAATATGGCCTATCTACTCTGAAAAAACACCCTCAAAATTCTCTAAATTTGGATAGACCACTCGCATCTTGGTGTGTACATAATGATGGTAAACCTCACTTTTTCCCTCACTTAAATAAAACACCTTTAAAACAATAGAAACCTTAATTGAATCCCTACCCCCTCCCCAAAACTGAATTTGGTTCTCTAGCTGTGCACGAATTCTATCTACATATTCATGAACAATTTCTACAGGGTCAAACATGAAATTACCACCCAAAAGCGAATTAAAAGGGTCTCCAAAAGTTGCAGTGTAGACAACTATTGTATTTAAAATTGTGTTTGAGAGTTGAAACTCAGGGAATGAAGTAAATTGGATATTACCCTCCCCAACCTCCTCCCCCTCCTCCTCTTGTATATTATCATCACCACTCCCCCACATTGTTCAATAATAGGGCTATGGGAAGCCACTTCAGTTGTTTGAAGTGGAAGTATTTTATCAGTGGGGGGAGGGTTCCCTGTTAGTTCATTTGTAAAATCCTCTAAAAGCTGTAAGGTGTTTGGACTTAGCGAAGGTAAGTCCCCCTGCTCAACTGCGCTATAATCAATATTAAAAAAATCAGCTAAAAACTCATCAATGTTATTTGGAATATCGTTAATGATACCTTGCTGTGACATTTCATTGTCACAAAACTCCACAGGCGTGTCTTCTCCTTCTCCAACTGACGAGCAGGAGGGAGATTGCGAACAAGGAACCAGAACAACCTATAAAAGAAAAATAGCTTATTTTCAAAGTGTCTAAATCACCCCTATTTTTAAAAATTGGATTATTATTTAAAAACGCACGTAGCAGTAGCATTTAGTCCTCCACTCTATATATATTCTGAAAGTTCCAACTTAATACAATCTAAAAGATGACATAGATGGTTTTGATTTTGTTCAAACAACTCCTCAAAAATAATTCATATTAATACTCTTTATCTGCTTTGAAAAAAACCGCGGTCTTTACTTGATAGCCCAACTCTTTCCGATAGAGAATTGTGTTTAAATAAAAGCAGTTTATAACGCAAAGAATTTGCTATGAGGAAATATGATCGGAATATAGCGCGTTTTTTTGGCTTCACTATGAGAATTCAGCAGACTGAATGTATACAATAGTTGACCTGATTTAAAAGAGGGAACAATTTCTTTTAATATCTCTGACACGCTTTTACTGTGATGAAATGAATCGATTGTTGGAAGGCCCCTTCAAACTATAATATTCTAGCGAAAAATAGCATTTTGAGATAAAAAGACTCTCTAACAGTAAACTAGAAATTAGCTAAAAATATTATTATGAGGTTGAAAAGATAGCGAAGATGCCTACAGTGGGCAGAGAAAATAGGAAAGATTAGAAACAAAGCGGTTTCTTTGACAGGTTAAAAAATTACATTATATTTAGATATATCTGAGAGAGGGGGGAGTAGAGAAATTTAAAACAAGGGGTGTGGGATTATAGAGAAAATAACATTTTTAATATCTCTGACACACACTTTTACAGTGATGAAAAATGGGTTTGTTTAGATATTTCTATAACCAGGTAAAAAATGCTCCCATTTTTATATCCCGGCTGCAGTTGAGTGCCTGAAGGCCCTGGTATAGCATGCTGGAGGGCAACCTCCAGACCTTGTGTAGGTGGGCAGCTCTTGAAGGCTCAGGCAACGCATGATGGATGGTGGACGGGCCGGCGGCGTTACGTTCTTGTGTAGATTGGGCTGCGGCTTGTGCTGGCAGCGTCGGTCTTGAATAGCCGATATGTGGGTTGAATGGGCCAGTGTATTTGATAACTGATGGTCATAAAGGAGTAGCATCATTAATCCTTGCCTTCTTTCTAGGAGGGGACATACATTCTTCATAATTGTCCTTAAAGAAGAGAAAAAGTTAGTATTGAAAATGATTCCCTTTTCACAGAAGAAAAATTATTACCCCTCCCCCCCCCCGCCCCCTAACCATAATTTTGTCTAGAAAGCATTTATCACAAAGAAGTCCCCTCCCCCCATTTTCAGTAAAGCAAAAAGTAAAAATTTGCGTGAAATATACTAAACTCAGAAATCAAATGCTATTCAATTTACGCATAATAAAGTTATGTATTCTTTTTCTTAGAAATCCCGGCCCCTTTTCAGTAGAGCAAAATTCAAATTTGCGATGAAGAAGCTATGATGTTAATTTGATCAAAAGTATCCTTTTTTTCTGTGAAACCTTTTGGTTAAACCGTTAACGTAAGGATTATGTGGGCGGATATACTTCAAAAGGGTTACAGCTAATTATCAGCTAATTAAATCATTGCGGAAATGTTTAAGTCAAGTTAGCTGCGGCTTAAATGGAAACGGTATATTAATAGCTAAGGGTTGACAAAAGTTGATTGTCACTTTTAGATAGGCTTACAGAAAGAATAAATTTATCAAAAACAGAATTATTTCCATTGGAAGAATTAAAGTCATAAACAGGGGGGGTGTGGAGGGGGTTGGTTAGGTTTACGTGGTAAAAAAGAACATATTTTAAGCTTTCTAGCGAGTATAAACAATATATAGTGGAGTTTGTATTGTGTGTGTGGGGGGGGGTTACCTGAATTTGAATATATTGTGGGGGCTATGTAAAATGATTTTATTTGAAAATAAAGAATGAAAATTTACTAAACAGAACTCACATTGTAAATCGCTGTAGCCAAGGCTTCCAGCTCATCAATATATTCCAATGTTTTATCCATTGTGTCCTGGAACTTTCTGAATGTTTAATCACAACGCATGTCTGTATATACGAAATCTCGAGGGTGAATTGCGATGTAATGGGAAACCATATGTAACCGACTCTCTGATTGGCTTAGAAGGAGATGTAACCGACTCCCTGATTGGCTTAGAAGGAGACACGTGATCCTGTTTCCCGTTATCAGATCAAAACATTCTCCCCAGCGATTATGTAAATCAATTTCTCGGAAATTCTCTCCCCTAGATCAATACCACAGTTTATAGAATTATCCAGTATGATCATTCTCTATCTCACCCATTATAAAAACCCGGACCGGGGTGCGAGTGCTCCGGAGAAAGTTTTTGCAGATATAAACATAAGCGAAGTCAGATATTTTCATGGGTAGACAAGTCAGACTGTGATCTAATCGGAAACAAGTGGAAACCCGCTATTACGAATAATGCACTTTGTTGGAAACAATCGGAAACATCGATCCCTCTAATGCAGAAATAAGTGGGAGGAGCTTTTTGTTCGCACCGAGAACGAAGACCAGAAATGATCTGCGATAAGCTTACTGTCTATAAACTGTGATCAATACATTCCCCATCGATTATGTAAATCACCCCCAGTGTCATTACACCTGGATAAACAACAACAAATCAATTGACCTTTACCTCATTAGACTCGATCAATAATCCTTGAATAAATTATAGCCCGTCAGCGTTAGACTAAATTGTAGATGGCAGCACATGTGTTCGCCTTGTATTCAATAAGGGGGTTCTACTTTTGATGTATCTATTGGTATTAAAATTCCGGTTTTTAGAGTTTTGGTTACTATTGAGCCGGGTCGCTCCTTACTAACAGTTCGTTACCACGAACTGTTTGATTAATTAAAAAAAATCCCGAAGAAAAAAAGTTTTTCAAAGAAAAGTAAATAGCTATATTAAACTTAAGACCAGTTGCAATAAGTTCATATAACTGCTCAAACTCAAAACGGCCAAAAAGTAGTATTAAAGAATAAATAAAACCCCAAAACAAATAGATATTAAATAAACAGTTGTAACCAACAAACATACAACATATTTCAATATAAATGAATAAATAAATCTTAAAGAGAGTAAAACTTAAATCAAACTTATTATTAAATCAAAACTTTATGTTCAAATCAAACTTTAAACGAACAAAAGTCACTACAAACAAGAGTTTAGCTACTGCACCCTTCCCCCTAACCTGACCGTAAAAAGTCTAAAGCCTGCTGCGTCATTTGCGTTTTATCGAAAACTGCACGTCTTATACAGTCCTTAGAAAGAAATATTAAAATTAAACTGAATATTTGATATAAAACAATAGTATTAATTGTTTTCAAATAAAAGAAAATATTTGTAACATAATTTGTTTTCAGTAAAATGACGCACTAGGCTTTAGATTTTTACAGTTTTATAGTGAGAAGTAGCCAGTAGCCAAACTCTTGTTTGTAGTAGTTTTTGTTCTTTTTAGGTTTAGTTTGAATATTCAGTTTAAGTTTTAGTCGTTTTAAGATTTATTCGTTTATACTAGTACCTATGGTGTTGTTTGGCTATGATTGTTTACTTAATTTCTTTTTGTTTTGGGTTTCATTATTCTTTATTAGTAATTTTTGGTCGTTTTGAGTTTAAATTATTCTGCTGGTCTTAAGTTTAATTTGACTCTTTACTTTTCCTTGAAAAACTACTTTTTCATTTTTTTTAAATTATTTTTTTTTTTTTTACTGCCAAAGTTTCAAGTTTTTCAACATTTCCCACTTCAACATCATTTTTTTTTTCAACATCAAAGTTTCATCTAAGTATCAAAACATCAAAGTTATTTTTTTTCCATTATTAAATTTTCAAAGTTAAACATCCCCCCCCCCCAAAGTTCCTTTAAAGTAGTCAAAAATAGATGTAGTAGCAGCTGCAAGCAGTCACTGTTGCAGGTTGTCGCAATAGAAAGTGGTCACAGTTGCAGTCGCAGCATTTCCCCCCACGCATCTCTCAACATTCCCTGAAATTTTGTCTCAATACCCTTAATCTTTTCAGGCAAACCCAGGATCAAACATTCTCACCTTTCCTAATGATAAATCTTGAATCTAAAATGTGAACAAATTGCATAGTTTACATTTCTTGCCCCGGGGGCAAGGAATTATACGTTGTAACTATTTCAAAAAAAATATTTTTTTAAGATCTCTATCAGTGTTAAGGGTAGCATTAAGATGGGAAAGAGGGGGAGTGACTACCTTTCGTTCCTTTTTTAACATCACTCTGAACATGCCTTCAAAGTTTCAACACAATACCCTTAGCCGTTCTTTAGATATTGCCGTTTTATCCTTTTAAGAACTACCTTGCATATAGTGTGCTTTGATTTTCTTTGACAACCCCCTCAACATTTTCTAAGAGATTTCCCTCAATGAGCTTATACTTTTTGGACTCAAAATAGGATAGAAAATGCCTTCTTTCCCCAATAACCAATCTTGCGTATAAACAATAGGTAACTTATAAGAACTTAGAGCACTTGCCCCAGGGTCTGTTGAGGATGTCATCCACAGACGTATAGTTATTTTACTTTTTGACTATTTTTAACAAGATAGCTATTCCGAAATTTTGATCAGGTACCTGTGACTGGAGGACAGATAAAAAAGGAATTTGAGGGGGACTGGTAACCCTTCGAACACTTTTCAGCACCCTCCTAAGCATTCCCTAAAAGTTTAAGCTTAGTGCCTTCAGCTCTTCTTGTAATATTACACATACACCTTTTTAATAACCAGGATACATCTATTATCTTTAGATTTAGTTTAACATGCTCCTCAATATTCTCCAAAGTTTCACTTTAATAATATTCGCCTTTTCGAACACACTTATAATCAAACATCCCCCCTTTTCCTAATGACAAATCTCGTATTAATAAAGGGCAAATTGCATGATCTGCAATCCTTACCCTTGGGGCTGTGGGGGGGGGGGGAGGTGGGTGGGGTTATATCCCTAGAGGCATAGTTGCTAGACCTTTTGACTGTTTTGAACAAAGTCGCTTTTTCAAAATTTTGATCAGTGATGAGGGAATGGAGCATCTAAACAGGACAAGGGGAGCTGGTTGCCCGCCGATAGATCTTTAATTTTCCCCTTAACATACCCTGAAATTTTCAAGTTAATAATGTCAGCCGTTCCTTCGATATTGATGACACTTCCTTCTGACAATTAGCCGGCACACAGTGTGTTTCATTGCGTTCGGCATCACACTCCCAAGCTATGGGGGTTACCTCATCCCCATAGGCTTAGCTATTTGAGCATTTGAAAATTTTGAACAACATGTCTATTTTAAAATTTTAAATCAAATACTTTTAGAGGGAGGGCAACTAAAAGGGCGTGGAGGGGGATAATTCTAATATTCTAATCTTGGTTTGCAGGCTTATCTTCCTATTCTTCCAAACTTTTTTTAACTGTGAACACACACCCTGAGCCTTGGCTATTCTACTTTTAACATATTCACTGCTCCCACCATCTTTACTAATAATACTACCAAGGTAAGTAAAGCTGCCCACCTGATCAATTTTTTCATTACCCAACGTCACCTTTTCATCATCAGTTATTCCTATCCTTAGTGACTTAGTCTTCTTGACATTAATTTTCAAACCTATTCTAGCACCCTGAACTCACAAAACCTCTAAAAGTTCATTCATTTATATGAATGTATATATATGTATATATATATATATATATATATATATATATATATATATATAATATATATATATATATATATATATATATATATATATATATATATATATATATATATATACATATATATATATATACATATATATATATATATATATAAATATATCTATATATATATATATATATATATATCTATATATATTATATATATATATATATTATATATATATATATATAATATATATATATATATATATTTACACACACATATATATATCGCGCTCAACGCTTTACTCTTTACGCTAATATTTGATTCTGTCTCACAACTTTATTTTTTAAAACAATAAAAAATTTACCGTAAAGAGCGAGGCGCTGAGGAAGGAACAGCCCCTTTCATATACAGAATAATTTCTGTTCGTTTTAAGTTTTAATGTCGCTCCTTACTTTCAGTTAAAAAAACTTTTTTTTTTTAACTCCACATAAAACAATTTTTATCAGATAAAAATTAAGATTGAAATTAAAACTTACAAAGGCCAGAAATTATTTTGTACTTGGGGTCTTTGCCATCCCCAGCCTCCCACTCTTTAAGCTGAAGCTTGACTTTTTGCAGCCAATTTAGTCTTCTAAAGAACAGTAAAGAGTGACATTAATCCTAAGACGAGCAGAATAAAATGAAACAGCTATTCAAGCGTAAAATAAACACAAATAGCCACCAATAAATAAATCAATATATAAAGTCCCCCCCCCCAAAAAAAAACAACAGAAATTACAATAGCTAATCCAGTCGAACTTAAAAAGAACAAGAACTACCTAAAATAGGAATATGAAGAACATTTTTTTTTGCTTCAAGCGACCCCCCCCCCCCAACAAATTAAAGCTTGAGTTATTCATCCCCAAGGCCGTACCCAGAGATGGGGGGGGGGGGGTACTGGGGTTTGAATTCCCCCCCCCCCCCCCGAAATGTTTGTCTGACTCGTAAAAACGTCACAAAAATGGATATAAACACATTTTTTATATGTTCTTTGAGGTATTTTTGTGTAAAACCCCCCGACAAAAATCCTTTAGTAGCTCCCCCCCCCGAAATAAATCCTGGTTTCAGCCTTGAATAATTTGCTGGGAGAATTTCTCCCAGCTAATTATTTTTTAAGACAATAACTTCTATAGAAGTTAGTAATACAGCACTGTGTAGACTCATTTTCTTTAAAATCAATTTTATTAAAAACTGGGAGTGTTTATGTCAATCAACTACAAAATTAAACTCCAACAAAGGCAGTATTTTCTTCAAATTTAGGTCTAATTATTGAAAGAAACTCAGAGCTTTTCTCTAACTGTTTCTTCAGCTTGTATATTGTCAAACTCTAAAATCGTATCCCAAACTGACAAGTCTTTGAAAGGATAGTTATTTTCTGGCTCCATACGTGGATTTTCTGTCAGTCGAAGAAAACTAAAATTCCATGGGTCTATCGGACTCCATTCTAAACCTTCAAAATTTGGGGATCTGAAAATCAAAAACATGATTCAAAAATGGCCTGTGCACAAACATAAAGTATCAAGGCTCTAACGAAAGAAAGGTTAATATTGCCAGGCCACGTTTTACGGATAAAGCATGTCAAATCGTCAAAGATTGTGCTCTTTGGCCATCCATCTGGAGCCGAACGAAAAGCAGGTAGTCCTTGAATGGGCTGAGAAGAGCTAATTAAGAAGGATTTGATGAAATCCAAACTTTATTTGTAGACCTAAAGAGCGAAGCTTTGGATATGTCGGTACGGATCAGGAGTGTGCCTAGCTGTTTTGGCATCAGGCGCTTTGGTGCTGCAGGGAGTTGTTTATAGTAGCAGTAGTAACACTAGTAGTGGTACTAGTACTAATACTAGTAGTAGTAGTAGTAGCAGTAGTAGTAGTAGTAGTAGTAGCAGTTATAGTAGTAGTAGTAGTAGTAGTAGTAGTAGTAGTATGTAGTAATAGTGGTTGTTGTAGTAGTAGTAGTAGTAGTAGTAGCAGTAGTAGTAGTAGTAGTAGTAGCAGTAATAGCAGCAGCAGTGGTAGTAGTAGTAGTAGTAGTAGTAGTAGCAGTAGTAGTAAGTAGTACTAGTAGTAATAGTAGTAGTAGTAGAAACGGTAGTAATAGTGGAAGGGTGGTAGTAGTAATAGGGTGGTAGTATTAGAAGTAGTAATAGTAATAGCAGTAGTAGTAGTAGTAGCAGTAGTAGTAGTAATTTCGGTAGTAGTAGTAGTAGTAGTAGTAGTAGTAGTAATGATAGTAGCTATAAGTTTTTATATATAAGTTTTTCAGCAAACTTTACATTTTTGAAGCGTAAAAAATTTCCTTGCATTAATGCCTTATCTTTAAAAACCCTCTAAATGAAATACTTATTATTACTATTTTTTTATACTTTTTGCAAAATCTTGATTGGCGTTGAGGAGGGGACAGCCCCTTTCATATACGGAATAATTTCTGTTCGTTTTAAGTTTTAATGTCGCTCCTTACTTTCAGTTTAAAAAAAAAATTTTATTTAATTTCTGAACGTTTTTGAATTAATGAAGCTTTGATTGTGGCTCACCGTACAGGAATAATTAAAACGAAATTTGCATATTAATTTTCTTTTTTTGTCTAAATGGCTTTCTCGAAATTTTGATTTGACGTAACTTACGAATTAACTTACGTAAAGAACTTCTATATTCGTATGTTTTTATTACATATATTAGGGAGTTCACCCCCTTGTCAATACCTCGCTCTTTACGCTAAAGTTCAAATTTTCTTCGAATCATAAACCCCTGAATCACAAAGGCTGGTTAATTAGAATAGATAGCTCTTTTGAAAGTACTAAAAAAAAAACTTTAGCGTAAAGAGCAAGGCATTTACTAGGGGGCGAACCCCCTCATATACGTAATAATTTTTGTTCGTTTTAAGTTTTAATGTTGCTCCTTACTTTCAGTTGAAAAAAAGCTTTTTTTATTTAATTTCTGATCGTTTCTTAAATAATGCTGGGAAATCCGGCACCCCCTTCATAGAAATGTCCCTTCCCCCAAGGAAGGGACATCCTCCATGGAAAGATCCTCCCCGTAACCCCCCACTTTGACCCCCCCCCACCAAAAAAAACTCCTCCTGAAAACGTCTGTAGACTTCCCAATAACCAATACTTTTATGTAAACAATGGGCAAAATTTATAACTTGCAGCCCTTCTCCCGGGAACTTTGGGGTTTAAGTCATCTTCGAAGACATATTTATTAGATTTATGACTATGCTGAACAAAATGGCTGTCTCACAATTTTGATCGGGTGACTTCGGGAAAAAATGAGCGTGGGAGGGGGCCAAGATGCCCTCCAATTTTGATGGTCACTTTAAAAGGGCACTAGAACTTTCAATTCCCCTTCGAATGAGCCTTCTTACGATATTCTAGGACTACTGGATCGATACGATCAGCCCTGGGGAAAAGAAAGGAAAAAAACAACAAATAAACACACATCTGTGATCTTTCTTCTGGCAAAAAATACAAAATTCCACATTTTTGGAGATAGGAGCTTGAAACTTCTGTAGTAGGTTTTCTGATATGCTGAATCTGATGGCGTGATTTCTTTAAAGTTCTATGACTTTTATGGGTTGTTTCCCCCCTTTTTTTTAAATAAGGCAAACTTTCTCAGGCGCGTAACTTTTGATGGGTAAATTTTAACTTGATGAAACTTAAATATTTGAAATCAGCATAAAAAATCTGATTCTTTTGATGTATCCTTTGGTATTAAGATTCCTTTCTTTAGAGTTACTATTGAGCCGGGTCACTCCTTACTTACAGTTCGTTACCACAAACTGTTTGATAGCCAGGTAACTGAAGCTAACCAGGTAACCAGGTAACTGATCGATCCCCTTGATCGATCTTCTCGTTACCCAGCATCACCTCTTTACCTGCATTTATTCCTAGTCTAATTGACTTGTCTTCTTAGTATTAATTTTCAGATCTATTCTTACGCCCTGATTCCTCAATACCTCCAAAACTTATTCATTTTAATAAGCGAGGACCGAACTCGGTCAGTAGCAGTTGAAGATTTAAAGCGAAGTTTTGATTAAAATATATGCAACAGCACAATCTACTATTTGTGCTTATTCTAAACATGTAAAATGTAGTGATTTTTAGGTTGCTCCTGAAAAGATACTAGTGCATAAGAAATTTCTTAATTTTAGAAATATGAATTGAAATCCCACAGAAAAGAATGCAATCCTTATGGAAATTACGCAATGAAGTTTGACAGGTATGAGAACCCTAAGACAACTATCGACAAAACTGTATATATTTTTTTGTTTTTTTTAGGGAAGTATGGTCATGCACGCAATCATTCATAATCTATTGACCTAAATAATTAAAAGATTATTCATTCGAGTGAGCATATCTAGTGCCGTTTTAAATACCAAAAAGATGTCACGCTAAAGGAAATTGCTAAGTTACAGTATTTTGGTACATGAAAAGTAAATTCTGAACGAAGAGGGACAAAATTATATATAGAGCGAAATTCTTTTAACTATTAAAAAAGAATATATTTGCCCTCTCAGATCCAGAAGCCAAACTGGTGTGCAGTGTACGATTCGTCCCTGAATATAAATGGAGTCTATAAAAATAAACCTTTTATCCAATAAATCTAAAGGCTATTTAGTGTCAATACCTGTGTATTATCTATTAGGTTGCAGCAAAAGCTCCTCAGATAAGTAGGGAAATACATAAGCCCAAAAAATATTCTGGAAAATTATGCTTTATTTCGAAAAAGAGATACAGTAAAAGAGCTCTTTTATCGAAGTATTGGAAGATGAAGCTAGACGGCATTATGGTAAAATATTGTTCTGGCATGTTAATAAATTGAGAGGGCGTATTCGATCTAAACGTGTCCCAGTTAAAGATAGGAACGAAGCCACAATTAGTGATAAGGTAAGGGTTAAAGGGAGATGGGCAGAACATGTTGAGAATATGATAAACCGAGAAGTTTGTGACAATTTAGATGTAAAGGAGGATTTATTTTGTGAGGAAGAGTTAGCGATAGTACTAAAAGGATTTAAAATTATAAGACCCCAGGCGCTGATAGTTTCGTAAATGAGTTTCTTAAATATGTTGGTTCTGAGGTTAGAAATAAGTTACTGAAGATTATGAAAATGATTTTCGAAAAAGGAGAAGTACCTTGTGATTTTAGGAAAACCTTAATTAGACCCCTGCATAAGGAAGGTGATAAGAGTGAGCGTGGTAATTATAGAGGAATTAGCCTGGTCACAGTAAGTAGCAAATTACTTACTATGATGATACTTTTTAGACTGAGAGATGCTGTAGATAAAGTTTTAAAAGAAGAACGGTGTGGCTTTAGGAAGTGTAGATAATGTGTTAACCAAATTTTCACTCTTAGGCTAATAATTGAGGAGTGCCTGATTCATGAAACACCTTTAGTCCTCAGTTTTAAAGGCTATGAGCAATTGTTTGATTCAGCTTTTAGAAGAGCAGTAGCAAAGGTCTTTTCTTTGTATGGTATACACACAGTTTCATATAATTATCCAGTAAGCTTATCGCAGATCATTTCTGGTCTTCGTTCTCGGTGCGAACAAAAAGCTCCTCCCACTTATTTCTGCATTAGCGGGAATGCGGGTTAGTCTGTTTCCGATTGTTTCCAACAAAGTGCATTATTCGTAATAACGGGTTTCCACTTGTTTCCGATTAGATCACAGTCTGACTTGTCTACCCATGAAAGATCTGATGCCGCCTATGTTTCTATCTGCAAAAACGTTCTCCGGAGCACTCGCACCCCGGTCCGGGTTTTTATAATGGGTGAGATAGGGAATGATCATACTGGATAATTATATGAACTGTGGGTATACAAGACAAACACATTAAAGTGATTAGTGATATGTACGAGAATAACACTGCTGCGGTTAAAGTAGGAAATGAGGTTAACAGCTGGTTTTGTATTACAGGAGTTACACAGGGTTGTGTCCTATCCCCATTTATGTGTATTATTTTGATGGGTTTCGTCTTAAGCAGCACAGGAAAGGCCATGGAAGAACATGAAATCCAATGATAAAGAAAAACTTTCCTGGACTTAGATTATGCTGATGATTTAAGCATCCTAGATGAAAGTGTGAGGGAAATGAATGACCATTTAGAGGCTTTGCGAGTTCAGGACGCGTTTAAATAGGTTGGAAAATTAATCTTAAGCAGACAAAGTCGTTAAGGCTAGGAATAAGTGAAGATGAAAATATGACATTGAGTAACGAAAAAATCAATCAAGTGGACAGCTTCACTTGCCAAGGTAATATTATTAGTAAAAACAGTGGGAGCAGTAAAGATTGAAGCTACAGTGATGATAGTGGTCAAATATAGTTCTGAAGCATGGCACTCCGTAAAACAAAGGAAAATTTTCTAGCTGTTTTCCAGAGAAATTGCCTACGAATTGTTTTGGGACAGTAGAAAGGGGGGTGTTACTCCGGTACGAACCACGTGGTTTATGGTTTTCTCAGTGAGAATGAAAAAACAGGAATTTTTCTCACATGGAAAAACAGGAATTTTCTCACATTTATGGTTGTTTTCTTGGACGGTTATGTGTGTTGGTCGATTTATTTGATGTTTTTTCTCGGATGTCAACATCAAATTATGGATGTTTTATGGTTTTTTGTCAGTGAGAATTTGAAAAACAGGAACTTTCTCACATTTATGTCTGTTTTCATGGATGGTTATGTGTGTTGTTCGATTATTTGGATGTTTTTCATGTCTGTTTTATGGATGATCCAGAAATAGTATTTGATGTTGTTGTTCAAGCCAAATGTTATGAGTTTCTCGGAAACAGTTAGATCACATGTTTCCTTCTCAGCCAATCAGAGAGCTGGTTTACATAGTAGCGGCGGAGTGAATATAAAGAAAGGATTTTTGCTATAGTTTTATTAGTCTGTGAATAGAATTCAAGGAGTGAGAAGAAGAACAGTTTGACTTTACTCATTTGGATATATATTTGTGATGGCGATGAGTGGAATGTTTACCCTATTAGAAGTTGATAGTGGAGTTGATGATAATAGTACAAGAGCACCAAACATTGCGGTGGAAATCACGAAAGGATCACGTCTTGTCTGGAATGGGATGCAGTATATGCAAGATATGTGATATCCTTGAGCAAATTTAAAATGGAGGATCAATTATGTTTTGCCGCTAAAATTGATATAGCACATGTGAATAGACTTCAATGTGCTTTAAGTGCATTGGTGAAACATATTGAAGACAATAAACAGTATCGCTAATTGTACATGCTCTGTATTATTGATGTTGTTGTTGTAATTATTCAATAAAATTGTTTTCGAAATCGAAAATGTTCTCTTTCTTTTCTGGTTAGGGCTAACGAATCAGGGTCAGTCTAGAGTCAGCAGTCGGAATCAAAAGGACTGAAAAATGAATAAATTTGAGAAAGAGAGAATTAGATCAAATCTAGTGTTTATGGAAAAACATTTGATTTTGGATGATGATTTTCTCGAGTTATCTCTTAAACGCAGGATATTCTCTTGTCAGGGAACAATTGACAATATAATGAGGAGTGATTCTCCCCCATTGGACTATTGTATGAAACTTTTAAAATGTGACTCAAATGCTTATAGTCAATTTATTGATATATTAATTGAAACAAAGCAGAATCATATTGTGGATATACTTTTGAAAATATTGCCAATGGATTCAATGTAGATGGCTCTCCCCATCATTCGAAAGAGGTAACGTCACAGAGTTACTCCTCTCCCCCATTTCCCTCTCATTTGAATTTATCGAACGAAGAGAAGATCAGTTTCGTTTTAGCTGTGAGTGAGTTGACATCGGAAACCGAAAAAATGTTCTATATATGTCCATTGTGCATGTACACTCTTGGCAGTTGGAATCAATGTGAGAATTGTACAATTATTGATGACTATAGTGAAAAGTGTAAATTATGTAATCCTTGTAAATTACATAGAGGCTATGCAGTACAAAATTAAAGGATGTAATTCATGTCTTGAGGAGGTGTGTGACTCTCATCCTAGAGGGCACCTGTGCTCCAATTGTCACTATGATAAATGTGATCAGTGGGAGAATACTTACCCCGCTATGATTGGAAAGAATCCCAAACGTGATTTTAGTTTATTTCTACGAGATTGGTATCGTCGTGGATTTAAATTATTCTGGGAAGAGGAATCTGGTCTACGATTCAACTGTTGGGGGTAACAAGACAATCTGGTTTCTACGTCATCGTTGTGATGACACCACCTACTATGACTATAAACCAAGTGATTTTTATTTGGCAGTTACCGAATGTGATTCACCATTTGAAAACATTGTATGTGATATTGCTTCAAATAGACAGATTGAAACTCGTGAATTTCATAATATGAATGCAAATAGTATCATTGACTATACAAAGAGATATGACAAGAGTGAAGTTACATTGTACTGTAGAAAATGTGACCCTGACTTTGCAGTCAATCAAGATCAATATACAGTGAATCCAAATGATTTACCAGCATTAGTGGTTCACGACAGTTGCCTATACATCGAAGATGAAGAAATCTAAAGTGAAGATTTAAAGACATTGTTGTATATATATATGCATTTTATTAATAAACAAATTCACAAACATTTTTTAAGCACTTTACTCTTAGGGCACTGAAATCAATACTATATAGGTCTGAGAGGATATTTTCCACTAGAAAGTCATTCAGACGTGGATTGTCAACATAAATGTGGAGAAACTGCTTGTAAGTATAGCCGCGACATCGGAACACAAAATATAGTAGTGCATGGAAGCCACAGCTTTTAGTCGTTAGATCCTGCACCCTCTTCCGATTTTGAATAATAGTTTTCCCACTGCTCTCAATATAGTTGCTGATGTGAGGCGTGTAGAATGTATAGGGTAGACCAAGAGGATCAAAAAATTCAATCGTCTTCATTGTTTGAAAGATGCACAGCCAATGACCCGTCAGCACAGTCGACGGACTGCTATTAACAATAATCAAGGTATTGTTGACACTTTGAATTTTTCCAAGATAGTCCGAGGGCAGACAATAGGATTTGTACTGAGACATGTAGGGGTCCATATTAAATACATTGATTATTTGACTGGTGTTCATGGCGCCAAGTCTAGTAGAACACTGCCTTCGGGAGTGATTTCCCAATAGGTTTCATATTGATTTAGTGAGATTAGTGCAATACTCTCAGCCAATGGGTCGGTAAATGTACACTCTAAACGCACACTCCCCGTACGTACTATACTCATATCCTGTGTGCCAGACAAATCCAGTACAATGATACCATGTGTGTTTTAGCAAACATATCTTCGGTTATACCATTTTCAAATAGTTGAGAGTCATGATCTAGGGTTTGCATGGTCAACTCGTACAATGTTCTATAGGATTTATCAAAAGATAGATTGTAGAGTGGGATACCGTTTACTTTGCACACAAGAGATGAAAGTCCAAACATCTCGAATTTATGTGGGCATTCAGTCCATGATCCTATTGCACTGGCGCTTTTTACAAATGCCAACGCAAGTTTTGACGGGATTTCACCATTGATAAAGGATGAATCGGTGAAGGTGCGTGAGCCCATTGCAATATGACGCTGATTGGTGATTGTATGAGGAACAAGTAGTTTAATATTGTTGCCATTGGCTCTCAGTTTTTCCACGGCCAAAGCAACAGAACTCATGACCTGTTGTTTGCGTACATGAAGTATTGCCGAGGTGAGGGAGAGACTTACATCAGGATTGGCAGCAAGTTCTTTTCTCAATATGAAATTGGAGGGTGCAAGCGTTAGTTTTATATCCACTTTAACATTGGGCGGCAGCCATTGGGGTATATTAAATATTTCATGATATATTTTTCCAACTAGATGTAATTCACTAGTTGTAGCATTTTTAAGTGCATCTGTACTATCAGTATTAGTAATATATTCATATCCATTGGAGGTGCCTCTCAATTCCTTGTATGACTTGGGTGTCATCAGCATGAATTGCATATAGCTTGTATAATTTGAGAGATTGTTGCTTGTGCTCACCAGCGTGCCATTGATGTAGACACTAATTTGACGAAATAAATTATGTAATATACAATTTTCATAGGATATTCCATCGCCCCGAATTGGCATTGTATTATCGGATTTCCGGACTTTCATTTGCAAATCTATAAATGTTGAAGACATGTCCATAAAGTAGTCTTCATTGGAATAAATTTGAAAGTGGATAATATCGGAGAGGGGTTGTTGTGGATAAAATTGTTATAGTATCCATGCTTGACACTCACATCAACATTTTCAGCATTGAATAGATTCAATGAGGCGGTGATTGAAGGTTGAGAATCCTTATGCGGTAGGTAGGACATTTTAGGAGAAGAAATCTAGTTTCGATCTGACAATTTTATTCTTCTGGGACTTCTGTTTACAGCACGTGTCGGCTTTTTTTTCCTTCTTTTCTTTGACAAGAGGGATGATGTCTTTCGTTTCCGACCTGAGTGGAGGACTGATGAGTGATGCATTGTTTCTTGACCTTTTTAAGCCTTTACCATTTTGTTTTAATCTCTCGCCAAGGGTTCGCGCACTGGACCTAAGATTTTCCGAAGCACTTTTTTTAAAATCCTTGCCAGAGCCCCAATCG
Source organism: Artemia sinica (assembly GCA_027921565.1). Classification (NCBI taxonomy): domain Eukaryota; kingdom Metazoa; phylum Arthropoda; class Branchiopoda; order Anostraca; family Artemiidae; genus Artemia; species Artemia sinica. The sequence goes on along the minus strand of CM051260.1, from coordinate 49,628,402 downwards.
TATAGTGTAGAGGATGCAAAATCTGTCGCAGCCGGTACAAGATATTTTCTAGCCAGTGGTAGTGAAGAGCGAAACAGCTTAGCAAACCAACTGCCGACCGTAGCCAGACATTGACGAGCGACCTTTGTAGTAGTCCATTCCATTGCCCTGTTGTCTCGGGCCAAGAGTATTAACATAGCAGTCAATATCAGGACAAGTGAATACCACTTTTTTTATTAGACATCTTGCTTTTGAACGATGGGTCGAAAATGGCATGTAATCACAGCCAAAACCTTTTGAAATTGCTATGGGATCACCCAATTCGGTTCTTAGTGTTAACTGACAGAGTTCCAAATAGCAAGTGTTTACGGGAATATACTGAAGATGCTTTATATTGTAGTGGTGAATATATGTTCTTGATTGGTTTTTCGTTCAAGAACTCGTAGGAGGGGGAACATTTGAATTACAACCCGAGATGTTTCCACAAATGAAGCGTAGAGAAATATACAGGTGTCCGTGGAGAAGGCAGGCGGATAGTCAGCAAAAATGAAATTAGTGTTTCCGGCACTTTTACCATTGATTATATTGAGCTTAAAGCCAAGAACATCCTTTAGATTTCGTTGAGAATAACCTTTTCACTGGCAATAGGTGAACTAATGTAGATCTTGCCCTCCTCCTTTGAATAGTTGAAAATGAAAAAGCTCCCTTTTTACGAGCGGAAATTCTTTTATTAATAGAACGACATAAATCATTCATACAGGTGAGTTCCTCGTAGGGTAATTCAATATATGGATAATCCATCCAATTGATTTTTTGAATTTGTTCTTGATCACCTGTTGGTGGCGGCGGCCAATCATATGGTCTAATTTTTATTTCATATTTACGATCCTTTCTCAGGATGTCATAGGTATTTTTGAGAATACAGTCGACAAGAGCCACTTCATACTTTCCGTCGTCGAATTTGATGGTGGGGGAGAGTTTTTCGTCCAAAAATCACTTGTTCTATTCAAGTCATTGTAGAGAGGATCAGAAACATTGGACATGAAAGTCACATAGAAAATCATTGGGCATTGTCAATATCTTCAGCACTGACCCAAGAATCAAAATCTGAGTTGTATCCTAGCCAGCGAACAAGCAACTGTCTCTTGCCATGGCGTGTACGACTCTTTAATATCTTTTCAATTTGATAAATTTCACTAGTGTTTTCTAACTTTTTTTGCAGTTCATATTCATAAAAACCGCCGAGAATCTCATCATCTTTGGTGTCTCGCAGTCGATATGTCGTGGGCTCGGTGTCCAGGATTTTGGACAATTTAAAAAGTTCAGTGCTCCATAAATAATTCCTTTTTTCAAAAATATGCTGGTTCTATTAATTCGAACAGTATCACCAACATTGAATTTCTTCTTCACATTTTTTTTCTCTCTTTTTCACCATTGGAGTATTGCTTTAGAAAAGCATCAAATGTATTTTCATTGTAGTGAACATCCCGAGGGCTTGAGTTGGACAGAGATCGATGGGGTCGATGGTTGTATATCTGCATGATTTTTATCTAAATCATGAATAAAAGCCGATGTATTTTTTCAGGGTACAATATCTTGAAATTAATAGACGAATCGTTCTTATTAATCGTTCAGCCAATGCAGCCTTTATCGGGCTGTGACTATGATAAAGTATTGTATTATATTTCAAAAGAACCTTTTGCACATGGGGATTAACAAATTCACTGCCACGATCCGATTGAATTTTTCTATATGAATCCTGTTCTAGAATACTTTCAATGGCCCTAGCAACTTCAACACCTCTCTTTGACCGCAGTGGAATGGCATATGCATAGCGACTAAAGACACTGATTGCCACCAGAATATATTTGTAGGGCGCATTGTGACGTTGTTGAAGTGCGTCTAGAGTTAAAAGATCCATTTGCATTATATGCAGAGGGAAAAAGGCTTTAGTTTGTCGATATTGTTTACTGCGAAGCCTGTGATTCCGATGTAGTGTGTAACTCGGTTCATTTTCTAGATACTCTTTTGCATTTTTTCAATGTGGTGGTGGTGCCGGAGACAGCTTTGGAAAGCGTTTTGGGAGAACTTAAACTTCCCGCCTCACCTCACAATATTTTCATAGACACCTTTCAAAACTTCATCCATTTTGAGCGTAAACACGTAGTGTAATGTCCACTCCCCTTTTGCACACTGGTGGGCGAATCAATTCGTCTTCGCTTTTGACTAGCAGCCACAGGTGTTGTAAAATCAGTGACGCTGCTGCTAGTATCTTCAAATATTGAATCTTCTTCTTTTTTAAATGGTGTTGGAGGAGGAGGACTATATTCTCTTAGTTTCTTTAGAATTTGCTTATTGCCAATAAGACTTTTGGGAAAGTTTGATACACACAGAAAGGTGTATAGATTATCGTCAAAGGATATGAGTCCTTTACGATTCGTCACCATATCACAAATTAAATCAACTAGATTATAACTTTTTCCCTGAATTATAATTCGTTTCCCTGTGCTCTCGACTTGAACTTGATCGCCAGTTTCCAACATGAGATAAGATAATACTCTTTTACTCTGTTCTCGATAGGTGAGTGGCAATAGGTTTCCAATTTTCAATACAATCGAATTCAATTCCTTCTCCTTTGATTGCAGTGCTGCAGAATCTTGAGGAGATGTTTCCTGTTTAGAGGGATCAGTGGCGGCGGGTCTCTCACGATAAGGTTTATGTTTGTCCACACGTCGCAATGCATCTTGAAGTAAAATCAGTTTTTTGTCATCGGTAATATTCTCATCGTTAATGAATTTGCTTAGATTGTCTTCAAAATGTTCGACGGGCGAGAGAGACAAGTTCAAATGGTGTCAATTTATAGGGTTTTGCCATTCTCACTAGAGAAAACTGTTTACAAGTCCTGCAATTATTGGCAGTAAAAGTGTGAAAAAGCTACCGCCTGCTTGAAGGAGCCGTTTTCTTTTAAATTTTTTTCCCTTGTTTTTACAAGCCAAGGCGCGTACAGTGGAACGATGTTGCTTTGTCTGTTGTCTAACACCTTCTGGCAGTTGAACATTGCCCTCAGTTAAATTTAAACAAAGTTCAGATATTAGATTAATGAAATCATTGTCAACCCCATGTTTGAGTATGGCCTTCCTAAGCAATGGTTTTGAAGTGCTTAAAACGGAAAATAAATGCCGTTGTTCGTGTAGTTTCTTCAGTGTCATAATGGCGACTAATAGTCTTTTCTACTGTTCACCGGAAGATATACTGTAATTTCATTGTTGAAAATGTCGGTGACTACACGTAGATCCTCGGGCGTGCTCTGATTAAGATCCAGCAAAATGTAACCGTAGGGCTTGCTAGTCGCCTGAGTGTACGCTGACAACAGAAATTTAGGGGCGCCGGGGTATATCTGCTTATTGAGAGTTATGAGCGAGCTAGAATCACGAACAACTCGATAGATAATATAGACGGTGCAATTCAAAGCAAGGGTTCGCATACATTTGCTCTGATGAAACAGATTGTGTAGAACCAGAGTAACGGAAATGTGTTCATGATGGGAGCGAACGGTGAACAGTTGTAGCATTTCCTGTGAGAACTGTTCAATGGATTCAGCCAAATCATCAATAATCAACCACGAGTTCGATTCAATACTATTGAAAACATCAAGTCCCCGTATGAATTGTATTGGTATGGTTGTGGCAATAGCTTTTATTTTATCATAGGACTCCTGCCAAATACTATAGCAATAGTAGATTTTTTTCGGCTTCTTCAAAAAACATTTATCGCAATTTTGAATTATTTTAGCTAAAAGTGTTGTTTTCCCTGACATTGAGGGACCACACAGAAACGATCTGAAGGGTGTTTTAAATTGATACATGCTGCTGCTGACAACAGTCGGACTACAACTAACTGTAAATCATATGTGCTCAATGAATAAGTAGTAATTTCCCCATAGATCTATCTATTCAAGAACAACAACAAAAAACAATATTTCATGGCAGCATTTATTTCGGCACTGCATGAAAACAAATATTTGCAGTCAACATGAACTGCACACGATAAAAATAACACTTGTTCAACAAGAACAGTTGACAAAATTTCATGGTGGTCAACATGAAAACTCTATTTGTTCAACATGAACTGCTCGGCAATGATAACACTACATATAAAAAAAAACACTTTTGTCCATCATCAGCACTTATTGTCTTTAAAAAAACACTTTTCTGTACAACACTTTTCTGTCCATCTTTTAAAGCACTTATTGTCAACTTAAACACTTTTCTGTACAAAAAAAAAAAAACACTTTTCTATAACAACAGAAAACACAAGAAAAACACACTTGAAAACAGACACTTGGAAATTGCTAGCACAGTTGAACACATTACAGTGAATTTAAAGGTGTGGGGTCCCCCCCCCCCCCACCCAGGGCCGCGGGGCCGAAGGCCGGCCGGCCGCGGGGGGTGGGACGGGGACCCCCCCCACCCCCTGGGCGGCTGCGGGAAGGGGGACCCCCCCCCCCCTCCCCCCCCCCGGGAGCGGCGGTGGAAAAAAAAACACTACAATAGTTTTGTCCAGTCACTGCGACGGCTGCTACAGGTTAGTGGTTAGGGTTAGGTTGATGGTTAGGTTGGGGGGTTAGATGAACAGTTGAGTTATGGTGGTTAGATTGTCAGGTTAGATTAACAGTTTAGAGTTCAGGTTGGAGCATTTAATTTATGAACGGGTTGGTGGTGGTGGTTAGGTTGGTTAGTTCAGGTTAGGTTAATTTATCCAGACCAAGTTGATTGCGATAGTCTATGCATTCAACTCGGTCTGAAATACGGTAGTGGCCGTGGGTAGGACAGTCACACCATTCTCGAGCACATAGACTTTGTCGGATATACACGACATTGCATTCTTTTCCACTCTCACAGTATAATTTCTATACTGTAGAGAGCGAATTGCAAGCACTTGTGCTCTCGGCACTAGGCTACTTTCTACACAGTCTCTGTACACGCTCATGTTGAAATTGCTCTTTACAAAATGTGTAGGCACCCCTTTACACGCCTTCTTTTCATCCCCACTATGAGTTTCAACGCAATAGACTTTGGGGCCCGGGAACACCCCCCGGGATATCAAATCACTCCCCGTCTCTGATTTTAACATTAATAGTTGGTTGGGGACTTGACGTTTCACCAACTCGGGGTAGAGTGATGGATTCCAGTTGGTGAAATCCATCCGCGAGCTGATGTGTTCCCCCTTTTCTAAATCACCCAATAAATCCAATCAGTCCCCATTTACCTTTAACAGCAGAGAATCTGTATCACCATAGTAAACTTGAACCTCCCCCTCCCGTGGCCATTGCACCTTGCACACATTGTAAAAGAACGACAACATGAGCTTTTTTGAAATTTCCAGTACTGAACTGCCGCCTGCAATATTCTTGTTCAGTACCACATTTCGCTTACGCCTGTGTAGAAGAACCATGCCAGTCTCTATGCTCGTGAACGATGTAAAAATTGGGGTCGGCAATAATTCGTGCACACTCTAGAGGGTCAGTCACGACGTCGCAGCGAGATCTATTACGAACGCTTTCACACATTTTGCCAAACGCTGAATTTAGAATGAGCTTATACATTTCCTTCTCCACCTTTGAATTTGCCCTAGAGCGTTTATCGACAAAGGTGTCGATAAACGTTTTCAAATATGGTCGCTGATTGAACTGCAGGACCCTGTGTATTTTGGTGATCTTGAAACCATTGCTCACCATCCAGTGCAAAAGCACATGGTGAACAACGATATTCTCCTTAGGGTCCAAATCAGCAATCAGTTTCTGTTTGGAGGGAGTCCAGTGCATCCCCATATCCTCAACCAATGAACGATTGTAGGGGCTCAGAGAGTCCCTGCTCACGGGCCGATTGATACAGGGAAAGACAAAATCTTTGACTGAGTCGTGAAGCGCCAGCGGAATGTGACCGTCAACTTCAAAGAACCATCCTTGTGGCCCATTGTCCTCGACGGTGGTAATGTCGGGGAACTCACAAGGATTCTCAAGCCATTGATAGTTCCCACACGGCAAAGAGTAGTGAGACATTGCCGAGGGATACAATGAGTTCATGTCCAAGAACACTGCATTTGACTTTGCACCGGTGCTGCTATTTTGTCCGCTCGGATCGGTCGACAAGACGCGGTCCCCATGAAAAACATACCCTCCCCTCATTGAACGCTCTACAAAAAGGTGCTGATCTACATCGGTGATTAGGCCTATTTCCTCCCTGCTAATTTTTAAAATTAAATCCATCACTAAATGGGGTGTGGAAAATAATAGCCTATATCTAACCCGAACTCTGAATAGATTTGGTCTGTGTTCTTACAGACTATATCCAACAGAGTTAGAACGTCACTGGCCAAGTACAGTCTACAATAATCCCACCCATTTTTACAATCCCCCTTGGACCACACCTTCTTGGCAAACTCATACTCCTCGGCTGTGCATTCACTGTTGGTCAGTGAATTGTAAAAAGCTTCAATTGGAGGTAGTTTCACCTCACTTAAAGCGTGCGCCAGAACAGTAATAGTCGTATGCATATATACCTTTGCAGGTCAACAGGTCATACATTTCACTGTCTGGAAAGTGCTGTTTAAGCAAGGGAAAGCTATCAAATTGTCGCTTTTTTGCACTTGAATCAATTGACTCAATGCCTTGGGAAAAAAAACTAAAGGAATCTAAAAACCTGATTTTATTCCAGCACGTATGACCATTATCCACTGCCTGCCATTTCAGTTCGAGAAGCAACAACTTCTCAGCCGATTTGGGGATAATGTTATAGGTAAATGAACTATTTACCCATGGACAATCTACTCCCCCTCCCTCCCTATGCATACGTGCCAGTGCCGGTAAAATAAATTTTAAGTCATAATTAGAGTTGTGGATGAAAACAGGGATAAAAAACTGCTGGCTAACATTTAAATTACACGATTGATGCGCAACCCCCCTAAAATTACTACCCCCCGAGGATATTTCCTGCCACAAGTGATTATGATCTCTGACTTTCCCCCTCCCCCCTCTTTTCCCTTTAGTCCCTTATCCCCCTCTACAAACTCTCCCTTACATACCAAACATATTTTTTGATTTTTAATCGCGAGACGATCCTCTGCAGACAACACCATTGGATAATGGGTATTTCTCAAACGAGAAATAGCGCCATTAGCCGTGCCAATTAGTTTAGTCAGTGCCTTGACCATGCACTCGGGTCCCTCATCCAATGTTTCAAACTATTTCTAACAACTGCATGGTGTTAGAACTGTCTCTTTGTGCGTGGGCATAGGACACTGCAATAGCCTGATGTTCTTTGACTCGGTTTGGAAATTGGGGGTCGTTCACCTCCACCAGCTTAGCTTCACAGTCTAAAGATATTTTGTTGCACTGGAGAAGGGTGTTCTGAAAATTTTTGAAACGTAAAATAGCCCTATCCCCTGAAACCGTTTCCACTGTCTGGTAGCCGTGGCGGCTACAATGCTTCATATGATTCCGTAGTTTTTATATCACTACGGAATTGTGACAAGCATGTTGGACAGTAGAAACGTATCCCCATTATGCTTACCACCCCCCAGAACTCTACTAATGTCAGTGATCGGATTAAAATGACCAATTGAATTAGCAGGGTCACTAGGTGGTGTGTATAGCAACCAAACCCAGTGTGTGACCAAATCAACTGACGGGCCCCTTACAGGGAAGACCACCCCCTTCTTTTTTAAACGAACCCCATCTTCAAATTCAGTTTCATACTGAACCACAGTAACGCCGATATTTAAGTGGGGTCATTAGCCCTTTCAAAAATATCAATGGATCGAAGCGTTACTGGGTATTTCCCCTCTAAACAAGAAAAAATCTACAATGGGGAAATCGGACCCGTCCTTCCCATGTACAGCCCAATTGTCTAAATTCTTCTTGGTAGCGTCATCGAGCTAGAGGCTCGTATGCTGATATGAGGAAAGCATATCTGAAACACTTTTGACCTGTTTCAAAACAGATCCGCTGGACACCTTGACAACCTACTAGATCTGGATTATAATTTAAAACTACTGACCTCTCAGACCCCCCGCCTGCCCCCCCTCTTAAAATAAAATCTTTCTTAAATTTACAAATATTAACACTTAAATTTTCAACAAAAAGAACTAGAGATCCACTCCCATTTTCATTAAAGTCTCAAGATGCGTTATAATTTGATCCACCCAATCCGTGAAAGCTCCCTCAAAATTTTCCAAATTCGAATAAACCAAACGCATCTCGGAATGTACATAATGATAATAAACTTCACTTTTCCCCTCATTTAAATAGAACACTTTTAAACAATAGAGACCTTAATTGTTTTTCCCTCCCCCACAATTGAATTTGATTCTCCAGAAGTGCACGAATTTTATCTACATAGTTTGTGTACAATTTCTATAGGGTCAAAAACAATTTTCCCCCCATAAGTGTATTAAAAGGGTCTCCAAACGTCGCAGTGTAAACAACTATTGCATTTAAAATTCTGTTGGTCAATTGAAAATCGGGGAGAGTTGTACCCCCCTCCCCCATCTTGTATATTACCCCCTCCCCCAAGTTGTTCAATAATAGGGCTATGGGAAGCCGCTTCATTCGATTGAAGTGGAAGTAGGTTATCGGGGGCTAGAGGGAGGAGGAGGATTCCCTGTTAATTCCCGGGTAAAAAATCATCCAAAAGCTGCAATGTGTTTGGACTTACTCAGCAAAGGTAAGTCCCCCTGCTCAACTGCGCTATAATCAACATTTAAAAAATCACCTATAAACTCATTAATATTATCTGGAATTTCTATGTAAATCATCCCATAGTGAATTGTTGGGGAGCTCCACATGTGCTTCCTCTCCTTCTCCAACTGACGAGCAGGGGGAGAGATGGCGAGTATGGAACCAGGACAACCTATAAATGAAAAAATAGCTTATTTTCAAAGTGTTCAAATCATCCCCTACTGTTTAAAATTTGGATTATTATTGACATATTTTTTAAAACGTACTTAGTAGTAGTAGTAGTAGTAGTAGTAGCAGTATGCACATAGTAGCATTTGGTTAATTCACTGTTCCCCACAACTATCGATATTCTGAAAGTTCCAATTTCCAACTTAATATAAGATATTTACAATCTAAAACGCCGCTTTACATAGAATTGACAATTTTGATTTTGTTCAAACAACTCCACCCCTTCCCAATTTCCACTATTAACCCCCCCCCCCCCTGCCCCAAGCCGGTCATCGCGGCGCTTCCCCGTGGCGCTTCCCGCAGTGCTTCTCGGGCCCACCGGCTCTTCCTGGACTCCGCGCCGGCCCCACCTTAATATAAGATATTTACAATCTAAAACATGACATAGTAGGTTTTGATTTTGTTCAAACAATTCCTCCAAATAAAATTTCATATTAATACTCTTTATCTGCTTTGGAAAAAAAAACATGATTTGAAATGGATAGCCATCCCCTGTCATGATACACAACTCATTCAGATATAAAGTTTTTTTTTTTTTTTTTATAATATTTGTAGAGGCAAGGTGAACCATTCGTTTATATCGCAATAGAAATTACCTAACCTTACTATGACCAGAATATAGTGCCTTTTTTGGCTTCACTAATCTAATTTAGCAAAAGGGTGAATGCATGCACTTGACATGATTCAAAAGGGAGAACATTATATTTCCTTTGGGGAGAAAAAATCTTTCAATATTCCCGCTGAGATATACTTTTACGCAGTGTTCGAAAATGTTGCATGTAGAAAAGGCCTATAAAAGTTGGAAGAAATTTGATAGATATTTCTATATGATAGGTAGGAAAAAAATGCTTACATTTGCAAAATCCGTCTGGGCTTGGGTGCCCGAAGGTCCGGGTAGTGCATGTTGGATGGTAACCTCCTGACCTATCGATGATGGGGCAGCTATTAGAGGTCCATGGAGAGCGGATGGGCAAGCGATGTCACATTCCAATACGGCTTGGGTAGACACCACTTGTTTAGGAGGCTTCGGCCAGCTACCATATTGCCGGACAGTAGCCTTCGCAGGGGCCGCATTATTAACCCTCGCTTTCTTAGCGAGTGGTGGCGATGGGCATTCTTCACAATTTGCCTTAAAAAGAAGAGAAAAAAGTTAGTATTGAAATAATTTGCCCCTTTTTTACAGAAAGAAAGTTAGTATCATCATCCATGTAATTTTGTCTAAAGCATTTATCACTAAGAAAGCACAACGTAAAAAAAATTTCGTGAAATATACTAATTGCATCCTTTTTTGAATCTGAGAAAGAAGAATTATGGCTCACTGAGTCGTTCAAAATTCAGTCTATAAAAGTCAACCTAATTTCTTATTTTTAGGCGTTTCTGTTCTTTTCTGGTTTTAATCTGCATTGAGCATGCCTTGTTTGATGCATTTAAAGTATTAACGGTATTTTTTATCTTTCCATATCCTTTTTCGATAGCTGGTATTTATCACACACCCCCAGAAAAAACAGCCCACGGAAAATAACCCCCACGGAAAATATCCCTGAGAAAAGACATGGAAAAATATCCCCTCCCCCCACCGAAAGATATGGCAAAAATGCTATTCAATTACGCATAATAAAGCAATGTATCTTTTTCTTAAACCCCACTCCCCTTACTTTTCACGCGAAGAAACAGTTTGTTTTCACCTTACAATGGAGGTGTTAGACCTGAGGCATTGTCAAACCCCCCCCCCCCACCCCACCTTTCACCAATGTCCTAAAAATATTGTTAGGCATTAATTTTGGAAATAACTCATTTCCATGCTTCCATACCACATAGAATTACGCAAAGCCTGTAACCACACAAGGTTAATTAACAATAATCTCTCTTTTTCACGCGCGAACTGTTTTTTATTTCGATGGGAAAAACTATCCTTCTCAGAGAAACCTTTTGGCTAAGCCGCTATCCAAATTCTTGTATATTTACCAAAGCCGGATGTACTTTAAAGGGTGTCAGTAATTATCAGCTATTTAAATCGTTGCGAGAAATCTGTAAGTCAAGCCATAGCGGTGAAAACAGTATATTAAGGGATTGACAGAAAGTTGACAGTTGCTTTTAGATAAGATACGGAATTTATCAAAAACAGAATTAAGGTCGTAAAACAGAGGGGGAAGGAAGGATGGGTTTTGACGTAACGAAAAAAGAGCGTATTTTACGCTTTTTATCGAGTATAAAACATCATATAGTGGCGTTTGTATAGGGGGGGGGGGGTTTACCCGAATATAGTAGAGGGTAACCACGGAAAACAATTTTATTTTGAAAATAAAAATGAAAACAGAACTTACATTGCTAATTGTGGCTGCCAAGGCTTCAAGTTCATCAATAATTTCATGTGTTCTATCCATTGTCAGGTTACTTTACTTTCTGATAATTTAATCACATTGCATGCCCGTTATATACGAAATCTCAAGGGCGAATTGTTATGTAACGGGGAAATCATATGTAAGCAAGTCTCTGATTGGCTGAGAAGGAGGATGTATCCGACTCGCTGATTGGCTGAGAAGGATGCATGTACTTCCGGTTTCCTATTCCAGGACACCTTGACATTCATCCCTAGCATGCACTTGTCCAAAACAACAATAATAAATAAATCCCTCAGGCCAAACAACAATGAAGCCATGTTTGTATCTTAATTCCCCCTCGTGAATCAATAATTTCCCCTAGCGATTATGTAAATCAAGTTTCTCAGGTTAGGTTATCCAAACAATCTCATAACATTTGCATTGAGCATGTCCATTCTCACTGACAACGAACAGACATAAATCATCCATATACAGACATGAAAAAACATCAAATAAATCGAACAACACACATAACCATCCATGAAAACAGACATAAATGTGAGAAAGTTCCTGTTTTTCAAATTCTCACTGACAAAAACCATAAAAACATCCATAATTTGATGTTGAAATCCGAGAAAAACATCAAATAAATTTGACCAACACACATAACCGTCCAAGAAAACAACCATAAATGTGAGAAAATTCCTGTTTTTTTTTTCCATGTGAGAAAATTCCTGTTTTTTCATTCTCACTGAGAAAACCATAAACCACGTGGTTCGTACCGGAGTAACACCCCCCTTTTCTACTGGGACCCGGCTGACTGACCGTGTTTCAAGCAGTAGGCTGCACAAAAAGTGTGGTTGAGTCCCACTTTCTAGGGCTATAATGAGAGAAAGATTGAGATGGCTAGTGCACATTCTGAAGATGAAGGATGAAAGATTGCTAAACAGATTGCCCTTTTCAGCCAATCGTTTAAGCTAAACGGAAAGCAGGTCGTCCGCAGTGGGGGGGGGGAGGCTGTTGTAAAGAAAGATTTAAGGGAAATGGGAACTTCCTGGGTGGGTGTAGTGAGGAAGGCTTTGAATAGATTAGGATTGAGGAGGAGCAAGCGTAAATGTGTTGGCCTCAGGTGGCTTGTTGCTGTGGTGAGTAGTTAGTAGTAGTAGTAGCATTGTTTTACAAAAGCCAAATCTTGATTTAAAGTGTCGAATTTTAGGGCGTGGTACCTCTCACATAAGAGTTTCCCTGGTAATGGTATTAAAATCGGACCGGAATCAAACAGTTCGTGGTAAGGAACTGTAAGTAAGGAGCGACCCGGCTCAATAGTAACCAAAACTCTAAAAAACGGTGTTTTGATACAAATAGATACATCAAAAGAATCATATTTTAATGCTGATTTCAAATATATAAGTTTAATCAAGTCTAGTCTAAATAAGACTAAATTTGCTGCAAAAGTGAAGCTTCAGCTTAAAGAGTGGGAGCCTAGGAACGGCAAAGAACCCCCAAGTACAAACTAATTTCTGGCCGTTGTAAGTTTTAATTTCACTCTTAATTTTATCTGAGAAAAAATGTTTTTATGTTTAATTAAATGAAAAATAAGTTTTTTTTAACTGAAAGTAAGGAGCGACATTGAAACTTAAAACGAACAGAAATTTTTTTGTATATGAAAGGGGCTGTCCCCTCCTGAACGCTTTACTCTTTACGCTAATGTTTGAATCTGTCTCACAGCTTTATTTTTTAAAACAATAAAAAATTTACCGTAAAGAGCGAGGCGCTGAGGAGGGAACCGCCCCTTTCATATACAGAATAATTTCTGTTCGTTTTAAGTTTTAATGCCGCTCCTTACTTTCAGTTAAAAAAACTTGTTTTTTTTTTAACTCCACATAAAACACTTTTTCTCAGATAAAAATTAAGAGTGAAATTAAAACTTACAAAGGCCAGAAATTAGTTTGTACCTGGGGGTTCTTTGCCATCCCCAGCCTCCCACTCTTTAAGCTGAAGCTTGACTTTTTGCAGCCAATTTAGTCTTCTAAAGAACAGTAAAGAGTGACATTAATCCTAAGACGAGCAGAATAAAATGAAAAAGCTATTCAAGCGTAAAATAAACACAAATAACCATCAATAAATAAATGAAGTCCCCCCCCCCAAAAAAAACAACAGAAATTACAATAGCTAATCCAGTCGAACTTAAAAAGAACAAGAACTACCTAAAATAGGAATATGAAGAACTTTTTTTTTGCTTCAAGCGAAAACCCCCCCAACAAATTAAAGCTTGAGTTATTCATCCCCAAGGCCGTACCCAGAGATGGGGGGTTACTGGGGTTTGAAATCCTCCCCTCCGAAATGTTTGTCTGACTCGTAAAAACGTCACAAAAATGGATATAAACACATTTTTTATGTGTTCTTTGAGGTATTTTTGTGTAAAACCCCCCGACAAAAATCCTTTAGTAGCTCCCCCCCCCCGAAATAAATCCTGGTTTCAGCCTTGAATAATCTGCTGGGAGAATTTCTCCCAGCTAATTATTTTTTAAGACAATAACATCTATAGAAGTTAGTAATACAGCACTGCGTAGACTCATTTTAATTAAAATCAATTTTATTAAAAACTGGGAGTGTTTATGTCAATCAACTACAAAATTAAACTCCAACAAAGGCAGTATTTTCTTCAAATTTAGGTCTAATTATTGAAAGAAACTCAGAGCTCTTCTCTAACTGTTTCTTCAGCTTGTATATTGTCAAACTCCAAAATCGTATCCCAAACTGACAAGTCTTTGAAAGGATAGTTATCTTCTGGCTCCATACGTGGATTTTTTGTCAGTCGAAGAAAACTAAAATTCCATGGGTCTATCGGACTCCATTCTAAACCTTCAAAATTTGGGGATCTGAAAAATCAAAAACATGATTCAAAAATGGCCTGTGCACAAACATAAAGTATCAAGGCTCTAACGAAAGAAAGGTTAATATTGCCAGGCCACGTTTTACGGATAAAGCATGACAAATCGTCAAAGATTGTGCTCCTTGGCCATCCATCTGGAGCCAAACGAAAAGCAGGTAGTCCCTGAATGGGCTGAGAAGAGCTAAATAAGAAGGATGTGATGAAATCCAAACTTTATTTGTAGACCTAAAGAGCGAAGCTTTGGATATGTCGGTACGGATCAGAAGTGTGCCTAGCTTTTTTGGCAGCAGGCGCTTTCGTGCTGCAGGGAGTTGTTTATAGTAGTAGTATTAACACTAGTAGTGGTACTAGTACTAATACTAGTAGTAGTAGTAGTAGTAGCAGTAGTAGTAGTAGTATAGTAGTAGTAATAGTATTAGTAATAGTAGTAGTAGTAGTTAGTAGTAGTAGTACTAGTGGTAGTTGTAGCAGTAGTAGTAGTAGTAGTAGTAATAGCAGTAGTAGTAGTAACAGTAGCAGTAGTAGCAGTAGTAGTAGTAGTAGTAGTAGTAGTACTAGTAGTAGCAGTAATAGCAGCAGCAGTGGTAGTAGTAGTAGTAGTAGTAGTAGTAGCAGTGGTAGTAGTACTAGTAGTAATAGTAGTAGTAGTAGTAATAGTAGTAGTAGTAGAAACGGTAGTAATAGTGGAAGGGTGGTAGTAGTAATAGGGTGGTAGTATTAGAAGTAGTAATAGTAATAGCAGTAGTAGTAGTAATAGTAGTAGTAATTTCGGTAGTAGTAGTAGTAGTAGTAGTAGTAGTAGTAATGATAGTAGCAGTAGTAGCAGTAGCAATAGTAGTAGTAATAATAGTAGCAGTAGTAATGGTAGTAGTAATAGCAGCAGTAGTAGCAGTAGTGGCAGTAGTAGTAGCAGTAGTAACAATAGCAGTAGTAGTTGTAGGTGCTAGTAGGCTTCGAAGTTTCATAGCCAGGGGTGTCCCCGGCTTTTAAAAGTTTGGAACCTACTAGTCCCTGGACTAATCTGGACTTGATTCATTTTTTCACCGAGTCAGGACTTAACTCATGCTTGCAGAGTTTGTCGGTGACTTGAAATTAAGATAGTTCCTGCGGGGGTGTCAATTGTTAAAAATAACAAGCGTTTTCAAAAGTAAGTAAGGAGTGACACTAGCAAGAATGCAGTTCTAATTTTATTCACACAAAATTTGTGTCAAATCTTGATAGTTACTTTCTAGTAGGAACTGGTTATACCTCAAAAATTATATGCTTTGGTGAAACCTTATTGGCTGGTTGTTTACGGAAAAAGTGTAGTTTCCGCTAAAAACATCGTTAAAGCCCACAAAGTTGTTAATTAGGGTATTATACTATTTTAAAACAGGATTAAGAAGAAAAAAAAAATTAAAATAGCAGTAAATCTGTTGATACGAACAGTTCTTGTCGTAAGATCACATTCAAAGGAATTTCCGTGGGGGAAAGAAAAATTAATATCGTACATCAAAGTGTGTTCTCAGGTAAAATTTTTTCTGAAAAATCCTTCGGTTTGACTGATCCCATAGAAATTGAGATCAATTTGGCCATTTATAATTTAATTTATGGCCTCTAAACCCTCTTTTAAAAAAGTTCCTATAATAACAATCTATGGCCTTTGTGTCTTGAAAAACTCTTGATTCTCATTCATAGAGAATTTGTATGACTAGTAAACATCACTTAGTTAACATTGGACCTCTTTTGGAATTTAAGGCTTTTAGAGATGGCACCATCGAATTAAAGAGATTACCCAGTTTTAGCAAATGTCGCCCACAGTTTGTTGACAGTTCGAGATACGTCCAAATCTGCTCCACTCAGTTCAGGAATTCGGTAGTGCTTAAATTGAACCAGGACATCATCACCATGGTATATATCTAAAAGAAAATCAAATAGCTTATTAAATTACAAAATAGCTTTTTATATATGCTTCCTAAGGAATAGGTTGTCATTGCAATTCAGGGGGGAGGCTCATTTGGTTGAAAAATTGACTGCTCTAGGAGTCAAAAGGGATTACTAATACTGACACTACTAATAACTCACTGCAGCACCAAGCCCTTGAGGCCAACACAGCTGCGCATGCTCCTTTAAAAAATAAAGTTGTGAGACAGAGCCAAACTTTAGCGTAAAGAGCGAGGCGTTGAGGAGGGGACAGACTCTTTCGTATACGGAATAATTTCTGTTCGTTTTAAGTTTTAATGTCGCTCCTTACTTTCAGTAAAAAAAAAAATGTTTTTTTATTTAATTTCTGAACGTTTTTGAATTAATGAAGCTTTGATTGTGGCTCACCGTACAGGAATAACTAAAACGAAATTTGCATATTAATTTTCTTTTTTTGTCTAAATGGCTTTCTCGAAATTTTGATTTGACGTAACTTACGAATTAACTTACGTAACGAACTTCTATATTCGTATGTTTTTATTACATATATTAGGGAGTTCACTCCCTTGTCAATACCTCGCTCTTTACGCTAAAGTTCAAATTATCTTCGAATCATAAACCCCTGAATCACAAAGGCTGGTTAATTAGAATAGATAGCTCTTTTGAAAGTACTAAAAAAAAAACTTTAGCGTAAAGGGCAAGGCATTTACTAGGGGGCGAACCCCCTCATATACGTAATAATTTTTGTTCGTTTTAAGTTTTAATGTTGCTCCTTACTTTCAGTTGAAAAAAAAAACTTTTTTTTATTTAATTTCTGATCGATTCTTAAATAATGCTGGAAATCCGGCGCCCCCTTCATAGAAATGTCCCTTTCCCCCAAGGAAGGGAACATCCTCCATGGAAAGATCCTCCTGTAACCCCCCACTTTGACCCCCCCCCACAAAAAAACCCCTCCTGAAAACGTCTGTGTACTTCCCAATAACCAATACTTTTATGTAAACAATGGGCAAAGTTTATAACTTGCAGCCCTTCTCCCGGGAACTGTGGGGTTTAAGTCATCTTCGAAGACACATTTATTAGATTTTTGACTATGCTGAACAAAATGGCTGTCTCACAATTTTGATCGGGTGACTTCGGGAAAAAATGAGCGTGGGAGGGGGCCAAGATGCCCTCCAATTTTGATGGTCACTTTAAAAGGGCACTAGAACTTTCAATTCCCCTTCGAATGAGCCTTCTTCCGATATTCTAGGACTACTGGATCGATGCGATCAGCCCTGGGGAAAAGAAAGGAAAAAAAAACAAAAAAAAACACACAAATAAACACACATCTGTAATCTTTCTTCTGGCAAAAAATACAAAATTCCACATTTTTGGAGATAGGAGCTTGAAACTTCTGTAGTAGGTTTTCTGATATGCTGAATCTGATGGCGTGATTTCTTTAAAGTTCTATGACTTTTATGGGTTGTTTCCCCCCCCCCTTTTTTTAAATAAGGCAAATTTTCTCTCAGGCGCGTAACTTTTTGATGGGTAAATTTTAACTTGATGAAACTTAAATATTTGAAATCAGCATAAAAAATCTGATTCTTTTGATGTATCCTTTGGTATCAAGATTCCTTTCTTTAGAGTTTCGGTTACTATTGAGCCGGGTCACTCCTTACTTACAGTTCGTTACCACAAACTGTTTGATAGCCAGGTAACTGAAGCTAACAAGGTAACCAGGTAACTGATCGATCCCCTTGATCGATCTTCTCGTTACCCAGCATCACCTCTTTACCTGCATTTATTCCTAGTCTAATTGACTTGGTCTTCTTAGTATTAATTTTCAGATCTATTCTTACGCCCTGATTCCTCAATACCTCCAAAACTTATTCATTTTGCTAACATTTTTATCTAGGAAACTCAAACCGTCTTTATTTTAAGGTGTAGGAGAGTTTTAGCTTCCCATTTCATTTCATTTTCTCTTATAGCCTTTACCTTGTTCCCTAGCATAAAATCCGTAAAAATAATCCATACAAATGGGGACAAAATACAACCATGCTTAACCTCTATTTAAATACCCAACCAGCTACTAACCTCATATCCTACCTTAACCGAAGCAATATCATTCTACTACATAAATCGCACTAATCACTTTAATGTTCCAATCTGATATACCACAGAATGATAGGGGCTTTACTAAAGGTCATGTAACGACCGAATCAAACGCCTATAAATAATCTATAAAACTGAGGACTAAAGGGGTCTGATGATTCTGGCACTTCTTTGTTATTTGTCTAAGAGTTGAATTTTGTCATTCATCCTCTCACTGAAATCATAGTTCGAAGAACTACACTGTTCTTTCTTTAAAGCCTTATCTACAGTATCTATGAAAGTATCATCATACTAAGTAATTTGCTTCCAACAGATATCAAGCTTATGCCTCTATAAATACCTCATTCACTTTTATGACCTTTCCTACAAAGGGGTTTGATTAAATTTTTTTCTAAAATCTCCAGGTATTTCCCCCTTTTCAAAAATAATTCTAATCTCTAATTTATTGTTTATTTTTTTGGGCTTCGGGATCATGATATTATGTTGTTTTATTGTGAATGATTTTTTTTTTCGGTACACGGTTTCACACTTCTGCTTATTTCAGAATATATTTTTTTTTCCTTCTATTTTTTTTTGTTAGTACCACACCCTCACAAGTGACTACCCATTGATGTGCTACCCATTGATTTTGTCTATGTTTTTTTTATATAATAAATTGCTATTACTACTACTAATAAGAGGTCTAATAATATAACTGTAAATTTATGGCTGTATACATTTTTTCTTAAAAATTGGCACCCTGGAATTTTCTAGCCAGAAAAAAGCTCTATATAGGTCAGGAGTTCCAGAAAATTTATCTTGAGCCTTAATTTGGAAATAAATCTATATGAGTGACGTCACATTTATATATATTTCAAAAGCAAAAATTACACAATTTTTCATCAGGAGTGGTTGTATCGTTTTTAGTTCTATGATGCATTCAAAATTACACAAGATGACAAATTACTCTGGCTCTGAACAGCTAAAGAAAATGTATGGAACAAGAAACAGCAATAGATCACATTGAATTGCAAGCGAAAATGTTGTACAAGAAGTCTACGGCTTCAGATAAAGCAAAATTACAATGGAACGAAGGAACGTGTTCGTTTAGCATACGTGAGTCAGTGAAGGATAAAAAAGAAGGAATAATTGAATTCACACCAGAATTACTTAATTCAACTAAAACCGCTGATTCTTTCACTTCAGAATGGAGAAGTGTTATTTTAATGTCTGCAAAGATAAACAGAAAGGAGAAAGTGGTTAAATGGTTAAGAAATCCATGTCTGAATTTCTTATCCACCCTGGAACGGAAAGAAGTTTTTTTGATGTCTGTGAGGCATAAAAAGAAAAGAGGGATTGAATTTATGCCAGGAAAAACTCATGTGAGTGAAATGACATTTAAATACATTTAAATAGCTAAAATTAAATAATTATTTCTCCAGGGGTGGTCGTATCGTTTTCTGTGTCTTCTACGCATGCGAAATTACAAAAGATGACAAACAACTCCGAACAGCTAAAGAAAAAGGTGTGGAACAAGAAAAAGAAAAAGACATCGAATTGCAAATGAAAATGTTACACAGCGAAATCTGCGGTTAGAAGACAAAGCAAAACAAAAATGGAATGGAGGAAAGTGTTAATTTAGTGTGTGTGAGTCCGTGCAGAATAAACAGGAAGGAGAAATTGAATTCACGCTAGAATTTCTTAATTCAACTGAAATTGCTGGTTTTCTACTGAATTGCTGATAACATGAAACTAAAGAATAAAACGATAATTATACCAATGCGTAATTTAGATATTTTAGTGGGCAACTGGGCATAGGCATTGGAGCATTCCTGGTTGTTACTGAGTTATATATTAAGGCAATGAAACAAAAAATTAACGGCCGTGAAAAGCTGAGAAAAAACCTTTTTTTTTGGTATCTATGAAATCATGAGATATTACGCATGATTTTGAATAAATCTAAACAGCTAGAGCAAAAGGCATGGAAAAATATTTAGGGTAATGGTGCACAAAAATGAAGCGCAACTAGATCTGCGGCTACAAGACATGCGACAACAAGCATCACAATGAATCCAAAACGAAAATAATGGACAAATCAATCAGCGGTTAGAAGAAAAGCAACAGGATAATTACAACGAATCGTAAAGGAAATCTGCGTTTAGAAGAGAAGAGGCAGCGAGAATCACAACTAGCTCCAGGAGAAAACAAATTCTGTAAAAGGAATAATTTTTTTGATGGATTAACAAGAAGGAGGAATTGAATTCTCACCAAAATTTCTAAATCCAAATGCAATTGCTGATTTGACACCTCATGACTTAAGACTAAAGAACATGCAATGATTATGCTAATGCGTAATCAGTTAATCAAACCAATACAAGCCTTCTTCTTGCCGAGTCCTGGGGCCTGAGCGAAGCCCCAGCTTCCGGTGCTATTCATAACCTTCATAAATTTGCCTCTAACTTCCCAGCCACCATATTTCAAAAACTTATTTACCACACTATCAGCACCTGAGACTTTTTTAACATTAAATACTGTTATTACTATCTCGATTTCTTCTTCGCAAAATAGATCTTCCTTCACTTCCAAATTGTCACAAACTTTGATCCCTTTCTAAGTCATTTCCTACAACCTTATCACGGTTTAACACATTCTCAAAATTTTCTGCTCATCTTTCTTTAAAACTTTCTCTGTCACTAATTGAGGCCTCATTTCCATCTTAAACTGGGACAAGTTCAGACTGACTATGCACTTCCTCTCAATTTCTTAGAATGCCAACACAGCATCTTATTATTACACCGTCTGACTGCATTTTCCAGATCCTCAACCATTTAATCCATGGCTTCTACTTCACACCTCCTTCATTCAATTTTTTTAATACCATATATACTTCCCTTACTTTCCACTTATTCCATATCGTCAATCACTTAAATTCTTCTTACACAAACCCCTCGTTTCTTCTACCAAGCCTAAAGCAGAAGTGGTAACTGACCTCATTCGTGTGCTGAGACAAGGTCCGTAAATAATGCGAATTGCCTGTTGTTTACACAAATGTTTTTTAAGGGAATAATAGGGTCTTGGTATTATTCTTTCAAAGAACTTTCAGGCATTGTTCTTTGTGTCAAAAGGATTAAATGGTTTTTCTGAGAGAGGGAGGCTGGAGTTGGGACCTTTAAATGGGTCCAAAAAACTCTTGCAAAAAATGAGTTGGAAACATAATGCCGCAAGTCCTTAGGTCAAGAGGAGCCTAATTTACAAAAAATCATTCCTGTATGCCCCTCTCCCCCAAAAGAGACCCAAAAAGGTCCCAAGGACTTTTCTCAATTGGCTTGAAACTTATGTCCTTAAGTCCTTGAGGTAAAAGACACCTAATGCAGAAGGAAAAAGAAAATAATATATTGTTTTTCTCCATAACAGGGTCTAACAAAGAATCAAAAGGATTTTTTTTTCTACCCACAAGGGATGGTTGTAGTAGCTTGGGAGGGGCCCCATTTCTTAGCTACTAAGGTTGGCTGTAGAACTTGAGATGGGGGCAAATTAGAAATTGAAAAATCGAGTTCCCTTTTTAAAGACCGAAAGTGATTGGAGGTAACCAGCCTCCCTCCCAAGCCTTTGCTGCTACCCACCCTTAGCCCCCCAACTTACTTACTATTTATATTTACCGCAGGACCGGCCGTTTTCTATCTCACCTGGCATTTGAAATTCAGATATTTTTTGGGAGTTATTTCAGTCTTAAGCTCCACAAAACTCATAGTGGCTGAGCTTACAGATTCACAGGACTGACCCCAAGCCCGAGGATTGGCGATATGGAGCTCCTGTTTAATCTTGGTCTCCCGACCAGCTAGGAGCTCCTTAGATTCGTTTGCCAGGTTGAAATTTCTCTAGAAACGACACAGGTACCTGGATAATTCAAAAGACAGTCTGTGCATCCAACAATTAATGTGCAATGTCTCAGAAACGGTTTGAGGGATCAAGTTGAAAATATCAAGTGTGTTTGGTGGAGGGGGGGGAGGGGAAGCAAGTTAATCTCAACTTTTGACCTAGGGAAGGGGAAATAGCAGAACTGCAACATCGTAGGAGTGGCTTGGAGAATGAAAGTGAAATTCTTCAGTAGCCTACTACGAGGGAAAGGAAGGGGAGAATGGGCAAGGGGACTTTAAATTTTTGTGTTGGGGGAAGGGAAACTGCCAAAATAGCCTTACTATCCAGTTTTTCTGATCCACCACTACAACCTCGTATGGGATTTTCAATCTATTTAAAGTTAAGCATCGATGTAATGATAAAAATTGTATAAAAAATAAAAAATGTTTTGACTTGTTATCAAAATGGCGTATCAGCAATATCTTGGGAAATGCTTGGAGTAGCAGTTTGCAACATTTAGGTAGTTTTTTTCTTCTTTTTTTTTGGGGGGGGAGAGGGGCATGTAAGCAGGCGTATAAGTATGTATTAGTAAAATGTTTTTTTTATCCTCCACCTAATCATTTTTGTTCCATAAGCCCCAGGGGTAATAAAAGAAGGCCCTCCAGAGCCAATGCTAGCGCATAGGACGTCCTACTCAATGTTTCAACTTCTGGGTCTTTTCTACAGAAAAAAGTACCAAGCCTGTCACCCAATCGGACCTATAATATATCCACAGATAGCATCGCAGCAAATCAAAAGACACTATATGTTAAAATGTGATAAAAATGTACATCTGCAATAGATTGGAAATGGCTTTTGGGGAACATACTGACCTTTTAGGGAACGCTGAGAGAGAAATCAAACCATGAATATTGAACTAAGGGAGGGGTAGGAGGTAAGGGTCTAACAATTTTTGTCTCTAATCTGTTTTGCAGTTTTATATTTGTAATGAAATATTTTAATCCGAATAAAACTCTTTGGGCTCTTTTCATCATAATGAACAAAGGCTCTTTTGTTTGTGTGAGGAAGGGGGGAAGAGACTGATAAAGTTAGAAAACTTCATTTCTTGGAAAATATACCCATATTTTTTAAGATATACACGTTTACATAATTTAGCTAGGAAAAAAGTGAATACATCAATCTCCATCTCATTCATATAAAGAATATCTACCGCCATCCGAACAGTATGTTCCTGGCCCCTGTCACTTTCGGTGAGTTCCAGAAAGTAATTATGAATCTAAAGAGTGGTAATTCTCTAGGTCTAGATGGGCTCTCCACAAATATTCTGAAAGAACGTGCATGTGTAATTCACGTCCCGTTGCTTCATATTTTAAATGCATCTATGTCATCAGGGATCTTTCCGGAAGTATGGAAATCTGCACGAGTTATTCCAATTCATAAGAAAGGTGATAAGACAGATATAGGTAACTATCGCCCAATAGCTATTCTTTCCCCTATATCTAAGGTTATTGAAAAAATTATTCAAAAAAGAATTGTCTCGTTTTTTTGATAAAAGGAATTTATTTACTAAAAATCAGTTTGGATTCAGGGCGGGTCATTCTACTGAACAAGCTATTGCAGCGCTAATTTTGGAGATTAATAATTCATTAAATGATGAAAATCATGTATCTACTCTTTTCTATGATATAAAAAGGCATTTGATACGCTAAACCATGAAATTTTATTGGAGAAAATTAATAATGCAGGTATTAGAGGTAAAGGCCTAGATCTAATAAAATCTTACTTGCATGGTCGAAAAATTCAGGTAGAAGTAAATGGGCACCTGTCAAGCCATATTGTTATTGATGATATTGGAGTCCCCCAGGGATTAGTATTAGGGCCATTACTATTTTTGATTTACATAAATGACCTTTCGAGGTGTTTACCCCAAGATAGTAGTTTAGCAGTAATTTTTGCAGATGATACGGCGGTGACAGTAAAAGCTAAAACCCCATCTTTGTTGGCTGAGAAAATGGTGACAGCAATGAATTCTTTGAATAAATGGTTTACATGTAACTACCTGGCTCCGAACTTTTCTAAAACTGAATTCATGAAATTTGGGCGGTCACAGTGGGCAGTAGATAAAATTACCATAGAAGAGTTAATTGTAAATCAAAGTAGGATAAAAAGAGTAAATTCATTTCGTTACCTTGGGATTATTCTTGATGAGCTTTTATCTTTCCGTAAGCATTCTGATTATTTGAGATTGAAACTTGCCCATAACTTAGGTTGTCTTCATCGAATGAAACATGTATTTCCCTTTTCCATCCTTAAAATTTTATATTATTCTCTAATTGAATCATATTTTAAATATTGCCCTGTAATATACATCAACACATTTATGGTCCATCTCCAACCTCTTCAGATAATTCAAATAAGGCGGTTAGAATCTTGGGCACTTTTGTTCATCGCCCAGTGAGGCTTCAAAATCTTTCAGAAACCCAAACTTTATATCTTTTTCTCAATATACTTAATCTCAAACAACTGAAAGACCTGCATACAGCAGTGTGGTATTATGATATCCAATCTTCGGCAAATTATTTCCATGACCTGGGTATAATTGAGACTCCCATTTCTCCTGCCCACCACGTCCGCTCCAAGAAGTATCGCCTTCCCCCAATTAAATCTGAAAGAGCTAGATTCTCAATCAGATACCAGATTCCTCATATTGCAAATAAATTTGATTTAATAGATGTGTTCCCCAAGATTCAAGAGCCGATTTTCTTTGAAACAAACATTATTTCTAAAATTGTTTCTTTGCCTGGATGTTTGGGATTGGTGATTTAGATTTTAGGTATGAAATTTTGTTGTGGGTGTTCTCGCGCTGGGGTGGCCTCCTCTGTTATCTCCTACCATGTTCGTCTTTTTTTTCATTATTGATATGCTTTATTTGTTATTTCTGCAATGTTTTTTTTTTTTTTTTTTATGTTTTTGGCCGACAAAATCGAGCCGTGCTCCCCGTCGGCCAGTTTAGAAAATTATTTATTCATGTGATTTGTTTGTTAAATAAAAAACTTATAAATCAATTGATGCTTTTTTTCTCAATTTCTTTTCAAATTCAATAATCGCTGCTGGGGCCAATTCCATTTTTAGCCACCAATAGGTTTTTAGACTATGATGTAAAGTAAAAAATTAGTTAAAAACTAATTATAAATAAAAATCAGCTTCTAAACAAGGCCTTAAACAACTCTCTATGACATTTCAGTACCATGTTAGCAACAAAGAAAAAAACAAAGAAGAAAAAAGAAAAGAAAAAGAGAACGCATCATTGCTACCCATCCCAAAAATGTTCCTTGTTGTTGAAGGTGGGGACTTTTAGTTTCCTATATTTCAACAAAGGTTATTCCAATAGTGCAGTTTATTTTACTGTGACGTCATTGTGAAAGATTTCAGGCCTTTTTAAAATTCCTGCGAATTTTATCTTCAACATAAAAGTTAACTATTAATACTCATGTATATAATCATTACCATTCCTGAGTCAGTTAAATATAACCATTTTTTCCCACCCAGACGTTTTTTTAAAAATACATATTTCATTCTAATAAAGATAAAATATTGATTATATATTCTAGATATATATATATATATATATATATATATATATATATTATATTATTATATATAATATATATATATATATATATTATTACACGATTATTATAATATATATAATATATATATATATTAATACTATATATTATATATATATATATATATATATAGATTATATATATATATATATTATATTATTTTCTGGAGTAAAACGATCTATATAGGTCGCGAGTTAGAGAAAATTCATTAAGAGCCTTAGTTTCGGGGAAAAAGATTCACGCTAGTGACTTCATATTTATGAGCTCATTTCAAGAGAGCAAATTACTCATTCCTCCTCCCCCCCCCACACCCCAGGACTGATCTTGTAGTTTTTATTTTCTATGACGCATGGAAAATTAGAAAAGGAACATGGCCAAATATAAAATACCAAGTGTAATGAGTATATTTACAATAGATGTTTTAAGCAGTTTTGTAACGCATAAGAGGACAAATGTATAGCCTATACATCTAATGTGACAAATCCCAATCAGAACAGCTAAGGTAAGGGTATTGGAAAATTTCATAGTAATGATAAAAAGCATGAACACAAGAAATATTCAGTTAGAACACTGGCTACAACAACAATTACAACGATTCCAAACTGAAAGTGAAGAAAAAAAAGTAAATATCCTTTAGAAATATAGTGTCATCAAGAATTAAAACAAGTGCAAAAATAAAATTGAAGAATAAAGAAATAAGCAGTTACAAGACATGGGACAACTAGGAGCAGAATGAATTGAAAATGAATGTGAAGAAGAAAGATATATATGTAAATGATGTTCACAGAGCGAGAACAAAAAATATGTGGTTGAATATGCGCAGGCGCGAGAATTTCAAGAGAAAG
>CM051260.1:49581937-49589437 GCA_027921565.1 Artemia sinica | reverse complement strand
GTCTCCGGGCGAAGTTTATTAATGTACTTGGTGTTCGTCCAGGAAAATTGTTTCCGGGGCGAAGTTTATTAATGTCTTTGGAGTTCGTCCAGGAGAATTGTTTTCGGGCGAAGTTTATTAATGTCTTTGGTGCTCATCCAGGAGAATTGTTTCCGGGTGAAGTTTATTATTGTCTGACGGATGATGTCAAGATTGATTGATTTGTCACGAAAGGGTAGAGAATTTCTGAGAACTTGATTTACATAATCGCTTAGTGGAATTATTGATTTACGAAAAGGGGAATACAGAAACAAGTATGGCTTCTTTGATCTTAGGTTTGAGGAATAAACGCTCTTTAGGTTGGAGAGAAAAATTAATATTCTGTTTTTAAATAAGGCTTCGTTGATCTTTAGTGTCAGGAATTAGAAATGACATCACTTGTTATCTTGGAATTATGCGGGAGTCTAAAGAGATAGAAATTCTATTTTTAAATACGGCTTCACTGATCTTTAAGTCGGAGAGATAAATTGATATTCTAACGAAACCTTAATAGTGTAGCTAGGAACATTTATGAGATGAAGAGATTAACGCGGGAAAGGGTTTCCTAGGAATTTCAAATGTGACAGCGCAGGGATGCCAAAACAAAAGGAACACGCAGAAATTACTTTTAGGGATTATTTGGGCGAAACCGTTTTAGACATTTTAGGGAATTATTTGAGCGAAACAGTTTAGAGGCATTTTAGAAGATGATTTTAGAAGATGATTTAGAAGATGATTTGGGGTGAAACTCTGTGGTCGTTATAATACACAAGTTCTATTTGAACAGTGTTGTGAGGTCCTCTACCCCAGCCCAAAGGAGCCCTCCTACCCCACCCCAAGGACCCCCCCCCCAACTCCAAGGGCCCCCGGCCCCAAAGGTCCCCCGGGCTCCCAAAGGACCACCCGGCCCCCCAAGGGCCCCCGGACCCCAAAGGCCCCCCGGGCCCCCAAAGAGCCCCCTCCCCATTTTTTAATACTTTTTTGTGCACTTGAGACACAGAAGGGCCACCACATTTCAAAAGGCTTTATTATATCTTTTCAGAACAAGTTCCTTTCTTAATGTCATTCCTAAACCCATTTTACAAGTTGAAGTACCCATCCTTTTCACCCACAACTTTACTTTACAGCTTTTTGAATGCCCCAACACCAAGCCAGTACTTTTCAAAGGCATTTCAGAACAAGTTCTTTTCTTAATGTCCTTCCTAAACCCATTTTACAAGTTGAAGTACCTATCCTTTTTCCCACTAACTTTACTTTACGACTTTTTGCGCACCCCAACATCAAGCAATACTTTTCAAAGGCATACTTCAGAACATGTTCTTTTCGTAATGTCCTTCCTAAACCAATTTTACAGGTTGAAGTACTCATCTTTTTCACCACAACTTTACTATAAGGCTTTTCGAATACCCCAACATCAAGCAATACTTTTCAAAAGGCTTTATTATATCTTTTCAGAACAAGTTCTTTACGTAATTTTCTTCCTAAACCCATTTTACAAGTTGAAGTACTTATCTTTTTCCCCATAACTTTACTTTACGACTTTTTTGCACACCCAAACATCAAGCAATACTTTCCAAAAGGCTTTATTATATCTTTTCAGAACAAGTTTTTTTCTTAATGTCCTTCCTAAACCAATTTTACAAGTTGAAGTAGTTATCTTTTTCACCACAACTTTACTTTACGACTTTTTTGCACACCCCAAGATCAAGCAATACTTTGTCAAAAGGCTTTATTATATCTTTCAGAACAAGTTCTTTTCTTAATATCCTTCTTAAACCAATTTTACAAATTCTAAATTTTTCCTTAGTAGATAGAAAAAGCTATATCATAGTTGTGAATATTTTCTCGAAAGATAAGCAGTTCTATTTAAATTTAAATTTTCTCAATGAAGCGAAGAAAATTCAAGTTCTCTTCTGAATTTTCTCAATGAAAAAGAAATTAGTTATTAATCAATTCTATTTTTCCAAATAATATAAAAATTTTCCACTTCGGTTCAGATTTTTCTCAATGGGATGAAAAAATTTAAAATACTGTTCCAAATTTTTCATAGAAGATAGAAAAGTTCAAGTTCTCTTCTGAATTTTACCAAAGAACACAATTCAATTCTAATTTCTCCAGAGAAAATAAAAATCTTCCACTTCAGTTTTAAGTTCACCAAAGACATAAAGAACTTTAAAGTTCTATTCTAAATTTTTCCGTAGTAGATAGAAAAAGCTATACCATAGTTGTGAATATTTTCCCGGAAGACAAAAAGTTCTAGTTCAATTTTCAATTTTCTCAACGAAGTCAAGGAAAGTTCAAGTTCTATTCTGAATTTTCTCAATGAAAAAGAAATTAGTTATTGATCATTCTATTTTCCAAATAATATAAAAATTTTCCACTTCAGTTCAGATCTATCTCAAAGAGATGAAAAATTTTAAATACTCTTCCAAATTTTTCACAGAAGATAAAAAAGTTCATTCTTATGAATTTCTCAATGAAAAAGTAATTAGCTATTGATCAATTCTATTTTTCCAACTAATATAAAAATTTTTCACTTCGGATCAGATTTTTATCAAAGAGATGAAAAATTTAAATACTGTTCCAAATTTTTCATGAAGATAGAAAAGTTCAAGTTCTCTTCTGAATTTTACTAAAGAACACACTTCAATTGTAATTTCTCCAGAGAAAATAAAAATCTTCCACTTCAGTTTAAGTTCCCAAAGACAAAGAAATTTAAAGTTCAATTCTAAATTTTTCCGTAGTAGATAGAAAAAGCTATACCAAGTGTGAATATTTCCCGGAATATAAAAAGTTCTAGTTCAATTTAAAATTTTCTCAACGAAGTGAAGAAAAGTTCAAGTTCTCTTCTGAATTTTACCAAAGAACACACTTCAATTCTAATTTCTCCAGAGAAATAAAAATCTTCCACTTCAGTTTTAAGTTCCCCAAAGACATAAAGAAATTTAAAGTTCTATTCTAAATTTTTTCCGTAGTAAATAGAAAAAGCTATACCATAGTTGTGAATATTTTCCCGGAAGATAAAAAGTTCTAGTTCAATTTTTAATTTTCTCAACGAAGTGAAGAAAAGTTCAAGTTCTATTCTGAATTTTCTCAATGAAAAAGAAATTAGTTATTGATCATTTCTATTTTTCCAAATAATATAAAAATTTTCCACTTTAGTTCAGATCTGTCTCGAAGAGATGAAAAATTTAAAATACTGTTCCAAATTTTTCACAGAAGATAAAAAAGTTCAAGTTCTCTTCTGAATTTTACCAAAGAACACAATTCATTTCTAATTTCTCCAGAGAAAATAAAAATCTTCCACTTCAGTTCTTTATTTCACAAAGACATAAAGAAATTTAAAGTTCAATTCTAAATTTTTCGGTGGAAGATAGAAAAAGTAATACCATACTTGTGAATATTTTCCCGGAAGATAAAAAGTTCTAGTTCAATTTAAAATTTTCTCAACGAAGTGAAGAAAAGTTCAAGTTCTCTTCTGAATTTTACCAAAGAACACACTTCAATTCTAATTTCTCAGAGAAAATAAAATCTTCCACTTCAGTTTTAAGTTCCCCAAAGACATAAAGAAATTTAAAGTTCTATTCTAAATTTTTCCGTAGTAAATAGAAAAAGCTATACCATAGTTGTGAATATTTTCCCGGAAGATAAAAAGTTCTAGTTCAATTTTTAATTTTCTCAACGAAGTGAAGAAAAGTTCAAGTTCTATTCTGAATTTTCTCAATGAAAAAGAAATTAGTTATTGATCATTTCTATTTTTCCAAATAATATAAAAATTTTCCACTTTAGTTCAGATCTGTCTCGAAGAGATGAAAAATTTAAAATACTGTTCCAAATTTTTCACAGAAGATAAAAAAGTTCAAGTTCTCTTCTGAATTTTACCAAAGAACACAATTCAATTCTAATTTCTCCAGAGAAAACAAAAATCTTCCACTTCAGTTCTCTATTTCACAAAGACATAAAGAAATTTAAAGTTCAATTCTAAATTTTCGGTGGAAGATAGAAAAAGTAATACCATACTTGTGAATATTTTCACGGAAGATAAAAGTTCTAGTTCAATTTAAATTTTCTCAACGAAGTGAAGAAAAGTTCAAGTTCTCTTCTGAATTTTCTCTATGAAAAAGAAATAAGTTATTGATCATTTCTATTTTTCCAAATAATATAAAAATTTTCCACTTCAGTTCAGATCTGTCTCAAAGGGATGAAAATTTTTTAAACTGTCCAAATTTTTCATGAGATAGAAAAGTTCAAGTTCTCTTCTGAATTTTACCAAAGAACAAACTTCAATTCTAATTTCTCACAGAAAATAAAATCTTAAACTCAGTTTTAAGTTCCCCAAAGACATAAAGAAATTTAAAGTTCTATTCTAAATTTTTCCGTAGTAGATAGAAAAAGCTATACCATAGTTGTGAATATTTTCCCTGAAGATAAAAGTTCTAGTTCAATTTTAAATTTCTCAACGAAGTGAAGAAAAGTTCAAGTTCTCTTCTGAATTTTCTCTATGAAAAAGAAATAGTTATTGATCAATTCTATTTTTCCAAATAATATAAAAATTTTCCACTTCAGTTCAGATCTGTCTCAAAGAGATGAAAAATTTAAAATACTGTTCCAATTTTTTCACAGAATATAAAAAGTTCAAGTTCTCTTCTGAATTTTACCAAAGAACACAATTCAATTCTAATTTCTCCAGAGAAAATAAAAATCTTCCACTTCAGTTTTAATTTCACAAAGACATAAAGAAATTTAAAGTTCTATTCTAAATTTTTAGATGGAAGATAGAGAAAGTAATACCATGGTTGTGAATATTTTCCCGGAAGATAAAAAGTTCTACTTCAATTTTAATTTTCTCAACGAAGTGAAGAAAAGTTCAACTTCTCTTCTGAATTTTCTCTATGGAAAGAAATAAGTTATTGATTAACTCTATTTTTCTAGGGAAAATAAAAATTTTCCACTTCAGTTCTTTATTTCACAAAGACATAAGAAATTTAAAGTTCTATTCTAAATTTTTAGATGAAAGATAGAAAAAGTAATACTATGATTGTGATTATTTTCCATGAAGATCAAAAGTTTCACTTTATTTCTAATTTTTCTTAAATTCAGTTCCGATTTTTCTCAAAGAGATGAAAAATTTAAAGTTCTGTTCCAAATTTTTCATAGAAGATAGAAAAAGTTATACATTGATTGTGAATATTCGACATGAAGATAAGGAGCTCCACTTTAATTCTGAGTTTTCTCGAAGAAGTGCAAAATGTTCAAGTTCTCTTCTGAATTTTCTTAAAGAAGAGAAAAAAGTTAGCTCAATTCTGAATTTTACCAATGAAAATGAAAAAACCTTCCACTTCAGTTCTTAATTTCTCAAAGACATAAAAAATTTAAAGTTCAGTTCTAAATTTTTCTGTAGAAGATAGAAAAAGTTATACTATGATTGTGATTATTTTCCAGTGAAGATAAAAAGTTTCACTTTAATTCTAATTTTCTTAAATTCAGTTCCGATTTTTCTCAAAGAGATGAAAAATTTAAAGTTCTGTTCCAAATTTTTCATAGAAGATAGAAAAAGTTATACATTGATTGTGAATATTCGACATGAAGATAAGGAGCTCCACTTTAATTCTGAGTTTTCTCGAAGAAGTGCAAAATGTTCAAGTTCTCTTCTGAATTTTCTTAAAGAAGAGAAAAAAGTTAGCTCAATTCTGAATTTTACCAATGAAAATGAAAAAAGCTTCCACTTCAGTTCTTAATTTCTCAAAGACATAAAAAATTTAAAGTTCAGTTCTAAATTTTTCCGTAGAAGATAGGAAAAGTTATACTATGATTGTGATTATTTTCCAGTGAAGATAAAAAGTTTCACTTTAATTCTAAATTTTCTTAAATACAGTTCCGATTTTTCTCAAAGAGATGAAAAAATTTAAAGTTCTGTTCCAAGTTTTTTCATAGAAGATAGAAAAAGTTATACATTGATCGTGAATATTCACCATGAAGATAAAAATTTCCACTTTAATTCTAAATTTTCTCAATGAAGTGCAAAATGTTCAAGTTCTCTTCTAATTTTTCCAAGAAAATAAAAAGGTTCCACTTCAGTTCTAGTTTTTTTTCTCAAAGAGATGAAAAATTTAAAGTTCTTTTCTAATTTTAAATTAAATTTTAGCTCCTTTGTCTTATGGATTTACCCATCAAAATTTTAAATTAGAAAATGAGTGACTCGTTCTATTATTAAAGACAATCGTTCAAACTCGTTCATCTAACCTCCAAAACAATAGGTTAGGTTAGGTAGTATAAATAAATATTAATAAATAAATAGAAACATTTCTACATGTTTAAGTTAGGTTGAGTTAGGTTAACTTATCATGAGCGCTCGTGATAAGTTAACCTAACCTTTTCCGACGAGTATGGTTAGGTTAGGTTAGGCTAGATTAAGTTAGGTTAGATTAGGTTAGGTAGTTAGGTTGGTTAGCCTACGTACGCTTCACTTAGGTTAGGTGCAGAGACAGGCAAAAGTTAGGTGTATGATTAGGTTAGGTTAGATTAAGTTAGGTGTAGGTTAAGTTAGTTAGGCTAGGTTAGCCTACGTACGACAAACGTACGTAGGCGAGGAATCATACACCTAACTTTTTGCCTGTCTTCACCCAGAATTAAAGTGGAGCTCCTTATCTTCAGGTCGAATATTCACAATCAATGTATAACGTTTTTCTATCTTCTATGAAAAATTGGAACAAACTTATAAATTTTTCATCTCTTTGAGAAAAATCGGAACTGAATTAAGAAAAATTAGAAATAAAGTGAAACTTTTTGATCTTCATGAAAATAATCACAATCATAGTATTACTTTTCTATCTTCCATCTAAAAATTTAGAATAGAACTTTAAATTTCTTTATGTCTTGGTGAAATAGAGAACTGACAAGTGGAAGATTTTTGTTTTTCTTTCTCGGAGAAAATTGAAGAATTAGAATTGTGTTCTCTGCGTTTAAAATTCGAAAGAGAGCTGGAAGAGAACTATGACTTTTTTTTATCTTTCTGCTGAAAAATTATGGAACTAGTTAATTATAAATTTTTCATCTCTATCGCAGACAGCATCGTGGAAACGAACTAAAGTGGAAAATTTTTATATTATTTTGAAGAAAAATAAGCACAATATAGATCAATAACTAATTCTTTTCTTTTTCATGAAGAAAATTCAGAATAGACCTTAGACACTTTTCTTTCACTTCGTTGCTGAAAATTAAAAGTTGAACTTAGAAACTTTTATTTTCCGGGAAAATGATGTCACGACACCTATTCTGGTATAGCCTCCCGTATTTCATATGTCCTACGCGAAAAATTGTAGAGACTAGAACCTTAAATTTCCTTTAATGTCGTTTAAGGGGAACTTAACTATAAAACTATGAAGATTAGGAAGATTTTCTCTATTTATCTCTGCGCGGAAATTAGAATTGAAGTGTGTTTCTTTTGGTAAAATTCAGATTAGGAGCACTTGAACTTTTCTT